>JAKCPI010015033.1:0-311837 GCA_023213315.1 Euborellia annulipes | reverse complement strand
ATATTTAATCTTATAACGCCTCACCCCCCCCCCCCCCCCCATTTTTTAAGATAATACAAATACAAAAATTTTAATGATAAAAAATATAAATTTATATAAAAATATTTTTTTTATTTATTCTTATTTATAGTAAAATTAGCAATCATTTGGAAAATTGGTGGCCAATATTCACCCCTCACAGTTTAGAAAACACTGTTATAAGGGTATTTTATGTCTGGTGGAATTTGTATCAGGAATGAAAGTTAGAAGAAAACGCAACCTGAATTTTTTCTAACTTTCAATCGTGAAGAAAAATATTTTTCCCAAATCTTATTTTTACGCTCTAGGGGGTGCCTAACTTAAATATAAAATTTCAACCTCCTAGCTAAATTCCTTTATGCTTTAAATTGAACACAGACAGACAGACCATGTCGCGAAAACCACTTTTTTGGATTCAGGGGATCTCAAAACGTGTATATCCATCAAAATCTCGACATCGAATTTTTGACATGAATCCAATACTTTCTCTCTATATATATGTATATTAGCTTATACATATAGGTAAGAGAAAGTAAAAATTCAAATCCGAATTGAGAATAGTTCTATATATTACAAAAAGATGCGGTAACACACCCCAGTAAAATTCTAAGTGGACTAATCATATCTTACTTTTCTACCTAATGAAAAAAATTCCTATAAAATTCTGCAAGGGATTCGATGAGTTTCTAAGTTACCCAGTGTTATTATTTTCTGTTTAAGAGAGTTTCGAAATCTTCAAAAATTAATTCCGTCCCAGTAATAAGAAATTTTAGAATGACATTAAAATGTTTCTACCCCACTATCCTATTTGCTAAATATTGAATATAAATTTTTACACAAACGGAATGCACTTATTTTTTAGTAAAAGTATTAAAAAACATTAATATCTTTGTGTATTATAGGGGATGGGGCAAGAACCCCCCTGGTTAATGCCTTCATACCTCCCCCCCCCCCCCCTTTAAGGAAACGCGAACCTTCACCGCGAAATTACTCTCAAAATAATTTGAATACATTTATAAAAAATAATTATTTAAATTTTTATTTTATTTTGAAATTATTTTATTTTAATTTTCAGCCCTTAATCCACCCCTGTGTAAAAGTATATTAAGGAAATTTGATTCGAAAAGACTGTGTGAATGTGTGTGTGAGTGTTGAGTGTGAATGAGAAAAAAGTGTGAGTGTTAAAAAAAAAAAAAAAATAAAAAATAAAAACCTAATTTTTTTTCAATGACACCTCCTACACTCCCCCTCCCCCTTTCAACAGCTTATATTCTCCCTCTACCCTTAGTGAAATGCAAAATATTTAATTTCATATTCAAAAGAATCGTTTTTCGCAGTCAAATTATTTGTCTCTATCATTTTTTTTCAACGATAAAATGCATAATAATTACCTTTAATAAGACTATCAAGAGGGTGGGTGCGTTGGCTGACGGAGTAGCCAGGGTGAGTTACACTATATTAATTATACACTTTAAATCACTTAAAACACAAGTTATAAACAGAGCAAGCAGCTAGCTGGGCGCCTGCCGCCTGGCAACGCGCTCGACTGAACGAGAGACTTGTTTCTCTTTGCATAGGAATAAATAGATGGACATAGCAATTCCCTTTTTATTAAAAGTAAAAAAATACCTTTTGCTCTAATCTAACTATTTTTAGAGCTGGAAAAAAATGTCAACAAGTGATTTGGAATATTCCAAGGCCTTTCTTAAATAATCAACCCTTCATCCCCCCTAATTAAAATAATAATCAACGCTATTTTTTGAATGTTTTCTATTTATTCGATTTAGCTAAAATAAATTTAAAAAACATTTTTTTTTTTTTTTTTTTTTTTTTTCAATTTTTCAACCCCTTATCCAACCCTAATAAATAAAATAATTAACAATGCTATCGCATTCGGCGTCTAGTCAGAAAAAAATTAAAACCCTGAAAAACTTCCCTGGATCCGCCCCGCCCGCCTTTGTGTTTTACACATAGTATTATTTTCTAGAATGATTCTTACTTCAAATCAGTGGTTTCCAAACTTTATGTTACAACGCCTCCCTTAAAAATATTTAATCGTATGACGCCCCACCCCCCACACACACGTTTAATAAAATAATACAAAAACAAAAATTTTTAATTCTATAAAAATATTTTTTTTTATTTATTCATATTTATTATTTTAATTAAAAACTCCGTCCCAGAATTTTATTATTTTATTTATAAAACTAGCAATCATTTGGAAAATTGATCTTGGTGGCCAATATTCGCGCCTCCCCTTAGATTAGTCCGCGCCTCCCTGGGGAGGCGCGCCTCACAGTTTGGAAAACTCTGCATTATAATGCAATACACCACCACTAGACAGTAACGGAAGAAAAATATAAAGATATTGTGATTACTATCATGTATCCCTCCAGTATTTCAGGAACATTTCAAGAATTTTAAAACTCGTAATGGTATTAATAAAAGCCTAAGATAATAAAAATAGATTAATTTTGAAAAATAATTTATAAATGTTCATGAATTATTTCATTAAAATTATTGATTCTAATAAAACCCGTACTTTTTTATTGGTCTAACTTGTAAGTCATTTATAGGGCATTCAATCTAATTTTGAAAATGGTCTAAGTCAACAATTCAAGCATTAAAAACATTTTCGTATGAAATTTATACAAAATTTCATATTCATAATCAATTTCGATTAATCAAGATATTTTGAAAATATTTAATCAATTTAAATAAATTATAGTCAAAGAAATTTAGTTATCTTAAAACTGCCTTAGAATAATTAATTTATAACTGCAACCATAAGGAGTTCTCATAGAAAATATTACAACATATTTTTTAAACTCTAGGAAGTAAATAAAAATACTTTTAGATATAATTTATTCAAAAATTTATACAATTTCCGCCCTAAAATATTACTAATTCCATCTCTCACTAACAAGGAAATTATTTTAATTTTAGAGGATGCTAATTATAATAATAATCCATTCACATGCGAGTTGCGGGTTCCGGCCACAGAGGCAGAAAATACTGTGGTCAAAGGCCGGCCCATCAGGTGCAACCATTTATGTTAATGACTTTTTAATGCAAAATGTAAACCAATAAATCTACATGTCCAACTATTAAACATCATAGATAAATTCAATTTTTGAATCTATTTGATTGTTGATTTTTTTGTTTACTTTAAAATCTTTTATTTATTAGAATAGACCTATACTGGTACCTTTGTTGTAATAGGAAGGCTTTTTGAGTCCAGGAAAAAAACAGTATATATTTTTACTTTCTCGTATAGAGAAAGTATTGTAATCGTAAAAAAATTCGACTTCGAGATTTTGATGTTTCTCCACGTTTTAGACCTCCCTGAGTCCAAAAAAACCATTTTTGGCATTATGTGTGTGTGTGTGTGTGTGTGTGTGTGTGGAAATTTTGTATATGCTCCTTACACTAAAATTGTAGATTTCTATCAACTTTTGGAGTAAATACGTCACTTGGAAGTAGTACTTTACTTAAAAAGTCTTTTCAAAAATTTTGAAATTTTCAATTTTTTTGTTATATTATGATAAAATACTCTATTTTAAAAGTTTTTATTCTTTGACATTTTTTCGAAAACTGAATAGTTTTTGAAATAATCAAAGAAGAAAAAGAAAATTTTCGTTAATTTTGATAAAAAATCAAAACAAAATCATACAGGTGTCATTAAAAAAAGGGCAAATATAAACAAATGAATTTGGAAACAAATGAATTTGCTATCACAAAGGGCCTATTTGGGAACTGCCATTTCACCTTACCTAACCTAATTTAAGTAAAGAAATAAACAAATTTTATCGAATAAACCATGGCGATCCATCGGCATGAAATAAAACAAAAGGTAAATTACGTGCCACTTCCTACAACATACAAAATAATATTAGAAAGAAACGTTGGTTTATAGGTTAGCTTACTTTTTTCTCTTGTTTCCAACTTGCTTGTGGAAATTTATAGAATTTGTGATTACTGTTTTTACCAGTGTTCTTGAAGTTAACTACGCAGCAGGTTTCGTGACCCATATTTGATTATTTTTGCTTAATAATGCGTAATACTACGTAAATTTCAATAGTAATTAGTGACAATTGGGCTTCCGAAAGTTCATTTTTTGGTCACGGCGGGCGTTGCGAGCGATTCATAGTTCCCCCACCACCTACTTCGCACCCAGCCAATATGAATGTATGTGAACAGCGTAGTGAATAATTTGACGTGTTAATTAAACCTCAATTTGGAGATAATGTGCAGGTAAAATTAGGATCACTCCCGCTCAAGGGCGGATACAAGGGGGGGGGGGGGTAAAGGGGGTAATTACCCCCCCCGAGATTTGAGAAAAATATTTTTTTTTCGAAAAAAATTTAATTTTTAATGTAAAATTTTAAAAATTAATACTTAAAAATTTGATTTGTATATATAATTTTATTTTCTCTTACTTATATATGTAATATTGCGATCGTGACAAAAATTTGATGTCTAGGATGTTGATGGAAATACTCGTTTTAAGGGTACCTGATTCCATAAAAGTCGGTCCCTCAAAATGATCTGTCCGAGTGTGTTCAAATCTATTTTGACACAAAAAATCTTGTAAATAAGTATAGAATGCAACTTTAAATTACCGAAAGAAAGAGGAAGTTGTGTGCTGTGCGACAGTCACACCAGGTTTTTTTATTATAGGTTATTATATAGGGTCAGAGATGCTCTTTTATTCTAAAAAGTAAAAAAGGAAAATGAGTCTTTTGTAAATTTGTTATAGTCTACTATATAGCAGGAAGTGTATGATGGGAATTATGACTATCGACCACTAGGTTCTAAAGGGCAATGACAGTAAAAAAAAATTCATTTAAAAATGTTTTATAGCTAAGGAATATTGTAAAATTATTATTTATTTATTATCTTAGGAAAAAAAAATTTACGAATGGTTTATAATGCTTGAAAAATAAATATATTTCCATTTCGCTTCTCGTCTCTCATTTGTTAATATGCCACCTAAACGAAAGCAGCTCACCCTTGATATATTTTTTTCAAAAAGAGAGAAGAAAGATAAACTTAATAAAGAAATAATAGACGCATCTAAACACTCAGTGTCTCTCAAGTGTCTCTCAACTTTTTCTTCAGAAGAAAAAGAACGTTGTTGTGATCAAGAAGTTGCAGCGCAAATCTCAAAAACAGACTATGTTTTAAATTCTCCAGAGAAAGAAGACCAACTTTATATTCGACAAGACGTTCACCCGACTTCAGAAGATCAAGAAGACGCAGCGCAAACCTCAAAAACAGACTATGTTTTAAATTCTCCAGAGAAAGAAGACCAACTTTATATTCGACAAGACGTTCACCCGACTTCAGAAGATCAAGAAGACGCAGCGCAAACCTCAAAAACAGACTATGTTTTAAATTCTCCAGAGAAAGAAGACCAACTTTATATTCGACAAGACGTTCACCCGACTTCAGAAGATCAAGAAGACGCAGCGCAAACCTCAAAAACAGACTATGTTTTAAATTCTCCAGAGAAAGAAGACCAACTTTATATTCGACAAGACGTTCACCCGACTTCAGAAGATCAAGAAGACGCAGCGCAAACCTCAAAAACAGACTATGTTTTAAATTCTCCAGAGAAGAGACCAACTTATATCGACAAGACGTTCACCCGACTTCAGAAGATCAAGAAGCGCAGCCAACCTCAAAAACAGACTATGTTTTAAATTCTCCAGAGAAAGAGACAACTTATACGACAAGACGTTCACCCGACTTCAGAAGATCAAGATGACCCAGCGCAAACCTCAAAAACAGACTATGTTTTAAATTCTCCAGAGAAAGAAGACCAACTTCGACAAGACGTTCACCAGTCTACAGCCACGACTCATTCACAATTAAATGTGAGTACAAATATTAACGAGTATGTTGATATAAAAAACTTTATAACAAATAAATCTATAAGTGATTTAGATAAATATCATATTTTGAAAAATCAATGGATACCTTCAGAAAGTTTTCCACTTCCGTATTCAATACATGTAAAAAATTCCAAAGAAATAAAATGTTATTTAAATTCTAAATATTTCAAACAATTTAAATGGCTCTCGTATTCTAAAATTGAAAAAGGAGTGTTTTGTAAATTTTGTGCACTATTTTCAAAATATGGAGGTCACAATAAAGGCCAAAAATTACAAACTCTGATGGTAAAACCATTATGTAAATTTTCTAAAATATTAGGTAAAGATGGTTTTTTCACAAAGCATGAAAATTTTATTTATCATAAAGAAGCAATAATAGCAGGAAAAAATTTTATAAATTCATTTGAATGTCCCAGTGACGGCGCTACGGGGGGGCTAGGGGGCATGCGCCCCCCGGCAAGGACCTCTGCCCCCCTGGATGCCCCCCCCAAACAGCTCGAAAACCAAATACAAAAAAATTTCTAAAATTATTTACTTTTCCTTAAAAAAATGTAAATTTTTTAAGCTTTTTATTACAGCGTAAAAAAGAAATTATTTTTTTTATTCTTTATTTTAATAAATAAATTTAGTTACTCTCAAGTTTTTGACAAGTAAATATATCCGATAACTTTAACAATCGAATTGAAATAAATAGAGACTAAATAAAAATTTTCTTCTTCGAGTACAAGTGTAAATCCACCAGCTATGAATCAAGCTCAAGTGATTTATAAGAAATTGATACTGATTTTGAGAAATTCTGCGCATAGCCAATATCTTACAGAAACATTTCTGGGCTTTCATACTTCTTAGGAGATAGTGAGGAAGCCTGCCAACCAAAACTGAAAATATTTCCCTGTACGAAATTCGGTAAGGTTCAGTGCTGGTGGTGTGATATTTTTTAGATCCTCTTTAAAATGTATATTTTCCTTTTGCCCTTGGAATCTTTTGAAGCACACTTTACTCTTGTACTTTATAGGAAAGAGAAATGGTTGCCATAGTAACAATTTCTCATGTTTATACATTTTACATCTTGAATTCTAATGTTCCATACTGTTGGAAACTAAATATACGCCTATGTCGACTAGAGTCCGACCGAAACAAGATTTTCAGCCGAAACCGAATTTTGGCTTCAATTTTAGTTTCGACCGAAATCGAAACTTGTTTTAAAATTTTTCTTAAAATTTCCTATATAAAATTCATCTTTTATTTTTAGTAAAATTTCCATTTTTCCCTCTTGCGAAAATCATTTGGCCTGTTTTTTAAGTGCGAATTTCACTCGACGTTTTTTTTTAGTGTACGAGCATAAATAATTCCATCTTTTCAAACTCAGGTTTCGGGCAGGACGAAGTTTCGGCTGAAATTTGGCCGAAACTGGCCGAATTTGAAACTTCTGTCAGTTCCTAAGGTCGACACAAAAATCTGGTGTAACTATCACACTAGATTTTTTGTTTCTCTGTTGATGTAGCCTATATATTTATTGACTGCCCCCCCTGTTTACAAGTTTGCCCCACTCCTGCCCCCCCCACTGAGAATAAGCTAGCGCCGTCACTGGAATGTCCTAATATAAAAATTGAAAATGGTGAGATAGATTGAAAAAATTCATGGAAATAGGTTACGCTTAAAACCCATAATGGAAACAATAATTTTCCTGGGTGGACACAATATTGCATTAAGAGGTCATCGTGATGATGGACTTTAGTTTCAAACTTGCATTTTAAATGTTGACTGCTTCAAATAAACTATGGTTATTTTTCAAAATTTTAATCTCATATTTGGACATTTTATACACAATATAGAATCGTAAATAAATACTTCATAGGAAAGATTGGAGAAATTGTTGCCATGATAACAGAATATAGGCCTATATCTTTTTTTTTTTTAGAATAAAATTCATATATTTTTACTTTCTCTTAACCTATATATGAAATATATAGAGAGAGAAAGTATTGCGATCATGCCAAAAATTCGATGTCGAGATTTTGATGGATATACACGTTTTGAGGTCCCCTGAATCCAAAAAAGTGGGTCCCGCAAATTGGTCTGTGTGTCTGTGGATATTTTTGACCATGAAGGAAATGAGCTAGGAGGTTGAAATTTTATATTTAAGTTAGGCACCTTCCGAACTCGTGTAAATAGCTTTTAAACAAAATCGGCCAAAAAGTATTAGTACTTTACTAATGTACTTTTTCAGTTTTTTTTCAATTTTCTCAAAATGAAAATTGTTTGAAGTATTTCAGATTTTTCAAATTAATTTTCTAGGTTTTCCTTCCATAGAACGTTACAACGTTGTAGCTCTAAATTCCTATGGGGATTTGTATGTTAATTTCGATCCTTTTGGAACTTTTAATACATTTAAAAAAATTTTTCCAATTCTCATAAAATTTTGTATTTATTTAGGATTCTCTATTGTGTAGGCCTATAAAATATCAAAATATGAGATTACAATTTTGAAAAATAACCATATTTTATTAGGGGCGGATTAATTTTTTCTCCGAGGGGGGTCCCCCCCCCCCCCCCGAGATTATAATCTGAGGCTTTTTAGACTCCATCTATATTTATTTCAATTGATTGGTAGCCAATAGGGTGGGTCGTTGTGCCACTTTTTTCGGAGCGAAATGTGATACCCGGCAAAAGTGGCCCACCCAGATGGACATTACAGATATAAATTTTTTTTCAAATCGGTTCTGTGAAAATTTTAACCTCAAAGTTTTGAAATTCCGACCGAAAATCCCAAAATTGTCAATAAATTTTAAATAGATTAAAGCAACCATATATTTGGGTAACGAGATCTCACTTGAGATGGAAACAGACATTCTAGCCTCAACATGCCAGTTCTAATGCCCTGGAAGGGCCAGAGATGCCTCATCTGGAGCCGAAAACGGGGCGAATTCCGGGAGGGTCGTTGTGCCACATTTGAAAAAAATTTATATCTGTAATGTCCATCTGGGTGGGCCTCTTTTGCCGGGTATCACATTTCGCTCCGACCCACCCGAGCAACGAATTCATATGATTTTTCTCGCTTAGGACGATAAGGGAACCCGGGATACCAGGCACGGGAAGTTAAGGTTTTCTATCAAAGCCACTGCTACGAGCTATGTTCATTTTAAAAGGTGGATTTTAGATCGTAAGAAAATTGGAAAGATCTAAAAAAGTAAATCAGTCATCGGCCTCGCACTTTTTTCAACTCTAAATATATCTAGAAGGCAGTTTTACTACTTAGGGTGTTTGGGGGGGGGGGGTTCTCTGGCTTTTGGTCTGGCGTAAAAAATAAAAAATACTCTAAAATAAAAATAGCATATATTATCATTAAAATATAACAAATAAATTATTTTTGTTAAAAGTATATAATATATAGAGTTTCAATAAACACACGGCGAATTTAATAATACATAGAAATTGTTACGTCCAAGAAGTAAAAGATGAAAAGGAGGCTGCTGGTTATTTAAGCTTTTATAGATAGGAAGGTAGAATGCCGTAATTTGAATTTTATTTTATAATTTGTAAGATTGGCGCATCATTAAATCGAAATAACAATCCTGATCTATAGAAGCGCTGATGCCTGCATAATAATTGAGGAACTCTTCCTGAGTCACCTGTAAAAGAGAATAAATAAAAATACTTTAAATAAATCGATCGCACTTGCCCGAGCGGTCAACTCTACCGACTATTAATTAATAAACTGCCTCCGGCCTCCTTCCCGGGATCCCCCTTTTTCTTTTTTTTTTTAGTTTTCTTCTATAGAACTTGGGCCCGAATGCCCTCGCTTTTCTTTTTCTGAAATCATTAAAAAATTCTCTCGAAAAGTCATTTAAATTATATGAAAGAAATCGTAACTTTTAATAACTAGGAAAATTTTAGATCGACAATAATCTTTAGAAAGCCCCTTTTTAAAGTACTGTAAAAAAATAGATTTTGAATTTACTGGGAAAGGTGAAAAATAAAACAATTTAACCACCGCCGTGAAATTGCAGGTTATTTGGATTTAGCCCTTAACGATGTTCTTTCCCTCAGTCATGATGGGCGATAATTTACCGTATAAATCTACTAATAAAAGGGAATTTTAAAATTACTAGAGTAAATCGTATATTTTCTATTATTCCTAATAATTTTATTTTTAGCCCTCCGACCCCTCACCCGTTCCTCCTACCATGTTCAAATCTGAAATCAAAGAATAGCATAGAATGGCAAGAGCAAGCAGTCCCCTTGCAGTAGGCAACCGAGAGGACTCTTCTGCTTGGATGGCATCCCAATGACAAAAAAAAAAAACTTTACCGTTCCATCTCGAGTTCCTTCGTCTGTTTCAAAATTATTTAAAACTCGAGTCAAAATTTGCTCTTCAGTTTCCTCTCCAGACATAAATCGAGGATGCATTCTAACCGAGTAAACGCCTTTGAGATCATCAAGTGTGATGATTCCGTCTCCAGTCTTGTCCATTTTTTTGAAAGCTTCATTTATAACAGAAATCCGTGATTGAGACATCGGAGGCTGAAAAATAAAATAAAATTGAATTTCAGGACAAACAAAAGGTGGAAGAAATGGATCCCCTGCAAAAGGTTAGCTGCGTTTACAAAAAGGAATCTTTCAAAACAAAAGGATCTCCACTCCAATCATTAATCTCAAATAATAATAAGCTCAATCCACGCCCCGAAAAATCTTCTATATAAATTTATTATTATTAAATAAAAATCTGACGTAAGTCCATTTTTTTGTTTTTGCGAGTAAAATTATTGGTGAGCAGTAATAGCCATATTTTTTGTATTTTGTGGTCTTATATAACAAAGGCCAATAAAAACACTTTTCTTTTATGTGCCGGGGTGTTTTGAGCTATTCCTAGGCAGCAACAAAATAGCCTCGGATTGGGCTTAAATTTAATATTTCTTTGAACTATCTCCATATTTTTAACGCCTTAAAAATCTAGGAAATGCCAAATAAGAGCCCCTTTTTTTATTAAACTTTAATTTTCTCTAAATCTCTTAAACTAGAGTTGATGGGGTGAAACTGATGATATTTTTGGAATCAGCGCTACCCATATAGCCTACCGAGGATTAGCTCAAAATACCCCGGCACCAAAATCACAGGTGGCCTGTGTTAAAGAAAACTTTATTCTTTCTTTATCATTCCATGAAAGCAATTGAAATAGAAAGCACTTCCCGCACCCCGCATCCAATAGTCCATATCGTCGCTTGCATCACGTAGTGACTTATCTCAAAAAAATTAAAAATTGGGATACAACGGGTATGGCCGTGCCCTGGAGTTCTTTACATTATCACAAAGTGACGAATCTCTATTTCCATGGTTTTATTAAATGCTTTTATTTAACTTTCTCTTTCAAAATCACCAACTTTGAGTCTTTGCTTAAGTCACTTCGCGATGAGCTAGAGGTGTGAAATTTGATATTTAAGGGTCATTTTTGAGGGCGCAAATTGTGATTCCGGTTTTACCAAAATAGACCAAACTAATATAGTACTTTATTTCACGCATCCTGCCTTCTTTTTTTAATCCTCTGTAATAAAAAAGACTAAAAAGTTTAAAATAAAAATATAATAAAAAAAAAACTTTTAAAAAAAATGCTTTTATTTAAATTGAACTAAAAAGAGAGAAATAATTTAATTTAATTGTTCTTTTTAAAATTGTTGAATATTTATGACTTAAAATAAAAGTGTGGGGCGCTTCAAAGTGATTCCGAGGCTCTAAGTATATACCTACAATTCCTTAAGCTATCAATGTGCTACGCCCCACACTTTTATTTTAAGTCATAAATATTCAACAATTTTAAAAAGAACAATTAAATTAAATTATTTCTCTCTTTTTAGTTCAATTTAAATAAAAGCATTTTTTTTAAAAAGTTTTTTTTTTATTATATTTTTATTTAGGTTTTTTGGTTTTGCGTATCTACACATTTAATATAACAACACGAACTATAAACAGCTCTCCTGAAAAATGATAAAAATTGAGATACGCCACTACGTGATTCAGTCGGGATATGGCAGTGATGTAAACGCCGCGCCGTCAGACATTTAATTTAAGAGTTGGTTTGTTCAATAACAAAAATTATCCCACCTTTGGCAAAGTAAAAGTTTCATGAGATTGTAGTAGTGAGAATGAAAAAAATAAAATATTACCCGAATTGCAATTAGGAATTCATTTATATCTATAGTTCCATTTCCATCTTTGTCAAAACGATTGAAAAGCTCTTGTAGTTCCTCTTCGTCGAGATTTAGTCCAGTATCGTTCATACCTTCAGTGAACTCTTCTAAATTTAAATCGCCAGAGTGATCGTCATCCATTCGCCGAAAAATTCTGAAAAAAAAAGGAAAAAAATCTTGTTTTATTTTTTTTCTTTTTACCTTTGATTTCTTAGAATTATCTAAGCTACTTAATTTAATTTAGAACATTCAAGCAATATAATAGATGCAAAAAAAATTGACCAATATCCAACCAAGGCTGTACAATTAAATTGTTAGAACGAATATCTCTTATTCTTTGAGCTTGTTGCCCCCGAAGTTGAAGCTCACTCGACAGATGACGAGGGGCGAAAGACGCCCTCCGCCTCGCACTCACCCGCACAAGTCCGATGTATCGTTTTGTCCTTTATTATCTCTTCTCTTCCTTTTACTTATTTATTTAGGAAATATTTCACCAGAGATTTTATATAAGCTTATATTGTATTATTTTTATTTTTTGAATATTTATATTTTTTTTCTCGTCTTGGAATAATAAAAACTTAATTTAATTTATAATTTCAGAGCTTCATCTTTTTCTGATTTTATCTTTCTAGGGTCCTTAATCAGTTTTTATTAATCGCCATTTCAGGTATTTCTTCTAAGGGCTTTATCCGTTAAAAATTTGTGAATGCGGTGCAAGTGTTGGTGATATGGACCATATTATTTTTGAATGCCCTAGGAACGTAGAGTGGACAGATAGATTGTTATTATTATTGAGTGATATGAATGTTTTACCAATAAATTGTAAAAGTACTAGTATTGTTAGAAAGTGAGAGAGGATTGATAAACCTTTTTAGTGAATTTTTGATATCAACTGGTTTAAAACTGTGAACAATTTTATATGTATGTGTGAAATTTAATATTGTATCTATTCAGGGGCGCCGGAACGAATTTGAATCAGGGGGGCAAAAATTTTTTTTTAGAAAATTAAAATAATTTAATATGTTCAAATAGTATAAAACAAAAACAAATCTACTATAAAACTTTAAAAATTTTAAATAAAATCACAATTTTAATAAAATTAAAATTTTAAAAAATTTGGTAGTGATTTTTCAAAAATTTTTGGAAAAAATTTGGAAAAAAATGAATTTCTTACTCTTTTAATTTAGAAGATTTTATTTTTCAAAAGTAAAAATATATCATTTTTAATAATAAATGAAATAAAGAAGAAATTTTGCCCCCCTCTGCCCCCCCTGTAGGATGCCAGGGGGGGCAATGTCCCTTGCCCCCCCAGTTCCGGCGCCTATGTATCTATTTATTATTATAGAATTTTCTAAGTTTTGTAACTGGCTAAATGGCTTAGGCCAAAAGCCAAATAAAAAATAAAAAAAAAAAAATCCGTTAAAAAAAAATAAATAAAAAAATTAAAAATAATATTAAATTAAAATTTTTAAAAGCCCTCGGGGCTTGGTGTAGAGGTTAGCGTGCTAACCTCGTATACCAAACGTCGCGGGTTCGGACCCCAGGCAGTCCGATGATTTTATTTAAGCCATTTGGATACCAAATGGCTTAAATAAGAATGCCTGGACCACATAGGAGCCGGAACTGGGGGGGGCAAGGGTACATTGACCCTCCCTGGCATCCTACAGGGGGGGGGGGGCAGAGGGGGGCAAAATTTCTTCTTTTATTTCATTTATTTTTAAAAATGATATATTTTTACTTTTGAAAAATAAAATCTTCTAAATAAAAAAATTAAAAGAGTAAGAAATTCATTTTTTTCCAAATTTTTTCCAAAAATTTTTGATAAAATCACTAGCAAATTTTTTAAAATTTTAATTTTATTAAAATTGTGATTTTATTTAAAATTTTTAAAGTTTTATAGTAGATTTGTTTATGTTTTATACTATTTGAACATATTAAATTATTTTAATTTTCTAAAAAAAAAATTTTTACCCCCCCCCTGATTCAAATTCGTTCCGGCGCCCCTGCTGGACCCCAATATGTATAATAAACAATAAAGGATATCGTTTAAAGTCTTAAATGGCCTAAGTTGCCAAAAAGACTGTGTATGTGTGTGTGAATGAGAAAAAAAAGTGTGTTTAAAATAAAAAAAAAAAAAAAATTTTAAATGAGAATTTATCAAAAAAATTTTTCAAGCTAGTAGATTAGTTTTATACCTGTATTTGAAAGAAAGAAATATTTTTAATTTTTACTTTCTCTTACCTCTATATATATGTTAATATATATAGAGAGAGAAAGTATTGGATTCATGTCAAAAATTCGATGTCAAGATTTTGACGGATATAAACGTTTTGAGGTCCCCTGAATCAAAAAAATCTGGTGTGACTGGCGCACAGCACACAACTTTCTCTTACCCTTCGGTAAGAGAAAGTTGTGGACCGTGCTGGTCACACCAGATTTTTTGTGTCGAGATATATTTAGTTTCCGATAGCACCTTAGTTTCAAACTTGCATTTTAAATGTTGACTGCTTCAAATAAACTATGGTTATTTTTCAAAATTTTAATCTCATATTTGGACATTTTATACACAATATAGATTCGTAAATAAATACAAAATTTCATAAGAATTGGAAAAAAAAATTTTAAATGTCTAAAAAGTTCCAAAGGGGACCCCCTTTTGAATCGAAATTAACATACAAATCCCTATAGGAAATTAACATTAGGCCTATGAGAGAAGACGGAGAGACAGGCGATAATGTTTGCAAGTGAGAGAGAGAGAGAGATGTGATTTCTCGGAACAATTAAAGACAGAAATAAAATAAAAAAAAATCTGGTGTGACTGGCGCACAGCACACAACTTTCTCTTACCTTCGGTAATCGAAAGTTGTGTACTGTGCTTGTCACACCAGATTTTTTGTGTCGACATGTATTTAGTTTCCGACAGTAGGGTACAATTGAATTCAAGATGTAAAATTTATAAGTATGGGAAAATATTTATATTTTGATACCATGGCAACCATTTCTCCTATCTTTTCTATGGAGTACAAGAGTAAAGTGGTCTTCAGAAGATTTCAATCACAAAATGAGAATATACATTTTATAGAGAATCTAAAAAATAATTGATTTTTGAATTTTAAAAAAAATCGTTGGAGCAAATTTTGAGAAAATCGAAAAAAACTGAAAAAGTGAATCAGTAAAGTACTAGTACTTTTTGGTCGATTTTGTTCAAAAGCTTCGTGTCACGTCCCATGGGGGTGCCTAACTTAAATATAAAATTTCAACTTCCTAGCTCTTTTCGTTCTTGAGATATTTTGTTCACAGACACACACACACCCCCCACACACAGACAGACCATGTCGCGAAAACCACTTTTTTGGATTCAGGGGACCTCAAAACGTGAAGATCCATCAAAATCTCGACATCGAATTTTTGACATGAATCCAATACTTTCTCTCTATATATATATTACATATATACATAGGTAAGAGAAAGTAAAAAATGGGAATTTAAATAATAATTGATTTTTAATCTAATAAAAAGAAAAAGATTTAAATTCCGTTACAATGGCAACCATTTCTATCTTTCCTATGAAGAACAAGAGTAAAGTGGTCTTCAGAAGATTTCAACGGCAAAATGAGAATATACATTTTAAAGAGCATCTAAAAAATAGCTGATTTATGAATTTTAAAAAAAATCCTTGGAGGGAATTTTGAGAAAATCGAAAAAAACTGAAAAAGTACATCAGTAAAGTACTAGTACTTTTTGGCCGATTTTGTTCAAAAGCTTATTTTGAGATTCTTCAAAGGTACCTAAGTTAAATATAAAATTTCAATCCGCTAGCTCAACTCCTTCATGCTAAAAATCTGTCCACACACACACACACACAGACACACACACATACATACATACATACACACACACAGACCAATTTGCGGGACCCACTTTTTTGGACTCAGGGGACCTCAAAACATGTATATCCATCAAAATCTCGACATCGAATTTTTGACATGATCGCAATACTTTCTCTCCTATATATTTCATATATAGGGTACGAGAAAGTAAAAAGTGGTTTTCGCGACATGGTCTGTCGGTGTGCCTGTGAACAAAATATCTCAAGAACGAAAAGAGCTATGAGGTTGAAATTTTATATTTAAGTTAGGCACCCCTCTGGCACGTGACACGAAACTTTTAAACAGAATCGGCCAAAGAGTACTAGTACTTCACTGATATACTTTTTCAGTTGTTTTTTTTCATTTTCTCAAAATTCGCTCCAACGATTTTGATTAAAATTCAAAAATCAATTAATTTTCAGAAGCTCTTTAAAATGTATATTCACATTTTGCTCTCAAAATTGTATGAAGCACACTTTACTTTTGAACTTCATAGAGAAGATAGGAATTCCAAAATATAAATATTTTCCTATACTTATAAATTTTACATCTTGAACTCTAAAATATCGGTGGAACTAAATATATGTCGACACGAAAAATCTGGTGTGACAAGTTGGGTGCTGTGCGACCAGCCACACCAGATTTTCTTTATTTTTGGAGGTCCCCCCCCCAGCAAGAGAAATTTTAATTTCTAGTTGATCAAATATCCCTGGCAAAGAGATCATTGTTAATCGATGGTCTTTTTTTCTTCTAATTTAAAAGAATTTGAAATTACAGATGTTCCAATACAAAAGGGAATGGAATAGAACCGGATAATAGCAGTTAGTAAAAGATTGGAAGATAAAAGTAGGCCACAAAAACTCCCCTTCAATCGATATAATCTACTAAAAAATTCTCACAAAATGACGTTTATCGATTCCGCTTTAGAATTAATCCCAAAGAAGTGAAAACTTTTAATTAAAAATTGAAATATAAATTATATGAGTGTCTTGTGTGTATGTTTTAAAGCTCTTTGAATCATCGAGAAGGAGAATAGGTAAATAATGTGCCAGCACTCGAGACATATGTGCTCAGTGGGGACTTTGCAGTCCTATTAATAATAAAATTCCATTAAAATTAAAAAAAAAAAATATTTTTTCTTCTGTTCCTTCTGAAGGATAATATCAATTTAAAAAAATTTGGTGCACAGAAGAATACAGAGAGAGGAGAGGATTTCCATTGATGGAAATACACGTTTTGTGGCATCCTGAATCCATAAAATAGTCTGTCGGTCTGTGTATGTTCTAAAATAGTTTTTAGATACGGTACTGTTTGAATATAGCTTATTATCATTTTGGCCTCAAAATTGTTTGAAGCACACTTCACTCTTGTACTTCATAGGAAGTGAACCGTTTGCTAATTTGAATAATAATCCTTTGAATTTAAATATAAATATTTTTTTATGTTTATTAATTTTACATCTTGAATTTTTATTTTTTTATGGGACGGGGATTATTTATTTATTTATTTATTTATTTATTTGAAGCAACCGGCCCCTCAAAATAATTGAGTAATTAACCAATCAGAGGCCAGCATTAGATCATCTCACCTTCCAAGGCCCATAATGCCTGTTGATCCTCTAGTGAAGCAAAGAAGTCGCAATTTTTCAATCGGGTCAGAGGTGTTATTGAGCGCTCTCAAAGATTTATCCTTGAGCTCCTGTTCTCGGCGGACACTCCCACTTTGAGGCCGATGATACATCCCTGGAAAAGGAACAAACAACATCATAAATTAAAATATAGAAAATTCAAAAAGCAGGTATTTTGAAGGACCAATCAGATAAGGGAGCCATGAACAGATTTCTGACAACAAAATAAAAAATAAAATCTGGTGTGACTTTCTTTTACCTTCCTTAATTGAATATTGAGGCCATTTAGACCCCGTCCCTATTTATTGATTTGATTGAAATAAATTTTTACGGCATAGGGCAGGATGTGAACGGAAAGTTTTGAGTTTTTTTCTTTTATAAGCGACCCAAACTCCAACTCAATGCCAGATTTCAAATCAAATTTTTTCTTCCGAGTCCTTCACGAATACAGACAGAAAGACAGACAGCACTTATCCTCCTAAACTTATTTAATTCTCAATAATTAGAAAATTTCGTTTCGTTTCGTTTTTTATTGAATATAAACTAGAGGAGTGTCCGTCTGTCCGTTTGACTATCCGTAAATTTGAAATGAAATTTTGCAGTCGTATAGAGGACATTATGGAGAGACCAGGAAAAATATTCGGGTCCCCAAATCCTCAAAAGGGGAGGCGCGGAAAATTGAAAATAATTTCGACCATTTCTTCTCTCTGAGCCACGGGATTTTTTCTTTCCTTACACCGCGCAGTATAAAAGAAAGACTCCGGTCTCAAGTCGCAAGAATAATTGTCCTATTACAGTAATTTTTGTAAATTATGAAATAAAACTATTTTATCATTATTTTTCCATCCACAGATTCACCTGTGCTTCACCTCGGCGTTTTTGAACGCACCAGAGGTCTCTGGGCCAGATGTCAAAGTTTGTTTGAAATAGGCTATTAGAACGAATTCCTTATCCCTAGACCGCTAAACAAAAAGATTTCGATTGGTGTAGGCAATTTCTAAATCGAAATTAAGATGTTCTAATGACGTCAGGTTGAAAAGGAAATTAGTGAACGGAATTAAAGACCCGCCTAAAGGATCTTCGTTAATGGTTTAATTAGCAAACATCCTGGAATATTAGAGAAGAAGTCCCTCCTTAAGGTTTTAATAAAATATTGTGAGTTTCGAGGTCATATCAAAAGAGACCTACCCTGCACTATTCCTTTTTCACGTGACAGCACGCAGCCCAATTAAGTGGTTTAGTTTAGTTTTAACTTTCTCTTACCTCTATATATATGTTAATATACAGAGAGAGAAAGTATTGAATTCATATCAAAAATTCGATGCCGTGATTTTGACGAAAATACACGTTTTGAGGTCACTTGAGTCCGGCAAAATTATAAATTTTACAAGCCGGGGGGCCTGGCAACGGAGAAGAGCAGCAGTCACCACAATCGTTGCGGTTAAGTAATGCCAAGCATGGGATTGGTGACCCCCGGCAATCAGCCTGTGGAACGCCCCCGGGTAGCCATCGATACTATGTATGTATTTTCAATTAAATTTATCACCCCTAAATGGCCTCTGTAGCCGAAAAGGGTTTTTCTAAAAAAAAAAAAAAAATTTACATCTTGAATATTACTGTACGATACTATTGTAAACTAAAAAAAAATATGGTGTGACAAGCACCGAACATAACTTACCGAAGATAAGTGCTGTCTGACCAGTCACACCAGAATTTTTATATTATTAATAATTCGTATTACGCTGAGGAAGATGATTTATAAATTAAATAAATGAGGCATTAGTATGACAAGAATCAATAGGCATGAATATTTGGCCGTAAAAAAGATTTGTTCGCGTTGGACCCCACATGAACAAAAATTTGAAGATGAACATTTTTGTTTTAAATCTTTAAGAACATATATTTTGAGTATAAAACAATTAAAAATACAAAAAACAAATAAATATTTTGATCGTACTAGCTGCGAGGTCCGCCAAAAGAGGGCCGAATTTCGACTGAAATTTGAAGATGAAGATTTTTTTTTTTAATTTTTATTAGTAAAAGGATTTGAAAGGGCCGTAAAATACATAAAAATAAACAAAATGTAAAATACCGCTAGATTAGGAAAAGGAAACCCCCCTCCCCCCACCCCCGCTCTCACTAATCCATTGGAAAGCATTGAGTTCTATTTACCCTTAAGAAAAATTTTCGAAATCTTTGAAATGAACAATAACAAAAATTCCTACGTAATAATTTTTTTTTTCTTTGATTTAATCAATCACTCAGCGCTTAATCGCTGAACCCCCCAGAATTCCAATTTCTATTTAATGCAAGAGATAAAGCAAAGCTCCTCTTTGTCCATGTTATCATCTTACCTTCGCTAATCGAAAGTTGTGTTCTGTGCTTTCACACCAGATATTTTTGAGTCGAGATTTTTTTTTTTTTTTTTTTTTAAACATTCACACTTTTTTCTCATTCACACTCACACTCACACACACATTCACACAGTCTTTTCGGCAACTCAGGCCATTTAAGACTTTAGACCAGTGGTTCCCAACCGGTGTGCCCCGGCACCCAAGGGTGCCGCGAGAATGCCTAAGGGGTGCCGCGAGATATTTAGATAAAAAAAAATAAAATAAAGAGACGAAAAAATAAAGTTTTGCTAAAAAAAAGGTCAAATGATTAAAATGGAAGCGGCAAAATTTTCCATTTTCATTATATTTGACCGTAGGTCCTGATGATGAGCGCGATGAGCGTTCGAAACGTCGACAGAGAAAATTAAAAAAATTTGTTTTTTTGTGTTTGGCTGCCTAATTATCATCCCTTGAAGGCAAAATTTTCCGTAGATCGGAAAAAATTAAGCTTTGCCAAAAAAAAGGTCAAATGATTTTCACGCAAGGGAAAAAAATTTGCCCCAGGGTGGAAAAAAATTTCGATTTGATAGGGGAAAAAAAGGGAAAAAGGAAGGGTGCCGCTAGTGTGTAATATTATTCCCAACGCACCTTTGGGGTGCCGTGGACTTCAAAAGGTTGGGAAACGCTGCTTTAGACGATAACCGTTGTAATTATAATATATATATTGGGGGTTCAGGCATTTCTATTTAAGCCATTTGGTTTCCAATTGGCTTAAATAAAATCATCGGACTGCCTGGGTCCGAACCCGCGACGTTTGGTATAGGAGATGGAAAATTTATAAGTATGGGAAAATATTTATATTTTGTTACCATGGCAACCATTTCTCCTATCTTTCCTATGGAGTACAAGAGTAAAGTGGTCTTGAAAAGATTTCAATGGCAAAATGAGAATATACATTTTAAAGAGAATCTAAAAAATAGTTGATATATGAATTTAAAAAAAAAAAAAATCAATCGAGCGAATTTTGAGAAAATCGAAAAATTAGGGATGGTAACGAGAGAATAATTTGAAATCAAATAAACTCAAATGCCTCCCTGGTTCACTTTGCGTCACAAGAGAGAAAAATTTAATTGAATTGGCTCTAAATTGCCCTAAATGCAGAAAAACAAAAGCTGGTGCTAATTTATCCATGCTCTAAAGGGTGAGTGAAAAAGACAAAACCTTATAATCAGATGATGTTGATGACGATGATGAGATGACTAAGAGCAACACTCTAAGACTATTCTATTTCTACATTCGCCCTATGCTTACGATGGGAGGTCTCTTTCAGCTTCGGTGGATTCATCATGATGATTGATGATGATGCTATTGATTTTGTTGTTGTTAATTAAATGATGATATGATGATAGAGTGAAGAGTGAACGAGGTTGACGTCGTCGACGTCGGCGTTAGACGCCGAGACTCGACTGACGGATACACCAAAAAGGGAGAAAACACAAATAAGGGAAGAAATGCGGAGGAACCGCCCTGCGCCGACGCCGCCGCCCTGCTCCCGGGCGAGTCCGCATCTCGCTCCCTAAACTTGAGATTATTTTATCATTTTTTATTTCTCTGTTAGATAAATGGAATCAAATTCCGATATCTCTCTTCATTTTGCAATCAGTTCAACTTGGATATGTTTTTGCATTTGGCTAGCTAATATTTGACTTGTCGTTAAGAATAAATATTGAAAAAGATTTTCTGTTTGATAATTATGGCCAAGGGCTGAAGTCATTAAATAAATATTAAATGAACTAGCCTCGTCGATCGCCTCCGGTCTAGACTCCCTGGACCCGGGCCCGCCTTTGAAAGATCCTCGCCTTCCAGCGATCGCATTTTACTTTCTCTTACCTATGTATATATGTAATATATATATAGAGAGAAAGTATTGGATTCATGTCAAAAGTTCGATGTCGAGATTTTGATGGATCTTCACGTTTTGAGGTCCCCTGAGTCCAAAAAAGTGGGTTTCGCGACATAGTCTGTCTGTGGGTGGGTGGGTGTGTGTGTCTGTGTTCAATTTTAAGCATGAAGGAATTGAGCTACGAGGTTGAAATTTTATATTTAAGTTAAACATCCCCCGGGGCCGGAAAAATAAGCTTTTAATCAAAATCGGCCAAAGAGTACTAGTACTTTTTTTTCAGATTTTTTCGATTTTCTCAAAATTCGCTCCAACGATTTTTTTTTTTAATTCAAAAATCAATTATTTTTTAGATGCTCTTTAAAATGTGTATTCTCATTTTGGCATTGAAATCTTCTGAAGACCACTTACTTACACTTTACTCTTGTACTTCATAGGAAAGATCGGAGAAATGGTTGCCATGGTAACAAAAGAAAAATATTTTCCCATGGCTATCAATTTTACATCTTGAATCCTGCCCAATGGCTGCTGGCTGAAGGGGCGGAATAAACAAAAAGTCTTGAATTCTAATACTAAATATATCTCGACACAAAAACATCTGGTGTGACAGGCACAGAACACAACTTTCGAGGTAAGAGAAAGTTGTATGCTGTGCGACCAGTCACACCAGATTTTTTATTTTTTTTTAAGTAAAATCTACGAAGCCGAGAAAATTCCCAAGTTGTTTTAAATTTTTCTTTTCTAAAGGAAAACCGACCTTAGTCGGACCGAACCCGCCAAAGTCGGGCCCCCTGCAAGTTGTTCTAAATACCCAGAGATAATATTTTAAAAGTATTTGTTCTTCGTTTCAGACAAATTTATTTTTGTTTATTGAACTTAACCTCTAAGGGTGCGTACACACCTGCGCTCTGCTCCGCTCGCGAGCAGTTCGCGGCTCAAAGTTCGTTGCTCGTTGAAATTATTTATTTTGACGAACCTGCCAACGATCCAAAGAGATGGATCGCGGCGAGCAGCTCGCGAGCGGCTCGCGAGCATCTCAAAACAACAACAACAAGCAGCTCGCGAGCGGAGCAGAGCGCAGGTGTGTACGCACCCTAACATTGACTGCATTGCATTCGATTTAAATTTGCTGCAATTTTAAAGGTTCTTTACTTGTCTCGATATCCTTTACTACAGGGGTGGGCAAAAGCCGGCCCGCGGGCCGGATCCGGCCCTTTTGCTTACTTTAACCGGCCCGTTGAAAAATCTCTTTTATGCGATTTCGTTGAAATCAACAGTATTAGTGTGCGTAGTATGCATATAAATAATGAAATATATAAATAATAGAGAGTATTATAATTTCGAACAGCCGTAACCATATCTCTACAGTTATGTATGCAACATACAGGTCTGTTCGATTATAATCTTTCATTTTCTTTAAAAATTACGGAACATATTTTACTGGGCACAAATTGTTCGCCTGTACACCCAAGTAAGACAATTTATTATTACTATTATCTATTATTAACTGTAAAATTTCTTTGTCCAAATGCTTTAAAATGATACTTATAGTGTTTTTGTCAAAAAAATTTGGGCAGGGAAAAAACTCCACCCAAACATTCGCGTGTGGAAAGCGTACACGGTATAGTCCGCCGGCCCGGGAGACATTTTGAAAATTTCATTTTGGCCCGCGCTTAAAAGTATTTGCCCACCCCTGCTTTACTAGCACAATTGATTATATCACAAAATTTTTGCATCTATGATGGCGCTGCGCTACGAACGCTTCCACATCAGTAGGCCTATCTATAGTGTACTTGAAACCCCTTGGGAGAGTGCCTAACTTAATAATAAAATTTCAACCTCTTAGCTCTTTTCGTTCTTGAGATATTTTGTTCACAGACAGACACACACACAAACAGACAGACCATGTCGTGAAAACCTCTTTTTTTGATTCAGGGAACCCCAAAACGTGTATATCCATCAAAATCTCGACATTGAATTTTTGACATGAATCGAATACTTTCTCTATAGAGATATAAACATATATAGAGGTAAGGGGGCCTCACTGGTGTAGTGAGCTAGGGTGTCGGCTTCTACAAAGAATATCCCTGTTCCACAGATCATACAATCAAGATGGGACAGCTCCAGGTTAAAAAATTGTTTATAAGTTTAGCGCCCTCTATACGCGTGTCGACCTATTATTTTGCGCGGGAGACCCGTGGCTCAGAGAGAAGACATTAGCTTCTCGTGCCCAAGGTCCCGAGTTCGCGTCCCGTCCCAAGCGAGAAAAATTTATTTAATTTGAATTGGCTACTAATCATTTGAAATTAATAGGGATGGGGTCTAAATCACCTTAGATGCCGAAAAGACCTTAAATAAATTTAAAAAAAAAAGTGCACGAAAAATTTAATTTGTTTCAAATACTGATGTGATAGTTGCACAGGAAAACTTCGTCCAATTCGTATTGAATTTTTGATATTTATTCAATATTTTCTGTATATTAATCAAGGGCGGATCCAGAGGTGTTTCTCGGGGGGGGGGGGGGGGGGTAATCTGGTGTGACTGGTCGCACAGCACGCAATTTTTCTTCATTTCGGTAATTTAAAGGCTTATTCTGCACTTGTTTGCCAGAATATAAATACAAATCAAATTTTTAAGTGTTAATTTTTAAAATTTTTCATTAAAAATAAATTTATTTTTGAAAAAAAGTATTTTTTTTTCAAATCTCGGGGGGGGGTAATTAAATCCTTTGCCCCCCCCCCCCCCCTCTATCCGCCCTTGATATTAATATATATGTTTATCGGTATGATAAAATAAAAAAAAGATTAAAACAATTATTTGAAAATGAACAGTAAATGAAAAAAAGAGAAATTAGTGTTAAAAAAATTTATTGCAAATTGTAAAAAAATTATAATTAATCTGCAAAGGCTGGGCGTGGATGTTTTCAGTGTTGCCTCTTCCTCTTCTTGGACATTGTCATCTATGTAGTCTAGATTTTTCTCCTCTTTAATTATTCCTTTATTTGAAGGGTGCAAGAAATCTACAAGTAAATTGGCAAAAATTTTTTTATTATTTTGTTTAGAAAATTAGGAGGTTTCACCGAATAAAAAAATTAACTCCCAGTAGATTGTTTGGCTTGGATGTTGCGTGTATTTTTTCTTCTTGCACAGTGTAACAACAAATCGGTGGAGGAATAACTTGCTTGAGAAGCTTAAGTTGTAAATTATTTTGGAATTGGGTGTCATTGAAATGCCGTTGGCAAACCCTATATCCTCTGTTATTAATCTGTCTTGCAGTAAATGAAATTAATTCGTTTAGATCTAGATTTTGAAGACATTGGCGGAGAAGCGTTTCTTTTGCAGGAAAACAAAATAATTTACCCCATATCTTTTCAGGCAAGTATTTTGTAAAGCATCCCTTGACAATGCATCGAAACTGTATTACGATTATATATTAGTTTTGAGAAAAATGAGTTTAGTCTTGTTTTTTTTTTCAAATTTTTTATATAAAATACATTGATTCTGATGAATAGAATATTTTTCAGGGTTCCCCCACTGTTTTTTTTTTTTTGGGAGGGGGTAATTTAAAAACCCCATTGTGGACGGTCACATATTTAAAAAAAATAAATAAATAATGAAATAATTAAGAACTTACTTCTTTCTTTCCCATTTTAAAAACACGTAGAGCATATAGAATGCGAAGGGCAATAATTGCGGGTGAATAATTGAGTAGGGCACGTTACAATTTTATTATATTCAAATTTATAATGTTTTTTTTTTTTTATTTGTTTATTTAAACTCATGAAAAAATGTTATATTGTTGGCGAATGGAACGAACTCTACAGGATAAATTTTTAACTAGTCTAGTATTGCCATCTAGCCACATATCAGACAACTAAAAACTTATAATCATTCTTCCCATAGAGCTGTCCCCCCCCATGCCCTGTTCTAATCCTGGGCGTTTTTTCATTAAATAAAAATGTTTATTTAATATAAACAAATCCTCAAGCAAGCCCTGGATTGGAATATAGGATCTCACCACAATAGCCCTCAGGCAACTCTACCGAGGAGAGGGAGTTGCTGTGACATCCCGTCCTGTGGAAGGGACGTAAAGAAAGTTCCCTCTCAATGATGCATTCTTCGAAAGGAGTCGGTGCTGAGGGAGTCCCTCCTCAAACTAGGACATCCTCCATAACATAGAAGAGGTTGGATATAAGGAGCCGGTTGGAACCAGAAATAAGTATTAGTTCGCTAGCTAGAGACGAAAGCGGGAGGAGGAGTTAGAGATAGGAAATGATGTAACTTCACGGGGTGCCGGTAGATGGCTACGGCCAGAGGCCGGTTGGGATTGAGGTGTGTGTCTTCGTACACGAAAGCACCTCGGGTAAATAAACGGAGATCCCAATAGGAAGTTCAAATAAATAAATAAAAAAAATATAGAGGTAAGAGAAAATAAAACAAACATAATCATATAAAATAGTTGAGTTCCGGGGTGACCGAGCCGGAGCTCGGTCTTTTTTTTTATATTGATAAAATTGTAAAAAACTAAAAAAAGTACATCAGTAAAGTACGAATACTCGAGGGGCGCGAATTTGATTTGTATAGAAGAAATAGGAAAATATTTAAAATTTGAAAGAAATTATAAAGAGAAAACTTGCACCTCAATGGAAACATCAATAAAAAGACCAAAATAAGAAATAACAGTCCAGGGAGAGTTTTGAGGAATAGCAACATTATTAATAGTAACATTACTGAGTGGATACTTAGAGGAAGGAGACAGTGCCTCATAAGAAAACTTTAATCATGAGATATACGTAAGAGAGTTGCCCAGGAAATGCGTCAGCCTGGAGACAATTAAAAATTATTATTTTCACTAAAATTAATTAATAATAATCAGAGATTAGTATTTTAATAATAGAATTTAAATAATAGGTATTTTTCTACTAATTGGCCTTTTTGACATTATTAAATTAATTTTAGCCTGGTCGTCCACTGGACGCTACCGCTACAAGGGCGACAACAAGAGACGCGACAACACGCGACAAGGGTCGTCCACTGCACGCTACTTCGCGCTACATTTGACATAAAATATCATATAAATTTCTAACCAATAAATAAAACAAATCCATATAATTTTAATAAATAATTAAATTGAAATATAAAACCAAGATAAAAATGTCCTAATTTATATTTATTTTCGCTAAATTTTCAAATAATCTTATTTTAAAATTCTTTATATTCTGGGATGAAGGTTATTTTAAATAGACCTCGAAGAGCCGCAGTTACTTCACCAAATCACTCAATGTGAAAAAAACAAAAATGTATAATTTTATCAATTTAATATATATATACAGTATATCACAAAAAATTGTAATGTCGACTATAAAAGAATAAGTAAGTGTTGAATATAAAATAAATTACACATACTCTATGTTTATCTTTAAAGGTCCTGACGGTGATGAAAAATCGAAACTGATATTTGCAAAGCAGTCGATTCTTGAAACAGTTAATAAAAAATTTAAAAAATTTATGAAAATTCATTTAAACACACACTCACCGAACAAACAGTGATTGATGAAGTAACTACGGCTCTTTGAGGTCTATTTAATCTTATTTTGTCCCACAAATTAAATATCGACATTTTGGTCTTTGTTTTATTCAATTGCATCAATTTTATTAAGAAAAAACAAAGTGTTGCGGTTTTTTTTTGCCGGTGAGAGTATTTTAGGTTAGAAAAACAAAGGGTTAGACGCTACAACGCGCTACAGATCCCATTTTTTTGGGATCTGTAGCGCCTTGTCGCTCGAAGCGCGTTGTAGCGTGATGTCGCGCGCTTCTAGTGGACGAGCTTCAATTGATTCACACACATTGGGATCTGTAGCATGTTGTAGCGCTTGTAGCGGTAGCGCGTTGTCGCGTCCAGTGGACGACCAGCCTTAAGAATACATTGATATGAAAAATTAAATTTACAAAATTGCGCATTAATTAAAATTTAATATTCCTGGAGAGATAAATGTGTGGGTCCAGGGTAGAGAGAGGGAGGGTTTGACCAGGAAGCAAGTCCACTAGGCTTTGAACATTATAAAACCTTTAAAACGAAAATTGTAAAAAACTAAAAAAAGTACATCAGTAAAGTACGAGTACTCGAGGGGCGCGAATTTGATTTGTATAGAAGAAATAGGAAAATATTTAAAATTTGAAAGAAATCTTTAAAAGGAATTCCGAGAAAATTAAAAAAAACTAAAAAAAGTACACCAGTAAAGTACAAGTACCCGAATTTTCCCAAACATGAGACCTAGCACAATTTCATTTTGGGACCACAAATAGTCTATATATTTAAAATTTAAAAAAAATCGTCAGAGCCGTTTTCGAGAACTGATATACAATATATATAAGCAAGCAAGCAAACGTACATTGCTCGTTTAATAGTATTAGATTCAGGCGCCATATGACTTGTTCATTCATACTATCTATTGTTCAATGCGTGGGCGAAGAATAGTTGCCGTTTTCGTGAATTGGCAAACATTTTGTTGCCGAATTGGCGAAATAGGCATAAAATTGCTTAATACGTGAACTCGGCTCGGCAGAGGCCTTGACGAATTCACGAAATCGGCAGAGGCCTTGCCGAGTTCATGAAAAAAGCAATTTCGTCGATCCGGCGTACCTATACACACAAAAATATTTTTAAATTTCTTTAAGGTCTTTTTTGGCATCGATAGTCAGTCATCGGGGCAAAATGCGACCTGGATTTCCCCCTCCTTTGTCCTCTTTACTCAGTTGACATGTGCTTTTTGATCGATAGACGAGGCCTCATCGATATCGTCGTTTGGGATGGAATTTTCAAATATTCATAAATGAATTTCAAAAGAGGCCATCAACCCTTTAGGGTTGATCAATTATTGGATAGGAAATTAGAACTAGCTCCAAAGTCAATGGCCTTATCTCCAATATCTTTGGAGACTAGACTTTATCTTTTAGTCCTATATATAAATTTATATATAATGGCATAGATTAGCTTCCAATTAATTTGAATAAATAAGTTCAGACACCCCCGCGCCCCCAAACCGCCCCCCCCCCTTTTTTTAAAATTAAAAAAAATCCCCACAATATATATATTAATAAAAGATTATGTTAATTATAAAACAAAGTCAAAAAGAAGGTGGGATGTGTGGGGGGGGGGGGGGGGAGGAAAAAAAAAAAAAAAATTCAAACTACAAAGAAAGAACTCTGATACGCCTTTTTACTTTCTCTTACCCTATATATGAAATATATAGAGAGAGGAAAGTATTGAGATCAGAAAGTATATATTGGGTTTTAAATTTGAGTTTCGAATATCGACACTTTTATTTTGATATTCCTTCTTCGGGATTCCAGTTTATTTACCCAAAATTTTTTTTAAATTCGTTAAAAGTTCCAAAGGGGATCATCCCCTTTTGAATCGAAATCGAAATCCCCCAAAGGGATTTAAAGTTGGCTCTATGGAAGGAAGAGCCAGAAATATATGTGGACACAAAAAATCTGGTGTGACAAGCCCAGAACACACCTTTCGATTATCGAAGGTAAGAGAAAGTTGTGTGCTGTGCGACAGTCACACCAGATTTTTTCCTATCGTATTATTCTACACCGTCATCGGTTTATTATTATTTTTATTAAATTAAATAAAGTAGGCCTATAAAGAAAATGACCGACATCTGAATTAGTGGAGGGAATCATCTTAGGAGGTGAAAGAAGGTGAATGCACTTTATTTGATAGTAACAGTTATATACGATAAAAAGTGCAAGTCTCTCTCACATTTCTTGAAGGCCGCGTGCGAATCTAACAGGTAGCTAATCCAAGGAGAGAGGGGGAGGGTACCTTCCTGTATGGAAATATGAGGGAGGGGCAGAAAGATTCCATCTTTCACGGGAGAAAGAGTAAAAGCTTATAACAAACAACAAATATTAAAGAATTAACTTTAATTTATTTAGGTTACCCAAATCAATATAGCTACGTATCTTAACAAACTATTTTATTGACTTATGAATGATATATGCTTGCTAATTGTTCTTGTTATAAAATAGTTTAAAAATAGGAAAAAACGAATAGTATAAGGGGATGGGCAGTAAAGAAAGAAAGTTAGATATTGACACAACCCTTTGAGCAATTTGCCCTTGAAATGTGCAATATCAGCGAGTTTTTGCTTTTAAAAATGGATAGAGCAGAGACAGCCAAATAAGAACAGATTTCAAGACGTTTCGGCTCTTTTATTTATTTTATTCATTCTCAATCGTTACATATTTCAAATTCTATTCAATATATTCCGTACAAATAAAAAATTACATAATTTTTCAATAAATAAATATAAAAGACAAAGTCTAGCTGTGTCTGTTTGTAACTCAAAAGGCTTCAAAACTTCTCATATAATGACGGATTTTCATGCAGTTCTTTTAAAGAGGTAGTGAATTTCCAGGGCTGGTTTTATGATATCCTTATTTGAGATTAGGGCAAGGGATTAATGTAAAGAACGCCTTGGAATGTTGGATCACACCAAAGGCGGGGGGGGGGGGGGGAGGGGGGGGTTACTTTAATCACTCCCCTAGGGCATGAAAATAAACTTTTGATCAAAATCGGCCAAAAACTACTAATACTTTACTGAAGTAGTTTTTCAGTTTTTTTTTTTTTTCGATTTTCTCAAAATTCGCTCCAACGATTTTGAAAAATTCAAAAATCAATTATTTTTTAGATGCTCTTTAAAATGTATATTCTCATTTTGTTCTCAAAATTGTTTGAAGACCACTTTACTCTTGTACTTCATAGGAAAGATAGGAGAAATGGATGCTATGCTAACAACCCCCCCCCCTCCTCTATCAATTTGGAAGCGAAACGTTTTTTGGATTCGGTGGTTTTATTCTCATAAGTAGGGGTATATATAATAATAGATAGGTATTTGTAAAAGCAAACTGAAAAGATGTCGCAGGCGGGCCCGAGTCAGTTGAAGCGAGGTATCGATGCGCAAAGGCAAAGGCCCACGACGACGGGCGGCGCAGCTAGTCTCTACTAAAATTAATAGACGGGGAAATGTTTAAAAATAATGTTTTTTTTTTTTTATTCCAATAAAATTATCTTCTCCAATTCATCTCTAAATTGGTCTTCCTTCAGTTCGGTGAAAAGCTACAAGTAGGGCATATGAAGCGATGATATAACAAGTTGGGTCATAGTCACTAGAAACAATTCGATTTATATTTTCTAATTTAAAAACAAAACCATCAAAAGCAAGATTTTTTTTTTTTCAAAAGCGTTAAAATAAAGGGAAATGTTCCAATGGAAGTTTGCATAAAAAGTAAGCAGAAAGAAGAAGAAGAAGAAGACTTGTATTCTCCACACGCTTACTTACCTTTACCTGAAGTTAGATTTAAGAGGAGTGGGGAAGAATGGGGGACGGGTAGAGGTAGCGAATTTGTGTTAATATATCAATAGTTAATAGTTCAACAGCAAATATCCAATGCGCACTGGCAGCGGCTTAAGAGTTCTTGGGCCCTTATTGGGCGGTTGTCATAGCAATAGCCCCCACCCATATTGGACAACAACAGGTAAACAAGTCGCCTGCGTGACCCACCATTTGCTTGCTCTCTTTCTTTCTAATCACTCTAATATTCTATATCTAGGCTATATTCGTAGCAGCAAATGATAAGAGAGTTTAATTAATTAATTTTTCATAATGGAATTAAAAAATTTCTATGGCCCATGTGAAGGGCATCTCTACCTGCTAGAGCTTTAATTTTTTTTTTTTACACCTAAATCTCCGGTTTTCCCCCGAAATCTCCAGCTTTTTTTTTTTTTGAAATTTCATAATAAATTCATTTTATATCACAAAAGCAGCAGAAAAATACAAAAAAAAAAAAAAACTCGAACGAAAAACGGCGCCCCAGTTGAGCTTCGCACCCCCCCCCCCCGCCCTCAAAGGCTAGTTACGCCACTGAAAGTCATGGCATTATATTATCAAGTACATGTCTGACAAGTGGGTACCAGCACCGCTTTATTCCCGGAAGATCTGTGATCACCAATCTGTCCAAATTTAATGAATAGACTATAGCCTATATCTAGGCAAATAGATTCGATATTTCGAAAGCATTCAACACGGTTAACCACGAATTGCTATGTAGGACACTAAATAAAAACTCCCGTTTTTCTGATCCTTTGTGTGCCTTTCTGCACTCTTTTCGGAGTGATAGAAACCAATTTGTTCTATTTAATAACAACACATCTTTTGAGTATGTCGCTCGATCTGGCGTTTCGATTCTGCTGATAACAGCGAGGGCAAGTACAAACTCTCTCCTGTTTGTAGTATATTTAAGGATGTCCTAGTTGAGGAGGGACTCCCTCAGCACCGACTCCTTTCGAAGAATGCATCACTGAGAGGGAACCTTCTTTACGTCCCTTTCACAGGACGGGATGTCACAGCAACTCCCTCTCCTCGTAGAGTTGTTTAAGGGCTATTGTGGTGAGATCCTATATTCCAATCCAGAGCTTGCTTGAGGATTTGTTTACATTAAATAAATATTTTTATTTAATGAAAAATCCCTCACACCAAGGATTTGAACAGGGAACTTCTTTGCAGAAGCTGACACCCTAGCTCACTACACTAGCGAGCCCTCGAAGAGGTCAGATCTTTCTCCAAAATCCTCCGTGTTCTCAGGAATTGGAACGAAGAATAGGAGAAGGTTGAAAACAACTGGCTAAGGACGTCAAGAACAGAATTGTTCCTCCGAGAGAGCTTAAAGTTTCCCGTAGAGGACAAGTTATATTAACTCAGCCATAGTGTATTTTCTCATGGGAAAGACCCTCCCTGGCGTAATAAGAAGGTTACTGTTGATCATGTCATTGTCGAGTGCCCTGAGTAAAAATCTTTCAGAGACAAACACGATCTCACCAACAAACCTGTCTGATGAGAGCACCATTGATAATTTATTTGATCGATAAAGATCTGTGGCTGTAGGCTTAATGATGATGGAGCAAAAAAAAACAAGACGAGTGCAGAGAAATATTCTTTTATTTCAATTCTCGCCCGAGGTCTAGGCCATCTTCAGAGCCGGCTGGCAATAATCGAAAAGTGTGGAAATTTGTAACAACAGCGACAACATTCAGCATGCCCTATTTATTTATTTGAACTATGTGAACTATAATTTTTCTGTTAAATTTATTCATTATAACCTGTTTAATCTATTTAATTTTTTTTTTTTTATTTGAGGGAAAAGCCTATTATGACCTTATTATGACATAAAAACCCTCAATAGCCTACAAAAAAAAAACATTCCCCGGTTGTTTTCCCCTGGTGCTTCGTGCACGCTGACACGCACCAACCCATGTGTACCGGTATCTAGCTCGAAGCTATCAACCCGGTTCCCAATGTTTGGGAGTGGGAGGCCCTTCACCTCACTACTCCCCAAAAATCAGTCCCTGACGGGACTGGTCGACCGATCAAAATCGACCGACCGACCTCACCTATTTAATTTAAGATTATACCGTATTTATATGTATTTATTAAGCAAATACTTCTGTTTATTAAAGCTTTTGTGGTTTGAAATATTATTATTAGGAGAATTTTTAATTATAAACCACATTTTTGTATTAAATATTTATTAAAAATATATAAATACTGTACAACGTTTCAACTGCTTATTCTGCAGCCGTTATCAAGCACTGTGCACTTGCTCCGACTCAAGTATTTAATATCTGTTATTTAATATTTGTTGAATTTTTGAAATTTACATTTGTAACAGAAAATATGGGGAATGACTTCCCCGAGACTTCCTCGTATATTCTTTTGGAATTACGTTTGGGTGTGTGTGTGTGAACACGATTGCTTAAAAACCAAAGCAGCTAGATGGATGAAATTTGGTATATGCTCCTCACACTAAAATTGTAGATTTCTATCAACTTTTGGAGTAAATACATCACTTGGAAGTAGTACTTTACCTAATAAGTTTTTTCAGAAATTTCGAAATTTTCAACTTCTTTGTTATATTATGATAAAATACTCTATTTTAAAAAGTTTTTATTGTTTGATATTTTCCCGAAAACTGAATAGTTTTTGAAATAATCACAGAAGAAAACGACATTTTTCGTTACTTTTGGAAAGAAAAATCAAAACAAAATCAGACAGGTGTCATTAAAAAAACATGTAAACAAATGAATTTGTGAAACATACATAAACAAACATAATGACACCTGTCTGATTTTGTTTTGATTTTTCTTTGCTTTTACGAAAAATGTCGTTTTCTTCTGTGATTATTTCAAAAACTATTCAGTTTTCGGGAAAATATCAAAGAATAAAAACTTTTTAAAATTGAATCTTTGCCCCCGGGTGTGGCGTAGTAGGTAGCGTGCCTACCTCCTATACCAAACGTCGCGGGTTCGGACCCAGGCAGTCCGATGATTTTATTTAAGCCATTTGGATACCAGATGGCTTAAATAGGAATGCCTGAACCCACAATTTATATATTAATCACAACGGTTATCGTCTAAAGTCTTAAATGGCCTGAGTTGCCGAAAAGACTGTGTGAATGTGTGTGTGAGTGTGAGTGTGAATGAGAAAAAAAAAAATAAATAAAAAAAAAATAAAATTGAATCTTTTATCATAATATAACAAACAAGTTGAAAATTTCGAAATTTTTGAAAAAAGTTATTAGGTAAAGTACTACTTCCAAGTGACGTATTTACTCCAAAAGTTGATAGAAATCTACAATTTTAGTGTAAGGAGCATATACCAAATTTCATCGATCTAGCTGCTTTGGTTTTTATGCAATCGTGTTCACACACACACACAGACGTAATTCCAAAAGAATATACGAGGAAGTCTCGGGGAAATCATTCCCCATATTTATTACAGAGGATTAAAAAAAGAAGGCAGGATGCGTGAAATAAAGTACCACATTAGTTTGGTCAATTTTGGTAAAACCCGACTCACTATTTGCGTCATCAAAATTGACCCTTAAATATCAAATTTCACATCTCTAGCTCATCGAGAAGGGCCTTAAGCAAAGACTCAAATTTGGTGATTTTGAAAAAGAAAGTTAAATAAAAGCATTTAAAAAGTAACTATTCAGTATGAATAGTTCAATGGCAAATGTCAGTTTTGTGTGCCCACCAGTACGGATTGGCCGCCAAGTTGTGACGTCATTCTGGAATGGTCAATTGCAGTGGTTCCCAACCTTTTTTAATGTGCGGCCCACTTTTTTCGTAAAAAAATCTCTGAGGCTTAGTGTATATATAGCATATATAATTTTTAGGAACCGACGGAATATTCGGTTTGGGGTACGGTTTCGGCCAAAAACTAGCCGAAACCTGAGTTTGAAAAGATGGGATGAGAAAAAAAGTCAAATGATTTCCACATGAAGGAGAAAAAATTTTCCTCCAAGCGAAAAAGGGGCAGAAAAAATTTAGCCTTCCCAAAAAAAGGAATGTAAATGCCCATAGATGCCACAAAAGACCTTAACAAGCAGTTCAATTACCGAAGGTAAGAGAAAGTTGTGTGCTGTGCGACCAGACACACCAGATTTTTTTCATACCGGCTTGGCTTGTAAACAAAGTTGGATTCTTTTATTTGTAAGATCTTTTTCCACTTAATAGAAGAGAAATATGGGGGGGGGGGCCTTAACGTTTACCTTTTTCGGTTTTTTTTTCTAGATACTTATTGATTTCTGCTGGGCTTTGGCCGCCACCCCACACACACTCTCATAATGGTGCAATGCATGCATGCCAACATACAGGAGGGAGGAGGTGGGGGCATTTGAACAAATTATCCTCCATACAAGTCATATGGATTTTTGTGAAAATACACTTTTTCCTAAATCAGGTTGAATGCTTCATATTAAAAAATAAAGTATTATTTTACAATAATAGAAAAGAAGTAATTCAAATTAACATTTCGCTCCCTCCGAGCTGGGATTTTATCAAAACTAGACGTAAAACGGAAAACGTAAATTGGTGGAAATGCATTGGTGCCCTTTCCAAAAGAACGACTCTGAATCAATGGCTTAACACCTTGGCTTAACACTTTGTAGGTAAAAAGATCAAATTAAGGAATTTAAATAGCTGGGCAACAAATGAATAGGCTAGAATCAATAATATCTTTCCGCCACTTTGGCGAGAAGACGTTTTAGCAACGTTTCGAGGGCTTAAATCAAAAAAGATTGGGAGGGGGGTGGGGATAAAATAATAATAATAATAGGTACTTTTCCCTTAAAAGTCAAATGACCTTTTATAGAATTTATTCTCCATGTCTTTCGGTATATTCGTCCTGAAGAAGAATGTAAAGTAATTGCTATCTGAAACGTCACCTTTTTCCCTTTGAGGTATTGGATGATAGATGGAATCTTTCTTTCTCTGTCACTCAATCATTTGAGATATTTCATTTTGGGCGGAGGAAAAAAACGATATCCTAAATAGCGCTACAATTATGAAATCGCCCCCAATGTATTAATAATATAATAATTAGATAGCGCCCCCAGGGAGCATCACAGCTACTTAATAATTTTTCTTTCTTGCTTCACCCAGGAAACACTTGGATAAATAACATCATTCTAGGTCATTTCAAAGGTTCAAATACATTCATTCTGTCTTCTACCTAGGGACAGATAGAGAGCCTCTGATAAGCGAGAACAAAAACATTTATGAACTCACACTCAAAACGATTAGAGGGAAGAGAATTTAAATTACCGTAAACAACCTTTGGCCTAAATAATTATATTGCCATTAGCGAGAGTCGACTAGCAATTTAGATATTAATTGTAGAATTTAGTAAGTAATTTAATTTAAAAAAAAAATACGGTGTCACTAACTGCACATGAGACGCGTGTTGCTGGTCACACCAAAACCACGAAGACAAGTATTTTTACTTTGGCGCCCCTCGATTCGGCGATTTTATCAACTTGAAAAACGGCGCCCAGGCTGATGTCCTCGAGTTGCCCGAACTGTGTCAAGTTTCAATTCAATTAGAAACGTAATTAAATGAGGCTAGTCACACCAGGGGAATCCGAACACACTCCCCTGGGCCTTTAGAATATCAATATTGACATATCGGTATTTTGATGACAGTCAATTAAAAGGATAAATTTAATTAACAATTTTTATAAATTTCCTTATTTTCCCACAGCTAGCCAATGGGAAGCGGCCAGGGCGAAGGGGTAATTCCCCCCCCCTCCTCTGGATCCGCTTATTTCAAGATATTTGATGACATCCCCTCCCTTTGGGGGATATTGAAAGAATCGTCTAGGAGTTGTTATAACGGCATTCAAGTCTCTCTGCTGGCCACATACCATATTCCTGGTAGAGATAAATGTTCATTTAATTCAGTGATGTAATCGAATAGAATGGTTATATCGTAAGAATAAAAACAACTGAAAGTTGAAAGAAAATGCTTTCCTCTCAGGACTAGCCGCGCCGTCCGCTTTGGCAGGGCGGGGCTCAGCGATGCTGCAATCTTTCAGACACCTCGTTTCAGATAATTAATATAAATATACATAATTATCTGACTTATTAAGAACATATACTGGTACATGTCCTCACTTAGGTCGAAACATCTGGTGTGACTAGTCGCGCAGCTCTCTTGCCTTCGGTAATTGAAAGTTGTGTTCTGTGCTTAGCACATCACATTTTTTCGTGTCGACAGATGAGATGTAAAACATGGGAAATATTGTATTTATATTTTGCAACCATTTCTCTTATTTTTCCAATGTAAAGTGTGCTTCATAAGATTTCAAGGGATAAATGAGAATACACGCTTTAAAGAGATTCTAAAAAATAATTGATTTATGCATTTTAATCAAAATCGTTGCAGCGAATTTTGAGAAAATCGAAAAAAACTGAAAAAGAAAAACGAAAAGCTTCGTGTCACGTGCCAGAGGGGTGCCTAACTGGAATATGAAAGGAAATGTCAACCTCCTAGGACTCAAAACGTCAAGACAAAATAATCTTAGATAAAGTCCTTAATATGTTAAAAAATTAAAATTCCGCAAAAGGGTTATAAGAGAAGGGAAGCCCCCCCCCCCCGCTACCCCTCAAGAGGAGAAGAAAGAAAGAAGTTCCTCGTCGTCCACTCTCTTTTTTGCTCTCTCTCTTTCATTCGTGGGTTTACTCTTGTGAAAGTCACAGCTGAGAGGCTAGTCGACGTCGTGGTCAGCTGGTGGTTGGTTGGTGGTGCGTGGTACGATTGCCGTCGTCACTTTAAGGTAGGAAACAAGAGAGCTGAGAGAATTCTCCTTTTTTGACCTCATTTCAAAAAAATCAAAATTTTGATTTATTTATTTGCAGGCTATCGTTAAAAAGAGAAATTTTTTTTTCACTTTCACAAAAATAATTCATATATCAATATTCCTGCCCTCTTGGAGTAGGGAACAGTTATATAGGAAGATGGAAGCAAAAGCAGGGGGGGGGGGAGATGAAAGATTGTCTTTTTATTTTTGTTTTAATATATGTATTAATATATAGTAGGCCTATAGAGAGTGAAAGTATTGGATTCATGTCAAAAATTCGATGTCGAGATATTGACAGATATACTCGTTTTGAGGACCCCTGAATCCAAAAAGTGGTCATGGTCTGTCTGTGAACAAAATATCTCAAGAACGAAAAGAGCTAGGAGATTGAAATTTTATATTTAAGTTAGGCACCGCCCTGGCACGTGACACGAAGCTTTTGATCAAAATCGGCCAAAGAGTACTAGAACTTTGCTGATGCACTTTTTCCAGTTTTTTTCGATTTTCTCAAAATTCGCTCCAATGATTTTGATTAAAATTCAAAAATCAATTATATTTTACATCTTGGATTCAAATGTACCGTACTGTCGGAAACTAAATACATGTCGACACAAAAAATCTGGTGTGACAAGCACAGAACACAACTTTCGATTCCCGAAGTTAAGAGAAAGTCGTGTTCTGTGCTTGTCACACTAGATTTTTTGTGTCGACATGTATTTAGTTTCCGACAGTACGGTACATTCGATTTTCAAGATGAAAAATTAATAAGTATGGGAAAATATTTATATTTTGTTACCATGGCAACCATTTCTCCTATCTTTCCTATGGAGTACAAGAGTAAAGTGGTCTTCAGAAGATTTCAATCACAAAATAAGAATATACATTTTAAAGAGTATCTAAAAAATAATTGATTTTTGAATTTTAATCAAAATCGTTGGAGCAAATTTAGAGAAAATCGAAAAAAACTGAAAAAGTGCATCAGTAAAGTACTAGTACTCTTTGGTCGATTTTGTTCAAAAGCTTCGTGTCACGTCCCAGGAGGGTGCCTAACTGAAATATAAAATTTCAACCTCCTAGCTCTTTCCGTTTTTTAGATATTTTGTTCACAGACACACACACACACACACACACAGACAGACAGACAGATGTTGATGTTGACAGACCATGTCGCGAAAACCACTTTTTTTTGGATTCAGTGGACCTCAAAACGTGAAGATCCATCAAAATCTCGACATCGAATTTTTGACATGAATCCAATACTTTCTCTCTCTATATATTAACATATATATAGAGGTAAGAGAAAGTAAAAATAGTTGCATTTGTGTTAAATATTATGAATCATATTTTATACCCCAAAAGATTCCTATTTGATGCCAAAAAGAGGCCATTAACCCTCGCTTGGTGGGGCCCTGACACGTTGTGGTTACTCTGAAGACCCTCATGGGAATGACAGATACTGAGGTTCCCGTTTCCTTCCTCTGGAAAAGGCAATTCAAATAGAGTTGAAAAATTTGTTTTCAACTCAGGATTAGAAGCTCAACTGCTTCAAGCCCTCGGCTAATCGCCTCCTGGTACAGGTGATCAAGATACGTCATAGACACTCTTTAACAAAACACTTTGAATTGATTTCTTTTCTTTTTTAATGTAAATAATAATAAGCATCGGAATTGCAAAATTTCCCGAAATTGGACGGACGAACCTTCGACCTGTAGCACCAGAAGCGCTACTGCCGCTCTACCGCCAAGTGCAAGTATTTTAAATTAAAAAACATTTTTCCTGATCATGAGGCTATTAACTCGACCCATTAAAAAAAAAAAAAATAATAACGGGATAAGTGCCGAGATTCCTGAGAGGAGAAAATAAAGTAAGAAGAAAGGGAAAATCGAGTTATGTCAGGTCAGTGCAAAGAGGAATTATTTCCTTTTCATCTACAAAATACAGTGTGCCCCCACGAGAGGGGAGATATCGGGCAGCTCGTTCTTATCCAAAATAGCGATCTACTCGTCGTTTTAATACGAGAGTTTTACTAGAAAGTACGACATATAATAGTTGGATGGAATCAATGAATGTTAAGCACAAGGGCAGATACAAGGGGGGGGGGAAGGGGGTAATTACCCCCCCTGAGATTTGAAAAAAATACTTTTTTTTCGAAAAAAAGGTATTTTTAATAAAAAATTTTAAAAATTAATACTTAAAAATTTGTTTTGCATTTATATTCTGGCAAACAAGTACAGAATGAGCCTTTAAATTTCCGAAAAAGTGCTGTGCGACCAGTCACACCAGATTACCTCCCCCCTGAGAAACACCTCTGGATCCGCCCTTGAGTGTAAGGGCCCGAGTCTGTGTTTGTGTCTTGTATTTGTATTATATTCATTGCCCAATTGATGGGACCTCAATGAATAAAGAAACCTCAAAATCATTATATGAATGTGAGAGAGAATGATTGTAAATATATATAAATGGCTTATCAAAACAAAACAATTATATAATAAAAAAAAAAAAAAATTAAAAAAATGTAGTCAAATGTCAATAAATAATTGTAGATGTTACTAAAAATGAAATTAAATCGAATATCGATCAAACAGACGTCGCGTCGCCATCTTTTTGACCATTTGCTTTAAATAAAAGGATCTCAATCAACTCACCGTTGTGAATGCACTCCATTCGCGAATCCATTTGATATTCCAAAACTCATCTCCATTTGGTATTTTCAAACACTTATTAAACACACAACACATCCCGGGGATATTAATCAATCACTAACTTAAACACAAATGATGCACTTTATAAATAAAAAAAATTCGCACTCCCGTAATCGCGTGGTTCAAAACTCGACGATCCTCTTTGAACTGATTGATCAACTTGCCGGGAGGAATGACGTCACTGGCGCTGTGGGCGCCAACAACAATCAAATCATTTATAATGACTAATTTCATTCATATATTATTTTTACTAGATTTAATAAAAATATACGCCCCCGGGTGTGGCGTAGTAAGTAGCGTGCCTACCTCCTATACCAAACGTCGCGGGTTCGGACCCAGGCAGTCCGATGATTTTATTTAAGCCATTTAGATACCAGATGGCTTAAATAGAAATGCCTGAACCCCAAATTGATATATTAATTACAACGGTTATCGTCAAAGCCTAAGTTTCCGAAAAGACAGTGTGAATGTGTGGGTGAGTGTGAGTGTGAATGAGAAAAATCTGGTGTGACTGGCGCACAGCACACAACTTTCTCTTACCTTCGGTAATCGAATGTTGTGTTCTGTGCTTGTCACACCAGATTTTTTGTGACGACATGTATTTAGTTTCCGACAGTACGGTACATTCGATTTTCAAGATGTAAAATTTATAAGTATGGCAAAATATTTATATTTTGTTACCATGGCAACCATTTCTCCTATCTTTTCTATGGAGAACAAGAGTAAAGTGGTCTTCAGAAGATTTCAATCACAAAATGAGAATATACATTTTAAAGAGAATCTAAAAAATAATTGATTTTTGAATTTTAATCAAAATCGTTAGAGCGAATTTTGAGAAAATCGAAAAAAACTGAAAAAGTACATCAGTAAAGTACTAGTACTCTTTGGTCGATTTTGGTCAAAAGCTTCGTGTCAGGTCCCATGGGGGTGCCTAACTTAAATATAAAATTTCAACCTCCTAACTCTTTTCGTTCTTGAGATATTTTGTTCACAGACACACACACAGACACACAGACACACAGACAGACCATGTCGCGAAAACCACTTTTTTGGATTCAGGGGACCTCAAAACGTGAAGATCCATCAAAATCTCGACATCGAATTTTTGACATGAATCCAATACTTTCTCTCTCTATATATATTAACATATATATAGAGGTAAGAGAAAGTAAAAAAGTGTGAATGTTTAAAAAAAAAATAAAATAAATTAAATAAATAAAATAAAAATATTATTATTATTTATAATTATATCATTTTATTTTTTGCAATTAGGAATTTTATTAGCCTATATAAAATCTGGTGTGACTGATCGTACAGCAAATAACTTTCTCTTAACTTGGGTAATCGAAAGTTATGTTCTGTGCTTGTCACACCAGATTTTTTGTGTCGACATGTATTTACAGTAGTTTCCGACATTATGGTACATTAGATTTTCCAAATGTATAAGATTTATAAGTAGGCCTATGTGAAAATATTTATATTTTGTTACCATGGCAACAATTTCTACTATCTTTTCTATGGAGTACAAGACTAAAGTGGTATTCAGAAGATTTCAATGGCAAAATGAGAATATACATTTTAAAGAGCATCTAAAAACTAATTGATTTTTGAATTATAATCAAAATCATTGAAGCGAATTTTGAGAAAATCGAAAAAAACGCATCAGTAAGTAAAGTACTACTCTTTGGCCGATTTTGTTAAAAAGCTTTGTGTCACGTCCCATGGTGGTGCCTAACATACCCAGGGAACAATCCTGTCATATCGCCGAGGCCCCGGTAATGCCACCCGGGCGGCATGCGATCTAGACATCACTTACAAACAGGCTTCGGAGTGGAAATGAGAAAAAAGTGCGAGCTAAAACCAAGGGTGGATACAAGGGGGGGAGGCAAAAGGGTAATTACCCCCCCCCCCCCCCCGAGATTTGAAAAAAAATACTTTTTTTCGCAAAAAAATTTATTTTTAATGTAATATTTTAAATATTAATACTTAAAAATTTGATTTATATTTATATTCTGGCAAAAAAGTACAAAATGCGCCTTTAAATTGCCGAAATTAAGAAAAAATTGTGTGTTACTGTACATGTAGGACCCCCCCCCAGCATGCCCTGGAGCTTATACATTCTATAAATTAGAAATGATTGCCATAAATATTTGATTTCTTCTCTCTGCTCAAAATTATCCATGTATTTGGATACTATCGAAAAATTCTATGTGAAAGTTATTGTAGAGCTTCCGGCAGATATGCTTTCAATCATTAAAGCTATGCGCTCGCTGCTAGAGTTGGCGCCGGCGCCGGCGCCACTCAACGCAACGCAACGCAACTTGCTTGCTCCATTTCACTTAGTAGGGAATGAGAGAGCGAGTGGATTGCCTTGTAAAAACCATCAGCCAGGCAGAAGAGAATTATTTCGTTAGGGAACAAGGTCATCAACAAATCCCCCCCTCCCCCTTCCCTCTTCAACCTTTTGCCTTTAACAAATATATAAAAAAAAAAAAGTAAAAAATTATATAAAAAATGCCTAAGTAAGATTTGAAATCAAGATTTTATCCTGGACCTGAAAATTGACTATTTTGTAGAATAAGCTTCGGCTAGTGTACAACATCCTGTAAATAAAAAACATTTTGGTATCAAAGGTTCAATTTTACAGCGAATGGACCCGTTCATTTATTACTCTTGGCCGATGCTCGTCGGCAGTTGAAAAATCTATAAGTATGGGAAAATATTTATATTTTGTTACCATGGCAACCATTTCACCTATCTTTCCTATGGAGTTCAAGAGTAAAGTGGTCTTCAGAAGATTTCAATGGCAAAATGAGAATATACATTTTAAAGAGAATCTAAAAATTAATTGATTTTTGAATTAAAAAAAAAAATCGTTGGAGCAAATTTTGAGAAAATCGAAAAAAACTGAAAAAGTGTATCAGTAAAATACTAATACTTTTTGGCCGATTTTGATTAAAAGCTTATTTTCACGCTCTCGGGGGGGGGGGGGGGGTGTTTAACTTATATATAAAATTTCAGCCTCATAGCTCAATTCTTTCATGCTTTAAATTGAACTCCCACACACACACACAGACAGACCATGTCGCGAAAACCACTTTTTTGGATTCAGGGGACCTCAAAACGTGTATATCCACCAAAGTCTCGACATCGAATTTTTGACATGAATTCAATACTTTCTCTCTATATATATATATACATAGGTAAGAGAAAGTAAAAAAGGTTTAAATTTTAAAATCTGGTGTGTCAAGCGCAAAATTTAATTTCATATTCAAAAGAATCGTTTATCGCAGTCAAAATTTATTTACCCAGCATGCGTTACAACACAGATATCTCTATGATAGTGGGGGGGGGGTAAAGGGGGTAATGACCCACTCAAAATTTGAGAAAAATATTTTTCTTGGAAATTAAATTTTATTTTTAATATAAAATTTTAAAAATCAAATCAATACTTAAAAATTTGGTTTGTACATAGGTCAATATTTTTACATTCTCTTACCTATATTTGTAATATTGTTATCGTGTCGAAAATTCGATGTTAAGGATGTGGAGGGAAATACTCGTTTTGAGGGTCTCTGATCCATCAAAATGGTCACTGGGGGGGGGGGGGGGTGTTCAAAACTAAAATCTATTTGGATACAAAAAACTGCTGGACAAGTTCAGAATGCAACTTGAAATTAGCGCAAAGTAAGAGAAAATTGAGTGCCCCTGGACCCGCCCTAAAATCAAAATTTTAAGAGCCCAACGCCATCAATTGCATTAAATTTAATTTTGTCTCTTCTATTGCATTCGCAATTTCCTGGTATTTGATTGATTTTTCTCTTCTTATTTGTCCAAAGATTTCTTTTTATCTAATCAATCCTCGTGTTAACGCTAACGCGTCTGTCAAAGTTTTTTGACTGGGCCGGGTCATTCACTTGGGCGACCTACGTTTGTTTAATAGAGCAAAAATGATTCACTTGTGAATACTAGAAATAAAACAAGCCTTGACAGTGACCGAGTCCTTGGCCTTTAACTGACGACGACCTTCCTTCACTCTCTCTATTTCCGCCTCAAGACAAAATTAAATCCTGGGAAAGTTCTAAATTTGTAGGCCGGCCCGATTAGAGGGTTAAAATCCATAAAAGAACAGAATTTGAAATAAAAATTGAAATTTCTCTCTTCGCTGGATTCTAAAGAGCATCCACTTATGAATTCTAATCTAAACATCAATAATAGGCATAGTAGTATTCTTTGGTCGTTTTCGGCATGGAAGGCCATTTAGACCCTGTCGCTATTTCTATTTCAACTGGTTGTTAGCCAACACAATTCGCATGAGGCGGGATGCAAACCCCTCCCTGGCTGGCTCTTAGCACAAGAGGCAAGAACTCTACCACTGTGCTAGGGGCCAAGGGCCCGATTTGATTTAAAAGCTAAATTTAATCCCCCCCCCCCCCCCATGGCACTTTTTCTTCTTGCTTTAGCCAAACACTGTGCTGTGTTTTTTGCCCAAAGAATTATAGGCTCAAGAAAGTAATTATTCGGTCAAGAAGTTGATGCGGAAATATTAATAAATAACATGAAAATCAAGTTAGAGCACGCATCACAAGTTGTTCAGGGAGGCCCGCGATTATTCACGAGTTTTAATTGGCCAAGTCATGTCCCTATGTCCCTTGGAATGCCCAAATGCCAAGGCTCAAATGAAATAAATTCAATTAAAAATAACCAAAGTTTATAAATAATGAATGAATGAATCATGAATCATGAATGAGTTGTAATATACCATATCTATAAGAGATAAGCTAATTTCCTTTAAAGCTAAGAGAAATTTACAAGTGCGAAAGCTAAACTTATTTCCTTGTTATATAAAAATAAAAATTCTTAATGAGTCATGCTTGATAATAAGAGAACATCTCACATGGTGAGGAATGCGATCAAGAGAATATAATAACGAAAGATATTTTTATTTTTGCTCTTGAACCTATTAATGGGAACCCGCGGCCTTTGGTACAGAAGGCCAGCACGCTAACCACTACACCAAGCCCAGAGAGCATTGTAACATTTGAAATACAATGCATATTATCTAAAAAATCGCAGCTAACTTTATTTACTTTCTCGTATATGAAACAAAAGTATCAAAGAATTTGGTCTCAGGATTTTGATTACACTCAACGTTTTAGATATCCCCAGTGACGGATTAAAGGGAATGACCGCCCCCTCCGGGAAAAGTTGAAAAGGTTTTAAAAACGAATTATGATTTTTACAACGCTTTTATTAATTTGCTTTGCTGTTTTTCCGACAAATCTGCCAATCGAAATTCGAATCGAATGCCTGGGGGAAAGGGGGGGGGACCAGCTATATCCTCCGGAGGGCCTGGAAAGCCCCATATTTTCTCAATTTCTCTTGGGGCAGGAAGCTTTCTGGGTGGGGGGGGGGGGGGGAGCACGAGCCTTCTGGGGAGGCGCCCCCCCCCCGGCATCCCCCATGCTCTGAAATTTTATACACATATGTAAGTCCCGTGACAATGCAACATTTGATAAGTCTCATCTTTATCTGAATTAATTTGTTGTGCACCCGGGGTCTTGTCTACTTATTAATAATAGTGCACGCGTTCGTATATAAGCTTAATAGTGGCGACGAGGATTTAAATAAATCAGGGTGGATGCCCGATCAAGATGAAAATGAGCCGAAAGACGCGGCCTCTGCTAGGTAAATGAATTTAATCCTGATCTAACTTATTGGCAGAATTATGAGCTCCAGCTAGAATTTTATTTTCAAGCAAATAATGTTATAGATGTAAAAAAGAAAAAAGCAATATTGTTAACGGCAGGAGGAACAAAATTATTTGCATTATGCAAAAATTTGATCCAACCTAAAAAATATGAGGATTTAATGTAGAGTTGGTAGATTCGGAGCCTGAATCGATTTTCGATTTTCGATTTTTAAAATCGAAACCAAATAATCGATTTTTAAAAAAATCGATTTTTGCCTTTAAAAAATCGATTTTAATCGATTTTCGATTTTTTTATAAAAAATTTTTCGCTATGCCCATAAGTTGATTTTAAGGTTCTATTTACGATTTTCAAGCTGTTTATAGAACAAGAAAAATAGAACGTTGCATTACTGATGCCCAAATCAATTTATTCAGTCTTTATAACTTCTTTAAAGACCAACACATTGTATATGTTGTCTTTGTATATGGGATAACATATTTAGTCTTTATAACTTAAGTTTAACCTTATAACGTAAGTTTTAACAAACCAAGAGAATCAAACATCAACTTCTATATATCTTAAAAAATCTGGTGGAACTCGTCGCACAGCACAACTTTCTCTTATCTTCAGTAAGCGAAAGTTGTGCCAGATTTTTGTGACGACATATTTTTAGGTTCCGACAGTAAGCTTAAGGGTACATTTGAATTCAAGATTTTTTTTTAAACACACTCTTTTTTCTCATTCACACTCACATTCACACACACATACACACAGTCTTTTCGGCAACTCAGGCCATATAAGATTTTTACGATATCTGTTATTGATTAATATTAGGGTCCGACCGAAACAAGATTTTCAGCCGAAACCGAAACCGAAACCGAATATTCGGCCTCAACCTTAGTTTCGGCCGAAACCGTAACCGAAACCGAAACTTGTATTTCCTATAAAAATTTTTTTTCATTTTACCTTTTTTTTTTTTGAATTTTTTTTTCCCTCCCGTGAAAATCATTTTACCTTTTTTTTAGGGAGACTAAAATTTTTTTCCCTCAATAGGCCAGTCAATATCGACATTTAAATCGCAAAACGTAAAGTATTCCTGCATTTTTGGTATGTTATTTGGACCCCTTGGGGGAGTGCGAAACCACATTTTGCAATTAAAAAAAAAGTTGTGCTTCCCGCGTAGTACGAGAAAAACTGCGTAATTTTCTCACTTTTTTCAGTTTTTGCAGTTTAATTCAAAAACTATGGGCTTTTTGACATTTGTTGCTTATAGCATTTTCAAAGTATATTAAATTTGAAACAATTCAAGCCAATTTGCAGCTCCGTATCTCTAATAGTTTTTGAGATATGATAATTGAAAAATGTACAAGATTTTCACAAATGTTACAATTTTCAGTTTTGCTTATGTTTAAAGCCGAATATCGGCTTAACCGCTCAAGTTTAGAGAAAAGTTGTGATAAATTGAGTTTTAGCACATTTAATTACCTTTCATTTAAGTGCAGTACGGGGTCAGTAACCCTTGTAGTTTTCTTGTAATCGTAAAAAAACAAAAATTGCAGTAATAGTCGAGTCAAATTTCACATTAAATTCGCAAACCCCCAAGTAACGCTGCATTTTTGGTATGTTATTTTGACCCCTTAGGAGAGTGTGAAACCACATTTTGCAATCAAAAAAAAGTTGTGCTACCTGCATAATACGAGAAAAATTTCAAAATTTTCGGACATTTTTCAGTTTTTGCTGTTTAATTAAAAAAATATGGGCTTTTGACATTAGTTGTTATTATCATTTTTAAAGTGCATTAAATTTCAAACAATTGAAGCCAAACCACACCTTCGTAAGTTTAATAGTTTTTGAGATATGATACAATTTCATGTAGGGCTATTTAAAACTTGTATTATTGGAATTTTTGTTTTTTAAGTTTATAGGAGAACTATAAGAGCTAATGACCCCGTTTTGCGCTTAAATGAAAGGTAATTAAATGTGCTAAAACTCAATTTATCACAACTTTTCTCTTAGCATGAGCCGTTATGTCGATATTGGGCTTAAAACACAACAGAAATTTTAGAATTTTTAATTTTATTTATGTTTAAAGCCCAATATCGACATAACGGCTCATGCTAAGAGAAAAGTTGTGATAAATTGAGTTTTAGCACATTTAATTACCTTTCATTTAAGCGCAAAACGGGGTCATTAGCTCTTATAGTTCTCCTATAAACTTAAAAAACAAAAATTCCAATAATACAAGTTTTAAATAGCCCTACATGAAATTGCATCATATCTCAAAAACTATTAAACTTACAAAGTTGTGGTTTGGCTTCAATTGTTTGAAATTTAATGCACTTTAAAAATGATAATAACAACTAATGTCAAAAGCCCATATTTTTTTAATTAAACTGAAAAAACTGAAAAATGTCCGAAAATTTTGAAATTTTTCTCGTATTATGCAGGTAGCACAACTTTTTTTTGATTGCCAAATGTGGTTTCACACTCTCCTAAGGGGTCAAAATAACATACCAAAAATGCAGCGTTATTTCGCATTTGCGAATTTAATGTGAAATTTGACTGGACTACAAGTGCAAATTATTTGACCTTTTTTTTTTTTTTTGCATGCGAGTCTCATCCCATTTTTTCAGACTCTGGTTTCGGCCGGCCGAAAGGTTCGGCCACTTTTTGGCCGAAACCGAAACTACGGCCGAAACCATGATTTTTGGCCGAAACTGGCCGAAACCGTAACCGAAACCGAATATTCGGTCGGTTCCTAATTAATATACATATTGGGGGTCCAGGCATTCTTATTTAAGCCATTTGGTATCCAAATGGCTTTAATAAAATCATCGGACTGCCTGGGGTCCGAACCCGCGACTTTTGGTATACGAGGTTAGCATGCTAACCTCTAGACCAAGTCCCCAGGGTTGAATTCAAGATTAAAATTTATAATCATGGGGAAATATTTATATTTTGTTACCATTGCAATCAATTCTCTTATCTTTCCTATGAAATACAAGAGTAAAGTGTACTTCAAATTGAGAATATACATTTTAAAGAGCATCTAAAAAATAATTGATTTTTGAATTTTAATCAAAATCGTTGGAGCTATTTTTAAGAAAATCAAAAAAAACCTGAAAAAACTACATCAGTAAAGTACTAGTACTTTTTGGCCGATTTAAATTAACAGATTAATTTTCTCGCTCCAGGGGGGTATCTAACTTAAATATAAAATTCCATAGCTCAATTCCTTCAAGCTTAAAATTGAACACAGACAGACAGACCATGTCGGGAAAATCACTTTCTTGGAAAATCGATTTTTTCGATTTTTTCAAAACACTGAATCGATTTCGATTTTAATCGAAAATCGACGCTCAAAATCGATTTTCGATTAAAATCGAAATCGATTCGACCAACCCTAATTTAATGACATCATTGAAAAATCATTATGATCCGAAACCGAATATAAATATTATACATATAAGCATCTAAAACAAATTAAAAGAGATTTCAACCCTTCCCCTTTCAAAAAAAAAAAAAAAAAAACAGAATTGCTACGTCACTGTAGAAATCACAATATTTTGACAAAAAGTAAAAATTCATTACCATTTGACAATTTCCTGATGAAGAGGGTGACGTGTCCTCGAAATGTCTCGAGAGCAAAAAATAAATAAAACGTTGTGGCTGCATCCTGATCCACTGAATTTCTTATGTTTTGTTTCGGAGGATCATTTAATCATTTTTACAATGATATCCTTTTCTTCTTTCTTAGCCTTAATCCCGCGGTGCGGGGTCGGCGGTGAATGGGTTTTTTCGACCGCAAAGGACCGGCCCGTCGCACGGTCTGACGCCTGTTGAAAATATAGAATTTTTAGATGCTCTTTAAAATGTATATTCCCGCGGTCACCAATCCCGAGCTTGCATCACTTAACCGCCACGATTGTGGGGATTAAAATCACCGTTTTATTTGATTGGGAACAATCGATCGATTTGGGTTATTCAATTCATTTGGCAGCCGCCTTGCGTCAGTCATTTCATAATATTTATTGTAAATATATTTTGATTTTCTCCATAACCTTCCTCTTTGGAGGCCATTTAAGGGAATAAATATAAATATAAATTCGTCTCAGATATTGAAGACAAGACATTGAATTATTTATTTATCGTATTTGGCAAGAGACAAACTTTTATTTACGACGTATTGACATTTGCTCTTTTTGTTCTTATGCATTTTATAAGTGAATTATTAAATAAGCCAAGGAGCAATTCAATATTTATTTAATTATGAAGAATAAGCCCCAAGGCTCATATTTTGTCTTTTAAATTCTCCCTCTCGGCTACTGAGTAGGGTTGGTCGAATCGATTTCGATTTTAATCGAAAATCGATTTTTGACGGCCGATTTTCGATTTTCGTTTTTCCAAGAAAGTGATTTTAGCGACATGATCTGTCCGTCTGTGTTCAATTTTAAGCTTGAAGGATTTGAGCTATGAGGTTTGGAATTTAAGATAGACACCCCCTGGAGCGAGAAAATAAGCGGTTAATTAAAATTGGCTAAAAAGTACTAGTACTTTACTGAGGTAGTTTTTCAGGTTTTTTTGATTTTCTTAAAAATAGCCTCAACGATTTTGATTAAAATTCAAAAATCAATTATTTTTTAGATGCTCTTTAAAATGTATATTCTCATTTTGAAGTACACTTTACTCTTGTATTTCATAGGAAAGATAGGAGAATTTGTTGCAATGGTAACAAAATATAAATATTTCCCCATGTTTATAAATTTTAATCTTGAATTCAGCCCTTGGGGCTTGGTGTAGTGGTTAGCATGCTAACCTCGTATACCAAAAGTCGCGGATTCGGAGCCCAGGCAGTCCGATGATTTTATTTAAGCCATTTGGATACCAAATGGCTTAAATAAGAATGCCTGGACCCCTAATATGTGTGTATTATCAATAACGGATATCGTAAAAGTCTTAAATGGCCTAAGTTTCCGAGAAGACTGTGTGAATGTGTGTGAATGAGAAAAAAAGGATGTTTTAGAAAAAAAATCTTGAATTCAAATGTACCTTAAGCTTACTGTCGGAACCTAAATATATGTCCACTCAAAAATCTGGTGTGACAAGCACAGTTATGGGCATAGTGAAAGATTTTTTGTAAAAAAATCGAAAATCGATTAATTTGGTTAAATCGATTTTGGATATCGATTTAAAAATCGAAAATCGATTCAGCCTCCGAATCTACCAACCCTACTACTGAGGCCATTTTGGGGTTTGCATTTATTTTGTATATTTTCAAAAATAACGATCTACAAAATAATTGATTTTTAAATTTTAAACAAAATCGTTGGAGCGAATTTTGAGAAAATTGAAAAAAAAAAAAAAAAAATGAAAAAGTACATAAGTACATCAGTAAAGGACTAGTTCTTTTTGGGCGATTTTGATCAAAAGCTTCGTGTCACGTGCCAGGGGGGCAGTGGCGTACCGAAGGGGGGGCGCCCCAGGCCCCGAGCCGACATAGGCCCCATACAACCCCCCTTGCGGCAGGGCCGGATCTAAGGGCGTGGAAACATTTTAAAAATTTTCCGCGGCGGCAAATTTTCGTTCCGCGGGCGGCAAAAATTTGGCGTCTCTAAAAAAAGGTAAAATATTTTTTTACCCCCCTCCCCCAAAAAAAAAAAAAATTCAATATAGGGCGCCCTCTTCTAGTGCCGCCCCAGGCCTCCAACTGCCTCGGTACGCCTCTGCCAGGGGGGTGCCTGACTTGAATATAAAATTTCAACCTCCTAGCTCTCTTCGTTCTTGAGATTATTTGTTCACACACACACACACACACACATACAGACCAATTTGCGGGATCCACTTTTTTGGATTCAGGGGACCTCTAAACGTGTATATCCGTCAAAATCTCTAAACAAATCGAATTTTTGACATGATCGCAATACTTTCTCTCTATATACTGTATATACCAACATATACATATATAAGTAAGCGAAAGTAATAGAATAAAATAATATAAAAAAAAATTTAAAAACAACGCTTTTATAAATGTACTAAAAAGAGAAAAATAATTATGTATAATTTCTTTAAAATTATATTAAAAATTAATATATGTTACTAAAACTAAAAGCGTTGGGCGCGGTATTTGCAAATTTTAATTGTATAAATAGGCCTATTATATGTTTTATGAATACATTTTCATACCATAGACTTGGCGGGTAGTTAGGCAAAACAGTTTGAAGTGACTCAAATGTACCAGTTAGATTAATTAATTTTTTTTTTTTGGATTCATGTATCGGTGAATTAAGCTTAGATTATCCTCTGCAATGGAAATTGCAAGAGATTGTTAATTTGCGCGCCCAACGCTTTTAGTTTTAGTAACATATATTAATTTATAATATAATTTTAAAGAAATTATACATAATTATTTTCTCTTTTTAGTACATTTATAAAAGCGTTGTTTTTAAATTTTTTTTTATATTATTACTTTCTCTTACCTATGTATATATGTAATATATATATAGAGAGAAAGTATTGGTTTCATGTCAAAAATTCGATGTCGAGATTTTGATGGATCTTCACGTTTTGAGGTCCCCTGAATCCAAAAAAGTGGTTTTCGCGACATGGTCTCTCTGTGTGTGGGTGGGTGGGTGGGTGGGTGTGTGTTCAATTTTAAGCATGAAGGAATTGAGCTATGAGGTTGAAATTTTATATTTAAGTTAAACACCCCCCGGGACCGGAAAAATAAGCTTTTAATCAAAATCGGCCAAAGAGTACTAGTACTTTACTGATGTACTTTTTCAGTTTTTTTCGATTTTCTCAAAATTTGCTCCAACGATTTTTTTTTAAATTCAAAAATCAATTATTTTTTAGATTCTCTATAAAATGTATATTCTCATTTTGTGATTGAAATCTTCTGAAGACCACTTTACTCTTGTACTCCATAGAAAAGATAGGAGAAATGGTTGCTATGGTAACAAAATATAAATATTTTCCCATACTTATAAATTTTACATCTGAATTCATATGTTCCGTACAGTCGGGAACTAAATATATGTCGACACAAAAAATCTGGTGTGACAAGCACAGTACACAACTTTCGATTACCGAAGGTAAGAGAAAGTTGTGTGCTGTGCGCCAGTCACACCAGATTTTTAGTTTTTGTAATAAAATATTAATACGTATGAGTTAAATACATATACACGATACAATAAGACAATTTGTATTTAAAAAAAAGAGAAATTTTTGATTATAAATTTCACCCCCCTCTTTTTTTTTGATAGGCCGAAATTAATTGACCTACAAAGATGAGACACATCAAATATTGCATTGTCACGGGAGTTACATACGTGAATAAAATTTCAAAGCTCTAGATTAACTAGAACTGGTCGTAATTTCAATCCGCAACTTTGTCGGCCTGAACAATGGAAATTGATTAATTGGCCGCCAATCTCAATTTAATTAATTTTTAAATGCTTTTATTTAACTTACTCTTTCAAGGTCACCAACTTTGAGTCTTTGTTAAGGACACTTCCCGATGAGCTAGAGGTGTGAAATTTGATATTTAAGGGTCATTTTTGATGACGCAAATTGTGAGTAGGGTTTTACCAAAATTGACCAAACTAATGTGGTACTTTATTTGAAACCCTTCGCGAATTAATGTAATTTCCAAAGACTTCCCGATGGGCTAGAGGTGTGAAATGTAATACTTAAGGGTCATTTTTGATGACGCCACTATATGGTGGTTTTGATCAAAATAGACCAAACTAATGTGGTACTTTATTTGAAACCCTTCGCGAATTAATGTAATTTCCAAAGACTTCCCGATGGGCTAGAGCCCAAAGTGTGAAATTTAATACTTAAGGGTCATTTTTGATGACGCCACTATATGGTGGTTTTGACCAAAATTGACCAAACTAATGTGGTACTTTATTTGAAACCCTTCGCGAATTAATGTAATTTCAAAAGACTTCCCGATGGGCTAGAGGTGTGAAATGTAATACTTAAGGGTCATTTTTGATGACGCCACTATATGGTGGTTTTGATCAAAATAGACCAAACTAATGTGGTACTTTATTTGAAACCCTTCGCGAATTAATGTAATTTCCAAAGACTTCCCGATGGGCTAGAGGTGTGAAATGTAATACTTAAGGGTCATTTTTGATGACGCCACTATATGGTGGTTTTGATCAAAATAGACCAAACTAATGTGGTACTTTATTTGAAACCTCTCGCGTAATAATCTAATTTCAAAAGACTTCCCGATGGGCTAGAGGTGTGAAATTTGATATTTAAGGGTCATTTTTGATGACGTAAATTGTGAGTTGGGTTTTACCAAAATAGACCAAACTAATGTGGTACTTTATTTCACGCATCCAGCCTTCTTTTTTTTAATACTCTATAATAAAAAAGACTAAAAATTTTAAAATAAAAATTTAATAAAAAAAAACTTTTAAAAAAATGCTTTTATTTAAATTGAACTAAAAAGCGAAAAATAATTTAATTGTTCTTGTTAAAATTGTTGAATATTTATGACTTAAAATAAAAGCGTGGGGCACTTCAAAGTGATTCCGAGGCTCTAAGTATATATAATTCCTTAAGCTATCAATCTGCGCCCCACGCTTTTATTTTAAGTCATAAATATTCAACAATTTTAACAAGAACAATTAAATTATTTTTCGCTTTTTAGTTCAATTTAAATAAAAGCATTTTTTTAAAAGTTTTTTTTTATTAAATTTTTATTAATAATTTTGTTTTCTTAATTATTTCACTTTATTAGAGGGAATAATATGGCGACATGATATAGTGAAAATTGAGCGAATATTTTCTTATTTTGTTTATTCTTTTTGATGTGTCACCTAAAAAAAAAAATAAATTTAAAAATTAATATCAAGAAATTAGCGTGATTAAAAAAAAATTAATAGGCCTACTTAAGATTTGATATTTTATTTTATTTATCAAAATTAAAAAAAAGAAAATAATATTTTTCTTATATCTTTGAGTAATTATTTTTAATGGATTTGATTAAATATTTACGTACTAAAGAATTCACTTGGTTGCATTCGAAGAACGGCGAAGCACAGCCCCCACTCCCAACCACCCATCTGAAACAAAGGAGAAAATTATAAATATTAAATAAATATTATTATTATTAAAAGTAGAATTTGAAAAAAAATTTTGAGAGAATTGAAAAATGAAATATACCAGGTATAACAATTGGTTAATCAACAGGAACAGGTAGATGAAGGCAGCCAGCAAAGAACAAAAACTTTATTTAAATATCGTCGACGTTTCGGGAACTCGTCGCTCCCATCTTCAGGACGATAAATTGTTAATGTTGTTTAGATTGATACATATAGGTCATACAAAATTGCAACACAAATCTGCATATACCATTAAATGTATGTTTAATTGTCTATGAGAATCGTAGTAGGTGCCTGGGCTTAATTTATTGTTGAATGGGCCCAGGCACCTACTACGATTCTCATAGACAATTAAACATACATTTAATGGTATATGCAGATTTGTGTTGCAATTTTGTATGACCTATATGTATCAATCTAAACAACATTAACAATTTATCGTCCTGAAGATGGGAGCGACGAGTTCCCGAAACGTCGACGATATTTAAATAAAGTTTTTGTTCTTTGCTGGCTGCCTTCATCTACCTGTTCCTGTTTATTATCACTCAGCCATTAATTTCTTTTCGAACAATTGGTTAATCGTATTGTCAATAATATTTCATAAATAATCACCTGTTTTTTCAAATTCCTTTTATAGATATTAAAAATTAGTTACCTTGAAGAAGTACTCGCAGAAAGCCAAGTCTTCTGTCTTCTAAATCTAACCTACACCCAATCTCCTCCCTCTGTGGCTCAGTTGGCCACCTAACTCTTCAGTGGAGAGCCTCTTCTTTCTTGAGACGATCGCGAAACACGAACACTCCCGATAGACAGGTAAGTCTATATTTCAAAAAAGTTATCGATAACGGAACGGTGAAACGCGCCCACACCCAAGTAAAGTTGAAGAAGAAATGAAAATAGAAAAAACGGTGTTAGGATGCGAATCCCGGTAAGTACAAGACCGGAGTCAAGGACCTGAATGCCTCAGTAAGAGTATGGTGAGGGTCGGAATGTATAAAAAAGCTAAACAACACCTATCCTATCCTATCCAGAGAGCACCACTCCGCCTCAAACCTACCCTCTACTAAAACATTCAGGCCAAGAAACCAGTGGACGACCGGGTTTCGATTGAAAGATTTAGATAATCTTTCTTGCAAAAAAACGCGTTAATAGAGAATCCTCTTTTTTCTCCTGAACATCAGTCAATTAGGGAATAGACATTCTTTTCTGGAAGTCCCTATCCTAATCACCTAACATTGCAGTGCCCCAATCACTGCCGTCCTATTTGGAAACAATGGGGAAAGAATAACGACACCTATGCCAGTATAAGAACATCATTCCCCAATCGAAAAACATTCAGTTGATACTCAGAGGATCCTGAGGCCTAGACTCCCCCCCCAAAAAAAAAAAGAAAGAAAGCGTGAGCGCAGAAATGTTTTATCTCCCCCTAGATTCTATATAATGTAGTATATCTAACTTAAAGGAATATGTGTATTTAACATTTAAATTAAGCTGAAAAAGAAAAAAGATAGAAAGAGATAAAGAGATAGCCCAATACACATATCCTTCCTATGACTGATAAACCTAAAAGCTAAACACTTTGTTTTGTCTCATGAAGATGATGTCCCACGGTGGATGTTTTAATTTGCATTCGTAATAGAATACAAATTTTACAAGAAAACCTACTTACATACACATCCATTGTTATCCCACGATGTCTTCAATCGATGAATTGGGGCTCTGAAAAAAATGGTTAAATTAGGGATCCTGGAATGGAGAAAGAAAATATTAATACATCCTATTTTTATTTTTGTATCTATCTAAAATAAGTTATTGAAGTCGAATCAAAAAGAAAAAGAAATTTTGGAAAAACCTAAATATATCTAGCTCTGCGCCCCGCTAATAAAAATATACAAGCCTTAGTTGTACTGCAGGTGCTGGAAGCGCAGTTTGAGCCCTGAAGACAGGAGCAGCTAGCAGGTTCAGCAGAGAAGTGAAGGCTGGTGATGACTCTTCTTACACTGTTTGCCATCTGAAAAATAAAAAAATAATCTTTCTTCTTTCTCTTTATATATATAATTCTTCTGTACGTGTGTATGTGACTGAACTCCTTCTAAACGACTGAACCGATTTTGATGAAATTTTTTGTGTATGTTTGTGAGAATCCCGGACAGGTTATGTTTCACTAATAACAATAAGTTAATGAGTAATTAACCGTTAAAATAAGAAAAAAATAAAAATTAGGAGAAAGGGTTGCCATGGTAACAAAATATAAATATTTACCCATGTTTACGATTTTTTTTATTTATTTACATTTTGAATTCTAAAATATCGGCGTAAATTTTTTGTCTGTGTACCGGGAGAGTCCCGGAAAGGATATGATTCACAAAAAATCTTAAGTTCATGAATAATTAACCGTTAAAATATTCTATATATTATAAAAATGAATTGGGAAAAATGTTTGTATGTACCGGTATGTATATAAGTAGGCGAGCAAGGGGGTCCAGGGGGCGCAGCCCCCTGGTTAGACGGAAAGCCCCGCCGAAGGCGGGGCTTTGCGTCTAGTAATAAATAAATTTATTCTATTTAAGGTATATTTTTCAAGAAAGTTAGGGTAGGAGGATGGTTTTAAGCCCCAGTGGTCATTGATCTTCAATAATATTTTATAGAGAAAAATTGTTTAATAATACTTTATATTAGGGAAATTGATTTAATTAAAAAAAAAAATCTTTGACCTTCTACATGCGTATTTTTATATTTTTATTGTAACAGTTATATCTTTTGTAAACTTTTTAGCCCAATGGCCACCGGCCAAACGGGCAAAATAAATAAAAAAAAAAAAATCTTTCAAAGATAAAAAAATCTGGTGTGATGGTCGCACAGGACACAACTTTATCTTACCAAAGGCCACACCAGATTTTTTGAGTCGACATATATTTTTATATAACTTAGTTTCCGCCAATATTTTCAAGATATAAACCAGGGAAAATATTTATATTTTGTTACCATGGCAACCATTTCTCCTAACTTCCCTATGAAGTACAAGAGTAAAGTGTGCCTTAAACAATTTTGAGGGCAAAATGAGAATATACATTTTAAAAAGCATCTAAAAAATAATTAATTTTTGAATTTTAATCAAAATCCTTAATTTTGGAAAAAATTGAAAAATACTGAAAAAGTGAATTAGTAAAGTAGCCTAATAGTACTTTTTGGCCGATTTTGTTTAAAAGTTTATTTTTCCTCCTAAGTGGGGTGCCTAAATTAAATTGAATATTTCAATCCCCTAGCTTTTATCGTTGTTGAGATTGACACACACACACACACACACACAGAGAGACCAATTTCAGGGACCCACTTTTTTGGACACGGGGGACATTAAAGCGTGTATATCCTTTAAAATCTCAACATTGAATTTTTAACATGATCGCAATATTTTGTATTTATTTCATATATAGGGTAAGAGAAAGTAAAACGAATGTTAAAAGAAATTTTCAAACAAAATAATTTACTTATATTATGTTTCAAATCGAAAAAAAAGTCAAAAATAAAATTTTAATTTCCATATGTATATATTTATGTAGGCCTACAAGCTTTTCTACCATGTTTGAGTGTGTGTCTGTGTGTGTGTAGATTTGGTAATCACTAAAAATAATAATTAAAAATAAAATATTAAATGTTTTAATGAAAAAAGCAAATGGATTTAGAATAAAATAATTTAAAAAAATTAAAGATGAATTAATATATAATTTAAGGGAGTGCATTGAACGAAGTGGGGCGTTTTATATCAAAAACTATTCATTAACAAACCAAAATAAATAAAAAGGGAATTAAATAAATACACTAAACGAATGACGGACCGATAAGCTTAGAGGCTCGACTTGTACTTCCCTAGAGCAGGCCTAAGTCTCTCTGCTCAACCAAACTTAAAGAGTAAAAATTATTCCCATTTATATTTCACAGAGATATTTTTAATTGATATCCTAAATTGGTAAAAATCTTGTCCTTCCTCGACGGTGACATGTTTGCCGAAGGTGAGCAAGGGACACTGGCTAAGCCTAAAGCCCACTGAAGGCGGGTCTTGGAGCTAGTTTCATATAAAATATTTCACTTTTTAATGTCACACAAAAAGTTGAGCTCCAGGCTTTGAAAATTACTGATTTTAATAAGAAAATAAACACGAAATAGAATTTATTTTTTTCAATTAAAAAAAAAAAATTTAATTACTACTTAATTATCATAGAAAAGCATGGGGTGGGGGAGGAGAGAGAAAAAGAGAACAGACTTATTTGATTAAAGAACAACATGTTAATAATAGTGATTAATAAAGAATATTTGTTTTTAAATTTGATATATTAAGAAAAATGGTAATTTAGTTTATTAGAAGAGGGTGATTTACACCCTCTCACCCCCTGGGTGTCATACTTTATCAGAGTGTTATAATTATACCGGTAAATTGGATAATATTATGAGTATATTAAAAAGAGAAAAAAAGTGAAATTATACTGTATATGTAATATTGCGATCATGTCAAAAATTCGATGGCGAGGATATTAAAAGAAATACTCGTTTTGAGGGTGCCTAATTCCAAAAAAAAGTGGGTCCCTCAGTAGGGGTGTTTGTTTGTTCAAATGTATTTGGACACAAAAAATCTGGCAAACAAATACAGAATGCAACTTTAAATTACCGAAAGTAAGAGAAAGTTGTGTGCTGTGCAATCACTCACACCAGATTACCTCTCTCCCTCACTGAAAAACCCCTCTGGATCCGCCCTTGCTAAGGGGAGGGAGAGAGAACATACCCCAATTGATTGGAGGAAAGAATTTTATAAAAAATATAATTTTTATTTTGAAATTTTATTTATAATAGTAATTTGGTGTATTAGAAGGGGTGAATTACACCCCCCCTCTCTCATCCCACTTTATTAAATACCTTAATAATTAGATGTGAATTTGGGGGGTGAACGAACGTCGTTTTTGCACAAATAACAAAGAAATAGGCGAAATTTAAGAATTTAATTTTTCAATTAAAAAAAATATTTAATTACTAATTATAATAGAAGTTTTAGAGTTTTTGTTAAGAAAAGCATGGGGTGGGGGAGGAGAGAGAGAGAAAAAGAGAACGGACTTCATTTGATTAAAGAAAAATATGTTAATAATAGAGATTAATAAAGAATATTTGTTTTTAAATTTTATCTATTAAGAAAAATGGTATTTTAGTTTATTAGAAGGGGGTGATTTACACCCTCTCACCCCCTGGGTGTCATACTTTATCAGAGTGTTATAATTATACCGGTAAATAAAAGGGAGAAAAAAAAAGTAAAAAAAAAAAAAAAAAAATAGAAAATTAATCCGTTATGCAAATGTGATAAGGAAATATTCAATACCTTAATGATAAGATGACCAAACGAGCAGGTGGATGAACGTCTTAATTGCACAAATAACACAACACAATAGAAAATAAACTAATTAAACACGCGCGAGAGACGAACGGAGTGACTCATGACACGACGCGAATTCAACTGGAGACATGCAGGCAGGCATCGATCGATAGAGAGACAGCATTGCTATCTCTGCGCCCAAGAAATATAATTATCACATAAGTTCTCTATTTATAAAAAAATACTTTTCATTTGAAAACAAACTAACGGGAATTTATTCTGTTTGGAATAAAATCGATATCTCTTTTATTAAATAACTATTAAAAGACTTACTTAATTATTCCACCCCTAAAACCTACCCTCTGTAAAATAAAATACTTCAAAGCGTAATTTTTTGTATTTATTTATTTATTAGGGATCTATTCGAACGGAAAAAATTTTTAAAAGACTTAATTAATTATTCCACCCCTAAAACCTACCCTCTGTAAAATAAAATACTTCAAAGCGTAATTTTTTGTATTTATTTATTTATTAGGGATCTATTCGAACGGAAATTTTTAAAAGACTTAATTAATTATTCCACCCCTAAAACCTACCCTCTGTAAAATAAAATACTTCAAAGCGTAATTTTTTGTATTTATTTATTTATTAGGGATCTATTCGAACGGAAAAAATTTTTAAAAGACTTAATTAATTATTCCACCCCTAAAACCTACCCTCTGTAAAATAAAATACTTCAAAGCGTAATTTTTTGTATTTATTTATTTATTAGGGATCTATTCGAACGGAAAATATTTTTAAAAGACTAACTTAATTAGTCCACCCCTAAAACCTACCCTCTGTAAAATAAAATACTTCTAAGCGTAATTTTTTGTATTTATTTATTTATTAGGGATCTATTCGAACGGAAATTTTTAAAAGACTTAATTAATTATTCCACCCCTAAAACCTACCCTCTGTAAAATAAAATACTTCTAAGCGTAATTTTTTGTATTTATTTATTTATTAGGGATCTATTCGAACGGAAAAAATTTTTAAAAGACTTAATTAATTATTCCACCCCTAAAACCTACCCTCTGTAAAATAAAATACTTCAAAGCGTAATTTTTTGTATTTATTTATTTATTAGGGATCTATTCGAACGGAAAAATTTTTTAAAAGACTTAATTAATTATTCCACCCCCTAAAACCTACCCTCTGTAAAATAAAATACTTCTAAGCGTAATTTTTTGTATTTATTTATTTATTAGGGATCTATTCGAACGGAAAAAATTTTTAAAAGACTTAATTAATTATTCCACCCCTAAAACCTACCCTCTGTAAAATAAAATACTTCAAAGCGTAATTTTTTGTATTTATTTATTTATTAGGGATCTATTCGAACGGAAAAAATTTTTAAAAGACTTACTTAATTATTCCACCCCTAAAACCTACCCTCTGTAAAATAAAATACTTCTAAGCGTAATTTTTTGTATTTATTTATTTATTAGGGATCTATTCGAACGGCAAAAATTTTTAAAAGACTAACTTAATTATTCCACCCCTAAAACCTACCCTCTTTAAAATAAAATAATTATTAATTTATTTAGTGAATATATTTACTTTAGAAATGAAATAAGTAATTATTAAAGTAGGATTCTTGAACCCAAAAAAATTACACCCTTTCTAAAATGTATAATTTTAATAACATTTTCTTTTTAATTTCGCATATAACAAATTTAAAATTATGAAATTAATATTTAGCAATTTTTCACATGAAGTAGGTAGGCCTATATATTAAAAAATCTGGTGTGACTGGCGCACAGCACACAACTTTCTCTTACCTTCGGTAATCGAAAGTTGTGTACTGTGCTTGTCTCACCAGATTTTTTGTGTCGACATGTATTTAGTTTCCGACAGTAGGGTACATTGGATTTTCAAGATGTAAAATTTATAAGTATGGCAAAATATTTATATTTTGTTGCCATGGCAACCATTTCTCCTATCTTTTTTATGGAGTACAAGAGTAAAGTGGCCTTCAGAAGATTTCAATCACAAAATGAGAATATACATTTTATAGAGAATCTAAAAAATAATTGATTTTTGAATTTAAAAAAAAATCGTTGGAGCAAATTTTGAGAAAATCGAAAAAAACTGAAAAAGTACTCTTTGGTCGATTTTGTTCAAAAGCTTCGTGTCACGTCCCATGGGGGTGCCTAACTTAAATATAAAATTTCAACCTCCTAGCTCTTTCCGTTCTTGAGATATTTTGTTCACAGACACACACACACACACACCCCACACACACAGACACACACACACACACGAACGGTCCAGGAAATACTTCCGAAGGGACGAAGAGGACACCCTAAAGGCAGATTCCATCAAGGCCTGGCAAGAGAGATGGGACCAATCGGAGAAGGGTAGGTGGACACACCGCCTTATTCCTGACATCGAGACTTGGTTGAATCGGCCCCACGGAGAGATAGATTATTATCTCACACAGTTCCTCAGTGGCCATGGATGCTTCCGAGCTTACCTGTTTAGGTTCGGCCATGACGGCGCGCCGGAATGCCCTACCTGCCAAGATAGGGAGGAAGACGTGGAACACGTGTTCTTCCACTGTACACGCTTTGCTGACGGGCGCGGAAAGCTCCAGAAGATTTTGGGCGTGGTGCTAAGTCCGGAAAATATGGTGGCGCACATGCTCGAAAAAGTCGAAAATTGGACAGCCGTGAGGGAGTTTGCCTCTGAGGTAATGAAGGAGCTTCGGCGTTTGGAAAGGGAGAGGAATAACGCAACAACAATCTGAGCAAGAGCTACTTATAGCTGAAGACACCCTCCTGCGAAGTTATACGTCATCGTGGTCCCGCAGGAGGGGGAGGCAGTTAGGGAGGTGGTTTTAGTGGGTAAAAATCCCACACGCTGTTGAGTACGGGCTCACCAGTGTCCATGAAGATTTCCACCGACCCTCGAAAAAAAAAAAAAAAAAAAAAAAAAAACACACACACACAGGGACACACACACAGACAGACCATGTCGCGAAAACCACTTTTTTGGATTCAGGGGACCTCAAAACGTGAAGATCCATCAAAATCTCGACATCGAATTTTTGACATGAATCCAATACTTTCTCTCTCTATATATATGTATATTAACATATACATAAAGGTAAGAGAAAGTAAAAATAAGAATTCTTATAGGTAGAATACTTTCCCTTGTTAGCCCATTTATATTTTACCACAAAGATATTTTGGCAGAGTACTTAAGAATGTAATACTGTATTTAAAAGAATAAAGAATAAATTTGTTTAAATAGTAGGTCCTAATATTTTTTAATATCTTTATCTTATTATTAAAAAATCTGGTGTGACTGGCGCACTATATTTAGTTTCTCTTAGCACTTTAGTTCCAAACTGGAGATCTGAATAAAATAAATTATTTATATACTAGCCGCGCCGCCCGCCTTCGGCGGGCTTCGCGTCTAGCCAGGGGGGCTACGCCCCCTGGACCCCCCAGGCACTGGCTCGGGCCCGCCTGCGGCGGACCCTCGCCTTTCTTAAATATGAGAAACGGGCTGGCGTCTAGACAGGGGGGCTACGCCCCCCTGGACCCCCCACCAGCTGGCTCGGGCCCGCCTGCGGCGGACCCTCGCCTTTTCTTAATTATAAAAAGAAAATTATTATTATTTTTTTTTTTTTCTTAAAAAAACATTCACACTTTTTTCTCATTCACACTCACATTCACACAGTCTTTTCGGCAACTGAGGCCATTTAAGACTTTTTACGATAATCAGTATGTTTAATATATCAATTGGGGGGTCCAGGCATTTTTATTTAAGTCATTTGGTATCTAAATGCCTTAAATAAAATTATCGGACTGCCTGGGGTCCGAACCCGAGACGTTCGGTATAGAAGGTAGGCACGCTACCAACTACTCCAAGCCCCTTGGGCAAGAAAATTATTATTACTACGTATTCCAGTCCAGTGCCTGCTTGAGGATTTGTTTACCTTCATAGAATACACAACTTCAAAGAATACTTGATTTCTCTATACATTTCCTATGGGAGAAATCGTAACTTTAAGAATTAATAACTCAAAAAGTTATAGGAATTTTGGGACCCGAGTATTTTTCCGGGACTCTCCATAACGTCCTCTATAAGACTGCAAAATTTCGTTTCAAAATTCCAATGGGAAGTTGGTCAAACAGAGCGTGACAGACGGACAGACAGACAGACAGACGGACAGACGGACACTCCGTAATTATTATATATATAGATTTTATTTGGGCTGAAAAGACATCTCCTTTCTAACTAATAATGAGTATCTCTATATATTGTGAAAATTTGATTATTTTTACTTTCTCTTACCTCTATATATGTTAATATATATAGAGAGAAAGTATTGTATTCATGTCAAAAATTCGATGTCGAGATTTTGATGGATATACACGTTTTGAGGTTTCACGACATGGTCTGTCTGTCAGTGAACAAAATATCTCAAGAACGGAAAGAGCTAGGAGGTTGAAATTTTATATTTTAGTTAGACACCCCCCCCCCTGGGACGTGACACGAAGCTTTTGAACAAAATCGGCCAAAGAGTACTAGTACTTTACTGATGCACTTTTTCAGTTTTTTTCGATTTTCTCTAAATTTGCTCCAACGATTTTTTTTTTAATTCAAATATCAATTATTTTTTAGATTCTCTATAAAATGTATATTCTCATTTTGTGATTGAAATCTTCTGAAGGCCACTTTGCTCTTGTACTCCATAGAAAAGATAGGAGAAATGGTTGCCATGGTAACAAAATATAAATATTTCCCCATACTTATAGATTTTACATCTTGAAAATCGAATATATTGTACTGTCGACACAAAAAATCTGGTGTGCCAAGCACGGTGCACCGAAGGGTAAGATAAAGTTGTGTGCTGTGCGCCAGTCACACCAGATTTTTTTTTTTTACAAAGTGAAAGCCCGAGAAGCGAGTTATAAAATTATTTTGCGTAACTTTTTGCACCAACAGCAGCGATAATTCCTCGTAACTTCATTTAAACCTACATTTTATTATTATTATTATTACCGGCTTGCTTGGGCTGTTTCCAATAATTTTAGAAACATTTTAAAATGATAAATGAAATTGTTAAATAGCCTATATGAATCCAAAATAATTATTTTTGGGGTAAGCGGGGGGGGGGGGGAGAAAATTATTTTCAAACGTTTTTTCGGCATTTGAAGACATTTTTGTATTAAATAAGTTATACTGTATTAGTCTAGTGTTTAAATGAAATTTTGGTGTTTTCCAGAATATAAATCTGTCCGTGACCAATGCCGATGTCCAGTATGTACTTTTCTTTCCCTTTTAAGGCTTATTGTCGGGATCTAACGAATAAAGAGAAGCAAATTTCAATTCATATTCGCAGAGGCCCAAGGTGAGCGATGCAGCTAGTAGTGTACCCAGTAAATAAAATTTAAATTCTATCAAGTAAAAAAATCAATATTTTTACCAATAAATAAGCAAATTGAAACATATCACCGAGTGTTTTCTAATTAATTAATTTATTTATAACTGATTGATTTTTTGTACCTGCTGCAACTTAGAGCGAACGATTTCCAGTCTAAAGAAAGAGAATTAATTCCTCTACGCACCTGTTATACTTTTATTTTTACTCTCTACATTTCTACACCAAAAAAAAAAAAAAAAAAAAAAAAAACACGAGCTCGTATATAAACAAACTTGATGTGTTTACATCATTCTTGTTTCCGGTGTATTGCATAAGAGCGCTACTTCCGAGGCGAGCAACTTTTTTCTTTTCTTTTTTTTGGTTCTTTCGTCGTCCATCGCATCATCTTCCGATGATGGGTCTCTTTTTTAGGCTAAGAGAAACGGAAGGTGAGATGATGACATAACGATCAACTCTCCAATCTTCTATTTGTGTGCAAATATGCAAAATTATATTCCATTTTTGGCCTGAGCTGGGTCAAGAGATGCAGGGGGGGGAGGGGGCGTGCATAAATCAATATTTAAGGAATAAGAGGAAGGAGAATAAGATAAATAGAAATAAAGATCATGTTGATACATGTAGTCTCATCTCTGGTTGATTTCACAGGAATTTTTTTGTGTCTCTCTTCTAATGCTGGAATTCTGATTCTAGACACCAAAAAACACTTGAATTTTTAAACCTCCAAATTTGTGTCCTTTTTTCAGTTTTTCGCTGATATCTCGTAAACAGGTATTACCATGGTCAATGCTCTGCCGAATTAAAATCAATTATCCCACCCAATGCAACATATTCACGGAACACAAGAGAGGCATCTTCCCAGCATCCCTATGCTGTTCAGATCACGACTAACAGAACAAATCAATTTCATTCTTCCTTTGTCCCCATGACCTCCCGTGATTGGAACAAGCTCCCTGCGTCTATCTTCCCCAAAACCTACAATCTTCAGACTTTCAAGTCTAACCTCAACAGGCATCTTCTCAGTTCCCGCAGTTGAGTTTCCCCTTTATGCTTCTCCTTTTGTTTTTATTTTCTTCCTGGCTGCATGTGACTATTGGTCATTATAGGTCTTCGGACCTTATGCACCCATTCCAAAAAAAAAAAAAAAAAAAAAAAAAAAAAAAAAAACTAAGCATTTTTTGTGCACCAAAATACTTTACAAAATTGTAGAACATAAAATTTGCTAAAATTTAGTTGACAAAAGGAATTTCCAGACCTAATATTAACCGAGATACGCCCGATCGAGTGTTTCTGGAACGAATTAAACTCGTTAAGCGAGGGTCCACTGTACACGTTTTGAGGTCCCCTGAGTCCAAAAAAGTGGGACCCGCAAATTGGTCTTTGTGGACATTTTTAACCATGAAGGAAATGAGCTTCGAGGTTGAAATTTTATATTTCGAACTCGGGTAAATAAGCTTTTGATCAAAATCGGCCAAAAAGTACTAGTACTTTACTGATGTACTTTTTTGGTTTTTTTTTTCGATTTTCTCAAAATTCGCTCCAGGGATTTTTTTTTTAAATTCATAAATCAACTATTTTTTAGATGCTCTTTAAAATGTATATTCTCATTTTGACGTTGAAATCTTCTGAAGACCACTTTACTCTTGTACTTCATAGGGAAGATCGGAGAAATGGTTGCCAGGGTAACATGGAAAACACCAGATTTTCTTTTGGAGGGGAGGGGGGCGTCATTTTTGTACTTGCAGAGGAGGGGGGGGGGGGGTTGCCGATCAATGTAGTTACGCCCCTGGGAGATCCCTATTATGTCTTCTTCTCCAATTATTTGTCAACATCACTCAGGGGGCGGGAATTATGTTTACAATAGATAGTAACCAAGACAAAAAAAAAAAAGTATTTTGGAATCACTATAGGCCTAGTCAATAAAAATATTAAAAAAAAAAAAATAGTGCTCTCAACGGAGCAGAGCAAAACCCTAAACATTAATAGAAAAGTTTGGAAAGAAATGGCAGATAGAAAAAGAAAAAGAAAGAGGTCAGAGCATGCATGCATTTTTACTTTCTTTGGAATGTTGTTTCTCTCTCTCTCTTTCCTTCTCACTCACTCACTCACTCATTTCCATCCAATAACAACTTCCGATAGTACAAATTCCTTTGCTCTCTTTAATACAAAAACAGCTGATCATTTTTATATCACAAGATAAACGGGTCAGATAACTTTCCCCTTTTTTTGTGTTTTATTCTCCCCCCGTTGAAGAGTTCTTGGTAAAATAGCTACAAAGAATAACAAATATTTTTAATGGGTTGATCAAATCAAAATTTATGTAAATGTCAGATTTATTTTTGTTTATGAAGCAAAAGGAGCCAGAGGAGGGGGGGGGGGGTTAACAATATCCAGGCGAGCTGAGAAAACCGTGGTTCGCGATAAGCATCTACCTACAAATTCACAATTTTTGATTAATCTCTTTCAGATTAACAAAGAGATAATATTTGAAATGGGGTGGGGACTAATGTAGAAATAATTTGAGGTCTCTAAACAGGGGCCGGGTTCGGCACCCCTTTGGACTCCATTAGCGGCAGTTGCGGGAAAGGATGTCGCGTACTCAAAGCTTCAAATGGGAAAATTTTTGAAAGCAAAGTCTTACGAAAAGGCATTTCGAATTAATAATGAAAAAGTTCAGCCAATCCAGTATAAAGAAAAAACTTTTTTTTTTGGACGCGTCGTCCTCTTTCTTCATCGGCAGTGACGACATTCAAAATGTCAAGTGTAGGCCTCAATTACAATTAAATTTGTTTCAGGCAGCGCCCAGCTAGGAATAAATAATTCGGAATTTGTTAATATCGGAGGCGGGTGCGAAAAGAAATGCGTTATTTGGATGTCTTGACTTGGAAAATGTTTTCTTTTCTTGCGTCTATTATTTGAGTTATTTACACAGCTGTGCAAAAAATTTGCACTTGACTCAATACGAGGTGGGATCGATCCCTTGATTGGATGATTGTTATCTTGTTTGGAGTCCAAGTCGATGACCCGCCGCTTGCAAGGACAATTTATTCTAGAAAACCATCTCTTTGCATTCCCTTCTCAAGTTGAATATACTGTATATTAATTTGAATAGTGAAAATGAGAAACTTGAGAAGTTTGAATGCACAGGTGCAAGTAACCAAGTAACGAAGACTCTCAAGTGCCGGGAAACATTTAGGCTATTCGCTTATCTTCCGTCAACATTTCTACAATAGATGAGTCTGACTGCACAAATATTCACATGATTATTTGCAATAGGAAGAGGTTTGCAGCCAAATGAAAAGCCTCTATTATTAATAATATAACTCTTTAATCCGGACGTTTCGGCATAGATCTACTGTCCCATCATCAGATACAATTGATTAATATTACCAATGCATTTAGTTATTTACTGATTAATGTTTAATATATGTCTATTTAAGATTTATGTACTGTAAGTAATACATGCAACCCCTTTATACTGTGTATATATAGAAATGTAATTGCAATGTTAAAATAATGTATTGTTATGTGAATGTTTGATGACTTTTTCTGATGATGGCACAGTAGATCTATGCCGAAACGTCCGGATTAAAGAGTTTATTTAATAATAGAGGCTCTTTTTATTTGGCTGCAAACCTCTTCCTATTGCAAATAATCTTATAAACACGTAATTATAATAAATATTTTCACATGATAATATTAAAAAAAAAAGAATTTAAGCACCCGGATCTTTTTCCTAAACTCTCTATAAGGCTGCAAAATTTCATTTTAGAATCTCGGGAAGCAGATCAAACAGACAGACAGACACTATGCAAGATATACAGTAGAAGAAAGAACAATTCCTGCTCAACTTTTGAATTTATTGGCTTTTGCTTGGACTCGTCGAATAAATACCCAAATAGTCCGAAAATCAGCAAAAGTCTTGAAAAATAGACCCAAATTTTAGTGACGCTACCTTCAAGAAAAAATCGACAGACATTCATAAAAAATTGTAAAATAATAATATTAAAAAAAAAAAAAAAAAAAAACAAGTATACTTAAAATGTATTAGCTATTGATAAGAGAAAGTTTTTTTTTTTCCTTTTCTATTTTTTCTTCTTATTTGCTTGCTGTTCTTTAAAAAATAGTAAATGCCATGATGTCTATGCTTTTTGACAAATAAAAGAAAAAAAACGGTGATATTCTTATTTTCTCTTACGGTACAGTCTGTATATACCAGTACAGTATGTAGAGACAATGTCTTTTTGTTTAATACAGTAAATGGTTTTATTGCAATGCATTATGAGATTAACGCGGGTGGGGAGACGCGAGTCGCTGCTCTCCACTGCACCATACAAGTTTTCACTTAGGTCGTGCTGTCTTAAGCTCCCAATATATTTTTTATCCATTTATTGATCGAAAGCATAACGACCAAGTGATCTAAAATATTCTTAAAATTAGAAAACACAACTCGTAAAGCGTCAAAGGTTCCTCCAATCGGCGGTGGCGACGGGAGAATATTTGAGAAGAGGGAAAAACAGAAATAATTGAAAAGCTGCTGCAGAGGAGTGAAAAAAAGATTAGAAAGTAACAAGTCATTTATACAAGTATTTGATAAATAAATAAATAAGTTTTTATTTCAAAAAGCGAACAAAGATAGGATAAAATTGATTTTGTTTTTGACGGTGGCAAGCAAGCAAAGCAAAGCAAAGCAAAGCCTTTCTCTTACCCTCCGGTGTTAGAAATCAATTCAACTGTTTTCGCATCGCATCGCATCTCATCTCTGATCACATTCCAAATTCCTTTTATACAAAGCAATATTGACTGCATTTAAATTAATTGTTGAGAAACACCGAACGGGACTTGCGATGCATTTTTTAGATTCGTAATCCCTATTTTATCCGATTAGCTGCGATCGAAAAATGCAGGCCTATTCCATATGTAAATTTAGCGTTAGGGTTTTAGCCTATAGGCAGCATACCCTTTAATCCGGCCCTGGGCATCAGACTGTTTGGTATTTCCACTCTTTTGAATAGATGTGTGAACGTCTTAACTTTTAATTTATTTTCATTACATACAAGAAAAAGTTGATGTATTTATATCAGACTTTTTTTTTAAAATAATTCTACTATAATTTTTGATCAAACATGAGTTCCTCTGCCCGGCCGAGCCTGAATTTCGTAAAGAATCTAGACTTCCTCCCTTCCCTTCCTCTCTTCATTAAAAGAGCCTCTAATTATTTCTAGTATTGTAGAAAGGCAAAAAGTCTTAAGAATTTTGGGACGAAGCCCCTCTTTGGAATCACGAGATTGGTAGCCAACCCAATTGAAATAAATTGCTGCACGAGACGAGATGCGACCCCGCGACCCTTGGAACGTACAGATGGCAAGCCCGCTAACCACTTCACCAAGGCCCTGACTCGTTAGTGATCCATTAGGACATATTAGAACAAGATGATTATCAAAATGCCATTAAATTCACCTTTTTCAATTGAATTCTGAAATGTTTATTCTCATTGAAGGTCGTCTGCCCCCTTTAGCTATTTCAAAATTGCATTTGTTCCAAATATGGCTAAATAAATTACTCTTATATATTTTTACATTGTAGCTAGAGTATTAAATAAGCACAAGGTAACAGCGAATCAATAAATTGATTTATCAATAAATAGGCTAAATATAAAAGTTCGAAGAGGAATAAACTTTTCCGATTAGTCGGTAGCCAAAGAAAGGAGATATTTTCGCATTTTTTTAAACATTTCCAGGCATGGCCCGACTGAATTCCATCAAATGGATAATGCCCTTCAGATGAGGGTTGAAACGGTGTCAAATGGCACGCGATCATAATAAATACTGTATATCCAATTTTAAGAAAAGTTTTTAAGGGAGGAGGGACAATCCCCTTAGCCATCATCAGATCTGCCTCAAAACGAAACGAAGCATGCCAGCCACAAATAAATAGTTGGCAATCTGTGGCTCTTGCAGAGTAGGCCTATTCAAGGGACATGCAATGCAGTCAATTCTTTTTGGACCGCCTTCTTCAGGACAACACAAAATGTTAAAATACAAACAATCGAAGCCGCCTAGAACAAAAGAGATGCGATCTAGACATTGGCTGACATCCAATGGACTGGTCGTGTCCGGAAACAAGTGTAGAGTCAGAGTAGAATTTTTATGGCTGCCTTGAGGAACAATGCAATGCGTTTATTGCGACTTTGTGATCTCGACTTTTGTCCGGGTTTATTGAACAAATACTTCTCTAAGAGCGTCGACCAAAAAGAATTAATTCTCCCGGCAGATTGCTTTTCACGTTTGAAGAGTCAATGACTTGGATATATAAAAAAAAAAAAAAAAAAAATTAGTTGTTGATTGAGGGTAGCTTCTTGTATTTTTAGACGTTGCAATTAAAGTTTTTCTATTGCTTCCAAATGAGAGTGAATCTCATTTGTTTTGTTCGTTCAAGGACTCGTCAGAAAACATCCAAGATCAGAAGGACCTTTTCATTCGATGCGGTAAAATGAAATCAACTCCAAAACAAACATCGATTTTTATTCATAAAATTTCAATTAGGAAAGCAAATTTTGCTAATTTTTTTTTCCTTTTCTTTTTAGAAATCGATCTCAAGGACGAAACGACCAATAAAAGAAAAAGTGATGGGAAGAAATAAAATCGCCCAACTCTCTTTTTATTTGAAAGGAAGGTCAATGCTAACAAACAAAAGGATTTTCAATTTTAACCCTTCCTCGTAAAGTGATTGTGGGTGTGTGTATATGAGCACATAAGAAATGATGTGGAACATCATCTAATAAGAACAAAAACTATTCCATTATTCTTTTTGCTTGAGGCACTCAGCGTTGAGTGAGATTCCGGGTTCAAACCTCAAGGAACAAGACGAAGAATTTTTTCAATTTCTCTGCTAGTTATTTGCCAAAAGTACAGTCCGGGGGTAGTGAACCAATCTTTCTAAAAATATATTTAGATTTAATGTAGCTTTTATGGTCGAATAGATATGCATTGCGTAAAAAAGCAATTTTTTGTTAAGTTCTTCCTTGAAAAATGGGTTTTTTGAAAAAAAAAAAAAAAAAAAAAAAAAATTGATTCTAGAGTTAGTTACTCGGGAGTTGTTTAATTATTCTATTAGACTTTTTCTTTCTGCACAAATTGACATCACATTGGTCTGATCTGATTAGGCGTTCGGAATCTACAGTGGTTTAAACTTTCAAATTAGCGGTAAAATGAAATAATAGGAAAAAAATAAATGGTCAAATCTTTAGCTGAAGAAGCATTCTTTCTAACCGTATATTCCTAATAATTATACCCCTTAAGACAGAGGAGTTATTCGAGCCGCTAACTTTTTCGTGCATGCCTCCCTACCGACCACTATGCATACATGCATTCTAAGTCGTTGCCACGTCAAAAAAGTCAATTCCTTCATAATTTCCATAGGCTATGTGTAATTAAAGCCATTTTATTTTTCAAAGGCGTTTTTCGGCTCTACTGATATATCATAGGGGCAATGTTAACAACGAAATTATTTATTGGCAAATCCTACATTTTATAACAATTAATTAATTATTTATTTATTTTTTAAACACACTTTTTCCCCATTCACACTCACATACATACAGTCTTTGACGATAACCGTCATTTTATAATAATATCTATTGGGGGTCCAAGAATTTTTATTTAAGCCATTTGGTATCCAAATAGCTTAAATAAAATCATCGGACTGCCTGGGATCCGAACCCGCAACCCTTGGTATACATACAAGGCCAACGCGCTACCAACCTCACCAAACCCGAGGGCAATTATTTATTTATAAAAGGATTTTTCAGAAATCTCTTTTTTTTATAATATAAAAAAAAAACTTAAATTTTTTTGGACACCCTATTTACAGCCCCCCCCCCCCCCCGTTCCCTCCACTTTCCTCTCCGCTTTCAAGTGACAGAAGTTTTTTCAATAGGCCAAGAAGAAGAATATTAGGAAATAAAAAGCATTTAAGCTTTAGCTAATAATAATATTGGTCTGAGTGTTAGTGGATGACGTGAGTTGAATTTGGCACAGCGAAAGTGATTATTAATGGCTGGCAACATCGTATTCGTATTTACATGAAAGAGAGAGGATGAACATACCAAAAATTGTATAAAATATATATGGAACAATATTCTAGAAAATCTCGTATTTTTTATATAGGCAAGGAATCAACATTAAATATTAATAGGCGTCGCCAAGGGGGGGGGGGGCAGGATGAGAAGCAGATGGATGTGCAATAATTTGAATGGAACTGCATACTATAATTATATTGTTACGTTCGGGGAGTCTAAATGACCTCAGTTGCCGAAAAAGAGTTTAACAAAATCTGTTGCGGGGCCGCTAAAAAGCGTGGAGCACATAGGCGGTCGCCTAATGGGTAATCCGGCACTGAAAACATCACCTAAGAACTGAGTAATGATTTGAATCTCTAAGGAGGGCGTCCCTCTAAGGTCTGTCCTTCTTGACCCCCCCCCCCCAAGCGCCGCCCTCCAAATATAAAAAGAAATCGGCAGTTAATCTATTCGCGCAACGGAATGTTTCTTACCACCCTCCAGTTTATATCAATATAAATTTTTCAACTAGCAAGAGGCAAATTAGCCGAGGGGATAAAGCAGTGAAGCTTTAGTTGAAGACAGCTCGAGTTCAAATCTGAGATGCCTCCTCCTGAGGGGGGCTGATGACAGAAAAGACAGAAATTGAATGTGCTGATGATGACAGGTAGAAGCTGGGCCCTTTGGTTAAATTAGGCTTGCACCAACCAAACATAAATAAAGAACCCTTTAACGTTCGTTGCTTAATTTTTCGTATTAAATTGAAAAAGTAATTTGGTGAAATAGTGAATATGTCTCCTTGAGATCCAGATAGGTGTATGAAAACATCATCTCATCTTATTTATTTTTTTATCAAAGGGCAATGAATGAAGGGAAGCACTACCAGATTAAAATGCGTAATTGTTTTGGCGTGGAAAGAAAGAGAGAGGCAATCTCGCTCGACCTTCTCCGCTCTCCGTTGATGAATCACCTCACCCGTGCATCATTACATTCGTTGTAGATGTGTTTGTTGATGTCGTTGGTGGTGATAAAACGTTGGTTTGTGCCGATCTATGGTTGCAGTGTGATGCTGAGCCATGCCGGTGTCGGAGCCAGCAGCAGCCTGTCTTCTGCTTCTTTGGCTTGGCGGAAGAATCGTCCGAGGTGGCCTTCTCGACTGGGCCACCAGCAGGTCCGATCAAATTCAATCAAACATCCCTTGGCTGCCCTGTAAGTTCAACAAATTAATTAAGTACTTAAAAAAAAATGGGGCGAAGAGGAGGGGGGAAGTGACGCAAGTTTATTTCAATTCCGGGTTCAAATTAGCATTAAAATATCGAATGAGAAGAGAGACGGAGAAAAAATTAAGGATTAGAAAATGTAAATTATATTTATGAATTTGTGTAATTATGCTACATAATAATCAAATGACTTCTTTAATAGGGCAATTTAAAAAATAAATTCACTTTTTAATAATAAATATTTAAATAAATTTTCGTTTTCTTGCTTCTGTTTTCTGTGACTTGGATACATTGGAGAAGAAATTGTTTCTGCCCTTCATCCACCGTTGAGACCAGACCCCTTGGGTCGTTTGCCACTGTGTTAAATAAACTTTGAGATTCTGGAGCCCAAAGATCTGGACCGAACTTGAGCAAGCTAATTCGAAAAAAAAATATTCAAAATAAAATACATATTCGGGAGGAATAAAAGCAGCGTTTAGCCGGACACCTTTACAAGGCAGACGTTTCGGCAACCATTCAGCTGCCACCCTCAGGGCCAATCAAAGTTTCGGTCATATACAACAATAAGTTAGCTTTGTATAGGCAGCATCAGCCTGGAGCGATCGGCAAGTAATCAACATGTAATTAATTATTCGGTCTAGCGGAAAGTTCTGTCCCTTTTCGGAATACAACAAAACCCAAATTTTTCTTATCGTCAATAAAACGTTTTTAAATAATATAATTGCCACTATTACTAATGACTTCTTGGCAGCTTAAAGGTTGCCTCTTTTGAATCGAAAAATTCAACAAGTGCTTTTTTTATATATTCTTCTTTTTTGAATTTTTTGCCCTTCAAAAAATGTTGTAAGGACAAAAGCAAGTGGCTAAATCCGGGGAATATGGTGGATGTGATAGAATTTCCCAGCCTAGTTCTGCAATTGTTTTACGAGTCCCCAAAGCAGCACGTGGCTGGCTGGCTGGCATTATCTTGATGCAGTATGATGTCCTTTCCTTTGAACATCGCCGGCCTCTCTTCTTGGACTGCTGTCTTTAAATTACCCAGCAAAGGATACTTGCCGCCCTCGGGCCTTGGTGTAGGCGTCATCGTGCTGGCCTTTTATGCAAAGGGTCGCGGGTTCGCATCCCGTCTCAGGCGACAAAATGTATTTAATTGATTGTAGATGGCCGTAAGGATGATCAATTTTATTAAAAGGACATCGGCCAAAAATAAATACTTTTGCGTATTATCCGTTTAATTGTAAATATTTCGATTCCAGGGATATAGAATCATCTTCAGTACAATCAACAGATGTTTTGCAAATCGTTAATTCCTCCCATCCAATATGACAAAATAGCTGAACCTTCCATGAATTCATGAAGATGATTCTATATCCCTGGAATCGAAATATTTACAATTAAACGGATAATACGCAAAAGTATTTATTTTTGGCCGATGTCCTTATAATAAAATTAAAATTTATTTAAAATGAATTTGCTACAAATCAATTGAAATAAATAGGGACGGGGTCTAAAAGGCCTTCGATGCCGAAAAAGACAAATAAAATTAAAAAAAAAAAATACTTGCCGAGCGAGCCTGGAGGGCTGATGCTTTCTATACAAAGCTATCTTATTTTTGTATAAGGGGGCGGAACGAATTTGAATCAGGGGGGGCAAAAATTTTTTTTAGAAAATTAAAATAATTTAATATGTTTAAATAGTAAAAAACAAAAACAAATTTACTATAAAACTTTGAAATTTTAAATAAAATCACAATTTTAATAAAATTAAAATTTTAAAAAATTTGGTAGTGATTTTTCAAAGTTTTTGGAAAAAATTTGGAAAAAAATGAATTTCTTACTCTTTTAATTTAGAAGATTTTATTTTTCAAAAGTAAAAATATATCATTTTTAATAATAAATGAAATAAAGAAGAAATTTTCCCCCCTCTCCCCCCTGTAGGATGCCAGGGGGGGGGGCAATGTACCCTTGCCCCCCCCAGTTCCGCGCCTATGTTTGTATATGACAGTTTCTGCGTTGATTGGCACTGAGGATGGCAGCTGAATGGTTGCCGAAACGTCTGCCTTGATTAAAGTGTAAAGGTGTTCGACTAAACGCTGTTTTAATCCTCCTGGCTCCAATCTCATATACTGTACGTAGTTCCCAAGAGAAGAGGAAGAATTTTCTTACAGTTTCTTACTTATTAAAATTTTCTCGTTTTGATCCACTTTGTGGATGAAATATTTACATTTTTACAAAAAACATTGCTAGGATATTTGTCTCCTTATTTAGATACCAAGAGATGATCACAAATTTTTTTAATGACCTTATTTTTAAATTTTTTATAAACATTAAATTATTAAATGGAGCTCCGACTATCGATGAAGACTTCAACTTATACAATCAGAAGAAACAAACAAATGTCCTCCACGCCGTTTACTTGTCAAAATAAAACTATTTTAAAGGAGTGAAGGGCCTTTGGCACCCAACGATCATGGTGTAAAGCTCTAATTTTGCCTGTGACTGTTTGAGTTCTTCCAATAAACACTAAGCCTACACATCTCCCAGGAATCATACTTCAATTTTTTAGAGCAGATAATCTATTACGATCACACATATTTCCTTCAAGTATTTAGAATCATCCAAAAAGTTTTTTCCCAAATTGTTTCATTTTTCTCTTATCTTTTTAAAGAAAACAATATCAGGGCTAAAAGTCATTTGAGGTAACTCATGTTCACTGGCATTAATGGGTTGGAACTGATTGAGTTAGAGCAGAATTATCGCTCAATCCTCCACTTCAAGCTCGATGCGGCACCTGTTCCCGGCGCCCGATTTGCAAAAAATGAGGTGTCAAAGAACAAAAGGAAAAGAACTGGGGGGTCTGCGTAATTATAGGGAGCAAAACCGAGTTTTATTTCATTAAGGTCTTTATCGGCATCGAAGGCCATTTAGACCCCGTCTCTATTTATTTCAATTGGATTGGTAGCCAATTTATAGGTAAGAGAAATGAAACATTTTAGGCCCTAGTGCCGAGCCTTTTATTCCCAATAAATTTAAATAAATAGAGACGGGGTCTAAATGGCCTCCGATGCCGAAAAAGACCTTGAATGAAATAAAAAAAAACAACCTAGGTTTATTTGAAAAATGAGCAATTTTCTACACTCTCTGATTGCCAATTCTGCTGAATTTATCGGTAAATGGTGTCACAAACGATTGAAAATCTTTATTAGATATAAATGAACTGCCTCTAATGTTTAATTTCTCTTATCTATAAATTATAAAATGCTAGTAGAATGGAGAAAGTCGCCGACGACCTTTATTTCCAAAGAGAATAACACCTAGTCTCCTAATTGCACGCAGGTTTGGTCAAGTTATCCATCAATACACTGTATCTCACTTGTCAGTCCTCTTTGTCAATGACAGGCCTTGCACTCACTCATAATACATAGATAGGCCTTTTATCTAGTGCTACCAGCTCAGGAGCGGCGTCTTTTCGAAGAATCCATCACTGAGCAACTCTGAAGAGTTGCTGGGATTCAATTTTGTGGAATTTAAATAAATATTTTATTTAAAGAAATAGCTCCGCGAACAGGGAAGGATCTTCTGTGTAGAAGATCGACATCCAGTTGTTAGTCAAGGGAAAAATATAAACATTTTTAACCCAAGTGACTCTCCACAATACCCTCTATAAGAGTGCAAAATTTCATATAGAAATTCGAACAGAAAAGTAGGTTAAACGGACGTGATAGACGGACATTAGCGAATTATTTGATTTGGGACAACTTGCCTTTGGAATTTTGGAACCAAATTTTTTATGCTTAAAGAGGATCTTCTAGGGATTTCAGGAAAATTATTTTCGTCCCAAACTCCTATAACTCTTTGAGTTATTAATTCCTCAAGTCATGGGCGTAGCCAGGGGGAGGCAGGGGGGGGCCGTTGCCCCCCCCCTGGCTGGTCCTAAAAATTAAAAAAAAAAATATATATATATATTTTTCCCATTGGAAATTTTTTTTTAACACTCCAATTCACTACATTAATTTAATTTTTTTATTTTATTTAAATAAATAATTAATACTCTATGTAGAAATTAATTGCAAACCCCCCTCTTCGCCCTAACGAGGAGTTGGCCCCCCCCCCTAACAAGAAGTCTGGCTACGCCCATGCCTCAAGTTACGATTTTTCCCATAGGAAATATTTATGTATTCTATGGCTGTAAACAAATCCTCAAGCAGCAGGCACATTTGTATACCAAATGGTTTAAATAAATATGCCTGGACCCCAAATACACTAGAACCTCGATAAGTTAAAGTTCAAGGGAAACGGTTAGAAATTTGAGTTATCGAGTTTTTTACTTATCGAGAGTTGAAGTTAGAGAGGTTATTGAATATAATTTTTAACGTACCGAGGTTTATTGACTTTGGGCACGTGAGTGAAAAAGGAATTTCGTTTGATCTATTTGTTTATTTAGAATTGTTTAGTTAAATATAAATTAAATTAATAGATTTATTTATTTACAAAAAAATCAGTAATTTTTTTCTGATTCATGTATTTTTGATTTTCTGCATCAACTATTTTTTCGATGATATGTAAAGAAATACTTTAAGTTATAGAGGTCACCAAAATATTATTTTAAGTTATCGAGGGCTATGCTCAAAATATTTGTTTAAGTTACAGAGGTTTTGTTCTTTAAGTAATAGAGGTTTTACGCTGTCAAGGGAAGGGAATTGAAAAAAATTTTAAGTTACGGAGGTTTTGAACTTAGCGAGGTTTAACTTATCGAGGTTCTACTGTATATATTAACTTTAGTCTTATATGGCCTGAGTTGCCGAAAAGACAGTTGGCGGGAGGTCCAGGGGGGGAGGGCACCGCGCGCCAAAGCGGCTAGTATGTAAATAATAATACAATTGTATAAAAAAATTAGTAGATTTTGTTTTTTCCTTCTGCATAAATGATTTAGCAAAATGTTTTTGCCAAAGAAAGCATGTTATAAGAAGGAGTTATGTAATTTAATTATTTTTTAGTGAAAAGTGCTTCCTACTTACTGTGTGTGTGTGTGTGTGTGTGTGTGTGACATTAGCCAAGGCCACCTTAATTATTTCTTATTTATTAGTCAATTCAATATAAAATTGCCTACTTTCAATTATTCAATCTTCTGAGCGAGGAAAGGTGATATGCTAATACCGTAGGTGTGAGTGAACAATCTAATTCCCCCGTTTTACTTTCATTTACACAAAGGGAAGTATTTTCACGAACCAAAAAACGTTTTCCTTTCTTTTTTTCCCTTTGTCTCATCTCATAGAGTTCATGTTTACTTTCACAAATTTCCATTATGCATTGCAGTCGAGAACGAGACTCGGTGTTACGACGAGATTGGCTGCCTGAACGTAACTCGCGAGTGGTACCATCTCATTTATCGACCTTTCAATGTGTTCCCTTTACCACGAGAAGTGATCGCCACTCGATTTGTTCTTTACACTCGCAAGAACCCCGAACAGGTCAGTAGAAGAAATTACAATGCGATTCCAATCTAATAAGAGAAAATATTGTATAAAAGCATCAGATGCCTCACTCTTTATTTTCTCTAGCTCAATGCCTAATTACACGCCCCTAAGGAAAGGGGGGGGGGGGGGTCAAATTTCAACTTAGAGGCTCATTTCTTTTTGATTTGTTTTGAACACACACACAGCGCAGAAGGCCTCAAAACGTGTATTTCGACATGAATGCGATAGTTTCTCTGTCACTCTATTTATTAATATATAGGTAAGAGAAAGTTAAAAATAGATTTTCCTGTCATTAAACAAAATAGAGGCCCTTAGGCAGGTCAAAATGTCCCCACAGGGTTGGAAAAATCAAAATTTTTAAAGTTTTCATAAAGCATTTCCCATTGAATAAAACATTATATAATTTTAAAATATTGTTTATAAAGGGAGGGAGGGAGGGAGGGGGGGGGGGCAAAAATGGGTCTTCAAAAACGAGTCCCCCAAAAAAAAAAAAATATTTATATATACTTTTTTTGGAGTTTAGGCTTTCACAGTTGATTTTCGGTTAAAGTGTGGTTTATTTGTAAAAATTACAACGTTTGGCGACTCCTTCTGTAGCCTTCTTCAGGTCCAATTCAGCTAAGATTATAATAATTGAATTAGTTGGGATCATATTTTTCTCAACTAATTCAAATGAGATTGTCACAGATGTAACAACCTTTATAATCTTAGCTGAATTGTACCTGAAGAAGGTCACAGAATGAGTGGCCGAAACGTTGTAATTTTTACAAATAAACCACAGTAAACAGAAAATCAAATTCTTTTACTTTATATATATACTTCCCTGCGAAGCATGCCAGATGTCGCCTCCGCGACATTTCAATTGAATTAAATAAATAGGGACGGGGTCTAAATGGGCTCTCGGGTCGAAAAATAACTGCTGTTTTAATCCTCAGATGGCGAAAGAGTTTAAATAAAATCTAACGTTGTTAATGGGTAATCCGCCATTGCCTGTGTGTGTGTGGAGTCTAAAAAACTTATCTTTATAATAGATTTCCAGTAGCAGAGCAGGCGAAAATGTTTTTCTGTGCAGGCAACTCTGCATCGAGGTGCACCAATCCATTCCATGTTTTTATTTGTTCCAGGGTCAAGTTCTACGCACACAAAACAATCATACAATCAGTAAATCCTATTTTGATGCAAATAAAGAAACCAAGTTTATAATTCATGGCTTTTTAGATACACCGCTAAGCAATTGGGTCAAGGTAAACATTTATTGTTTGGAAGACTTTTCTACAAATGGCTACAAAGTTTTGTCTTGTTTAAAGGAGATGCGCAGGGAGCTCGTTCATAAAGCCGATTGGAATGTGATCGTGGTCGATTGGGCGGGAGGATCTTTGCCTCTTTACACACAGGCTACAGCAAACACTCGGCTGGTCGGACTCGAACTTGGATATTTCATCAACTACCTTATTGTAAGATCCTCTTTTTTGTTTATATTTGAGATGCAGGGTTGTCATTTGGAATTGCCTCCCCTCCAAAGAATGACGTCATTTGCAATAATAAAGCAACCAGATAAAAGCAAATTAATAATAAATTCCTTTTCTTTTTCCTCACTCTTTGAGCTCTAGAGCTCTCTAGCAAGAGATCCAAATATTGTAAAAGCAACAAATCTAAAAAAGTTCGTTTGTTCTCACTGAGTTGACAGGATGAATTTGGGGTGGATGCATCCAAGGTGCACCTAATTGGACATTCTTTGGGCGCCCACACAGCTGGGTATGCAGGTCAACTCGTTGATGGAATTGGACGCATTACAGGCCTCGATCCCGCGGAGCCTTATTTCCAAGGGATGCCGCCTCTCGTCAGACTCGATCCTTCTGACGCGCAGTTAGTCGATGTCATTCATACCGATGGAAATTCAATTCTCTTACTCGGTAAGCTCTTCGAATAATAATCATGTTACACACAGAATTTCGAGAGTGTTGAGCAATCCCTTCATTGTTGTTGTCGTCATCATCGATTAAAGATGTGTGTTGCAAAGACAAAAACTCTTTTTTTTGCTGTCCCACTTTCGTTCATTCATTCTTTAAACTCCGATTAAATATCACAATTTCAATTATATAATGGAAGAAGAGTCCAAGTTGACTCTTTCGCCAGTCCTCGCGCCTCGCGGATTAATCAATCAACATGATAAAGTCCAAATACAAGTGAAAGTTGGAAGATTTTTTATTAGCCCTTTCAAATTTCTTTAGCTAAGAGGAAAAATGCAAGAAATTAGGCATTATATAAAATCAGGGTCATTCTGAGGGGAGGGCGTCCAAATTTAACTTGCTAAATCATTATGATAAAGAAAAATATATTTTAATCAAATTGTGAGTTTTATATTACAGGACATTTTGTAGAAATGGGTTTTCAAAAAAATTAGATATTATCTTTCTGGATCCGGCCCTGGTAGCTAAAAAATCAAATACAATAAATTTTATTGGATATAGGAGACGTATCAGCTAAGGAATTAAATAAAAGACATATATTTAATTGTTAATCGTCGAAGTTTCGGTCGCAAATCACGACCTTCCTCGGGACAATTAAATGTCAAAATACAAAATGTAGAGTAGGCCTATTATTTCTAATTGTCATTGTCAATAATACGACTACTATACGTATTATGAGTGAGTTGTTCGCTTAGGGCTTCTTTCAATCAATGATTGATTGTAAGAAGCAAGTCACGCATAATACATACCTACCTATAGTAGTCAATAAATATACAGTATATTGTATAATTTGCATTGACAATTAAAAATAATACTCGACATTTTGTATTTTAACATTTAATCGTTCTGAGGAAGGTCGTGATTTGCGACCGAAACGTCAATAATTAACAATTAAATGCTACGTCTCCTATAACCAATTCAAAGCCACTTCCTCACGGCTTTAAGAGGTTAACATTGACCAGGGGACGTTCCACACTCTGGTTTCTTAGGGCCGCCTCTAACACTCTTGATGGTTTTCGCTCTTCTCTGTTGCCAGGCTCACTTTGTTTAATTAAAAGAACTTTTAGAAATTATTATTTTTTAATCAAACTAATGCTTTGTATTGATCTTTTTAGGGTATGGAATGTCAGAGCCGTGTGGTCATATTGATTTCTATCCAAATAACGGTAAAGAGCAACCTGGATGTGATTTAACTGAAACGCCTCTGCCATTGACTTTAATTCGCGAGGGTCTCGAAGAGGCGAGTCGAGTTCTTGTTGCTTGCAATCATATAAGAGCTATTAAACTGTTCATCGAATCTATCAACAGCGAATGTCCTTTTATCGCTCATCAATGTGATTCTTATAAGACTTTTAAACAGGTGAGTTGAGCCCTCGGGGAACAAATATTTCTTTTTAGCCATTAATATAATTATCCATTTTAGGGACGTTGTTTTACCTGTCAAGACGAAGGGATTGAAGGCGGCGGGTCTTGTGCCATCATGGGTCTCAATGCGGATCGTTTTTTGCCATCAAAAGCCCCTCCAGGGGCTAAATATTTCTTCTCTACCACTAATCGAGCTCCTTTTTGTCGTAAGTATTTTGCAAAATCTCTTGGCTTGATGCAGAGTTCACCTAGAAAAGAGAATTGAATGGAAGAAGAGAGAATAATTAAAAAAATGTTTTTATTTTACTTTTTTTTAGAGCGCCAATACCGTGTGACTGTGGAGTTGGCGCAGCCGCCCAAAGCAGAGTCTTGGGTCCAGGGTTTCCTTAGGGTTTCGCTCTTTACGGATAAGGGCACACGAACCCTTGATCTCACGCCAAAGTAAGTCGGGAAATGTATGCAATAAATTAAAGTAAAAAGCTGTAAACTATTTGAAGGATTTTAAAAAATTATTTTTTTTAATATGCTAAGGAAAAATGTGTATATTATTATAATTATAACACGTCAGCCAATACGTTCTGACGGTCTGACAAATACAGAAAATGTCACCCACCACAGACCCATAGGATTTCTGGGCCCCCATAAGGCCGACTAACCTTCAAACGGTACTTGACAAAATTTCATGACATTAGTCAGAAGTTGACAGTGGTTTTGGTGAAGCAATTTTTGTTATTTTGCTGTTTTCGTGTCACAAGTCGAAGAGTAAAGTTGGGTCAAATTGAATGAATTACGCTTCGAAAAAGGCATCGAAAAGGAGCGTTGGAATGAATGCAACACTAAAGATAATTTGATTGCCCGAAAATCTTAAAATGTATATATCTATGTCTACTATTTCTATATATTTAAGAAACTGCCATGTACATGTATAAACAAAAGTAGTAAAAGAGCGAATATAGAAAAATTTCAATAAAATTTTGTCTCCTATGTCCCTCGGAGCTCATAGAAAAAAGAAATATTTAGATAAAAAGAAATTGTAGTGAAAATTTTACCTCTGATAGGGTCCTTTGAATAAATTGTACTAATTAAGAATAGACAATTCAATTTTTTTCGAGCTTGAAATTTCAACATGTATTTTATAGAAACATGTCTGATAAATTCCTCGGACTTTAAGTCTATCTATGTCCAATCCTTTCAATTATTAAAGTCCTGTAATTTATTTTTCAATATCATTTAGAGTTTATAACTTTACTTGTTATTATTTGACATTTTCTTACAGTTATTATCCATGCCAGATATGTAGATGTAGATGTCCTCTTTCTTAATAAGAAAATGCAAGATGCCTTCTTCAATAAGTTGTTCAAATGAAAACGTCGGTTTTCGCAAATTCTTTATTCTTTTTGTTTGTTTTCAATCTCATAATAGAGATAGATGATCGTTGTTATCGAAATATCGATGTTGAGCGTGAAAACAATTATGTTAGATCTTCAAAAATATCATCCCATCGATGATCAATGTTTTCACATTTGTTTATTATAAAAATCGAAATGAGCTGATGCCAGTCTTCAAAATATAAAATTTATTTTACGAAAATCTGAAATTTCGGATCGAACGCCAACAGGCGCCAATAACCTCTTATCAGCTATCAGCTATCTATCAATGCATATTCTCAAGTAGTTTTTAGTTTCTATGCTAGATGTCACTAATGTATATTCAATATTTGTGATGCGGAAAGTGAAAAGCTACCTCTTATCGGAAATTTCACAGATTAAATTATTGATAGGATATTGTAGAGGATAATTTCCTGGACATTTTAACACCAAATTCACTATGATATCTCAAAATCTAAAAAAGTTACAGCCGTTATAAGTTATAAGATAGAAAAACGGAATTTTGAGGAAAACGTATTTAAAATAAATAAATAAATTTATTACAACCTGCTTGGAGGTACCAGTCCTCGGTGGCTAGGTCCAACAAACATAATACAAATTCAAATACAATAACAACCAATAAAACAAAGGAAAAAAATAGAAATATATGCATATTAACATTCAACATGTTCATGCATTTCCATCCCGCATATTCGCCTTGAGCTGTTAAAGAAAACCCGGCTAAAAACCTAACAAGAATGGTAATGACCTCTCTACCTGAACTCTCTCAAGAACTAAATAAATGGATTATTTTGTAATATTTATCCGATTCTCATCGCTAAAATTACCGAATAAATCTATATAGAAAATGTTGAAGAATCGTATTCAATCGAAACCCAAAAATCGATATTTTTAACCTAATTCGTCTAAAATGCTCGTACTAATAATTTTACCTCACTGACAAGAGGTCCCTTTTCACTTTCTCCATCACATTTATGTTGTTTTTAATTTGGATATAAAATATTGTTGATTTAGTCACTAAAACATCGATGTTTAATTGTTACAACAGAGAACAATAACAATTATTTTTCTGAATGAACATTTCCAGATACTTATTAGAAAATTTAACACGTCGAGTCGTCCAGAACGAGTCCGTGATTCTGTTTGTTTGGCAGGGCCGGATCTAGGGAGGGGGGGGCAGTGGGTGCATTTGCCCCGGGCGGCAGATATCAGGGGGCGGCAATTAAACAAAGATTTACTAAAAAAAGGTAAAATGATATGAATTTTGTATAGAAAATTTTAAGAAAGGGGCGGCCATTTAAATTTTGCCCCCCCCCTAAAAAATTTCCTAGTTCCGGCCCTGTTGTTTGGTCCTGGAATTTTGTAGCTTCTTTGTTTAGGGTATCAACAAAAGTAGGTTTCTACACGTCAATAAAGATATTGTTGTCTATATTGTTTATGCACACCATGAGTAAATGCAAGTCTGTTTTTACTATCCCACTGGAGATGAACGGTTTTTTTTTATTCATTCGTCGTCGTCGCTATAAATTCTACTTGATCCTTTGTCGCTTAGACGATGATCAACATTGATGTTTTTCTAATATCGCTCATCCCCATTTAAATATTTTCAATTTGTAGGTTAGATTTATCTGACCAATATTGCCAACTGGACAACAAAAAAATTTACTAATAAAAACATTTTCCTTTTCACTTTATAGATAACTGTATATTTATATTTATATCAAATGTGGGGGAGGGGGTCACTATATTTTATTTTTATTAAAAAAATTTGAAAATAAATATATTAATTAAATAATGATAGCAATTGTAATAAAACGAAAGAATGAAAGTAAAATGTGATTTTTCTTTTGCTTAGCGGCTACGTCCGCCTGCAGCATGGACAGACGCGCTCTTTTATGGCGATGCATCCAGCAGATGCAGGTGCAAGACTTCTTCGAGCAGAGCTCTATTGGGAGTATGACATGGATGTTCTGCAACCTAGGTCCCTGTGCTTTTTCTGGTGCAATGACCATCTCTATGTGTCCAGTGTCAACGTCGCCGTTATGGCCATGCCTCATAGAGAGTAAGTTGGCTTCGTGCTTATTCTAAGGGAACGAGCAGCAGAAATAACATTGGTTTATTGTTTTCAGAAAGCGGGAATTAATGAACCCTACCAAATTGTGTGCCAAACAAAGAATTGGACGAAACAACGCAACGGCTGCGCCCTTTGCAGACATCGCATCTAAAAAGAGCGCAGCTTTCGCAATTGAATGTTGAGAATTACTCGAATTCAAAACACCTCGTGCTTTCACCACCCACCAACACCAAACAAATATCAAAATTAATTTTACAGCATTTCAGAAAAATGCATTAAAAGTATTTAAATTTGATGATTTATATTTAAACCAAAGTTAGATGTAAGATAAAAGCATATTGTGTTGATTTTTGAATCAAAAAAAGGGCACTCCACTTAATGAACGTTCGGGCGGATAAAAAGCTAGCTAGCTAGCTATACTTTTTGTTAGCCTCTGCCTATTAGCCATTAGCAAAGAGCCAAGTGCTGGTTTTTTGTTGCCTTTGCAAGAATTAAGTGAAAAGTGTCAAAAAAAAGAGATTATTTCATTTGTATTTATTTACTTTATTTAAAAAAAAAAAAAATTATATAATTTTCCATCAGTGGTGTCATTTAAAGATTCGTATCCACTTGTAGCATTGTGTCATAGTCGCGTAACGTTTAAAAGAAATGGCCAAGAGGCCAGCACCGATCAACGCAGGCAAATGCAACAGCTGGATACGTGATTGGGATTTTATTCGCCTTTTGAGGAGCATCACCTTCTTCACTTGAATAGGGCCTAATCGGGATGTCTTTTTCGGCATCGAAGGCCATTTAGGCCCTTTCAATCGATTGCCAATTAAATAGAACTGAAACTTGTTTGTTTTTTTATAAGAACACACATGTTTTCCATTTTCTGCTCCTTTAATTTTGTATCATAACTACAAATACAAATTTTATATAAATAACATATAACAAATTTTATATAAATAACATATAAATATTAAGATCACAGATTGAATGTAAATATTAAAATTTTCTAAAGATTAAATGTACAGTATAAACAAATACAAAGGAATAATTTAACACTACATAATATACATAATATAAGGATGTATTCTCTTTTATTAGATTCAAATTAAATGTTTATAAGGCTTTTTTTTTTTTAGAAAAAAGCAAAACTGTTTATTTCTGTGATTTGTTTTTTTTTTTTTTTTTTTTTTTTGTAACTGTAACTCTCGTTCCTTTAATCTAACAATTTTATATCCATTGCAATTGTAACATTTTATGATAAATAAAAACAAATACAAATAAATATTTGTACATAAATATATATACCGGTAATATAAACATTAATTTGTTTTGTATATTTAAGAAATTAAACCGCAGAGAGCGGTGGATTTAAGCAAAAAGGCTCATTCTAAAATGTGCCGATTTTGTGACGCCTGCCTGCATGATATTAAAAGCTATTCCAAAAACAATATAATTCAAATAAAATTAAACGGCAGGGCGGTGGATTTTAGCAAAAAGGCTCATTCTAAAATGCGCCAGGGTGTATCTCTGCAGACAAGAGTCCCAGGCCGTGACGCCAGTCGGCAGGTGCCAATAGAAATAGAATGAACAGATAAATAATAAGAATATGAAAATAAATACCAAAAACGATATAATCCACTTTATATTTAAAAAGAAATTATTTTTATTTTGAGGATCCGTTTGTGTAGCGTTGCTGAAAACAAAACAAAATAATTTTATTACGAAACCTTTTGTGGTTTGTGTTATTATTATTATGGGAGTTTGTAATTGAAGACCACATTTTGTGTCAACTCCTCTGTCTTAAGGGGTATAATTATGTGGAATATACGGTTAGAAAGGATGATTCTTCAGCTAGAGATTTCACCATTTATTTTTTTTCCTATCATTCCATTGTTTATCGCGCGGCCGGAAATTCTAATTTGCAAGTTCCGAACGGCTAATCAGATCTGACTAACTGGGATGTCAATTTGTGCAGAAAGAAAAACTCTAATACACTAAATAAATAAACTCCCAATTAATTAACTCTAGAATCAATTTTTTTTTTTTAACAAGACTTTTTATTGGCATCCCATGGCACCCAGGATCTCCAGCCTTTCCGGGGTATAGGCGTGCTGTCCATTGCTTCGGAAAGGCTGGAGATCCTAGGTTCGATTCCCGGGGGCCATGGGATGTTTGGCCTCAACAATAAAGAACACTCTCACAATCTTGTTAAATTTATCTATGACTAGTTGAGTCCGAAAAAAAAGTATCGTAGAAAAATGAATCTTGGCTCATTTCATAGCAAATTAAATTCTCTTGAGGTTTTATAATAACCATTCTTTCATTAAAATTTATAGATTTAGTGATATTTACAAATTAGCATTTCGGTTTTGATATATTGCTTGCTCTTTCTGTGGAAAATCACAATAGAGACCATTCGATATAACATTTTGCTGGGAAAATATTCCAAAGGGAATGAAATTTTTACTGGTTGTTTGGGGTTACTCTAGAATGTCAATTCTAAATTTTCGACCTCGAGGACCGTGTGGGGGGGGGGAGGGGGACAAAAACCTCAAAAATTTGAAAAATCTTCAGGTTTTTTGCTTATATCTCGTAAACTATTCATATTTTGTGAAATATAGCACAATACAAAGTTGTAGAACATTAAATTTGCTAAAATTTGGTACATCAAACGAATTCCTAGACTTAATACTAACCGAAATACGGCCGGTCAAAGTTGGACAAATTTTCTCGAAAAGTAAAAAATACCAGAAAAAATGAATAGTCTTGTCGTTATCCAATTTTTACCTAGAAAGTATTCCGAAGTGAATTAAATTTTTACAAGTTATTTGGCCGTCCGCGCCTCACAATTTGGAAAAAGCTATTATAAGGGTATTTTATGGCTGGTGGAATTTGTATCAGGAATGAAAGTTTGAAGAAAACGCAACCAGAATTTTTCTTTAAAAATATATTTTAACTGCTTACGTTTCGGCCTTGGTAAAAGCCATTCTCGGATGACCACTAACCGCTCCGAGGATGGCTTTGACCAAAGCGGAAACGTCAGCTGTTAAAATATATTTTTAAAGAATTCTGGTTGCGTTTTCTTCAAACTTTCATTCCTGAAGTAAAATATTTTTCTCAAATCTTATTTTCACGCACTAGGGGGGGGGGGGGGGGTGCCAAAGTTAAATATAAAATTTCAACCTCGTAGCTCAATTCCTCCATGATTTAAATTGAACCCAAGCAGGCACACAGACAGAACATGTCGCAAAAAACATTTTTTTGGAGGGGACTTCAAAACATGTATATCCATCAAAGTCTCGACATCGAATTTTTGAAATGAATCCAATACTTTCTCTCTCTATATATATATATGTATATTAACTTATACATATAGGTAAGAGAAAGTAAAAATTCAAATCCGAATTGAGATTAGTTCTATATACAAAAAGATGCGGTAACTCACCCAAGTAAAATTCTAAGTGGACTAATCATATCTTACTTTTCTACCTAATGAAAAAAATCCCTACAAAATTCTGCAAGGGATTCGAAGGGTTCCTAAGTGTTATTATTATCTGTTTATGAGAGTTCCGAAATCTTCAAAAATTAATTCCGCCTCAGTAATAAGAAATTTTAGAATCACATTAAAACGTTTCTACCCCACTATCCTATTTGCTAAATATTGAATATAAATTTTAACTCAAACGGATGCACTAATTTTTTAGTAAAAGTATTAAAAAACATTAATATCTTTGTGCATTAGAGGGGATGGGGCATTAACCCCCCCCCCCCTGGCATACCCCCCTTCAAGGAAATGCGAGCCTTCACCCCAGAATTACTCAAAATAATTTGAATACACTTATAAATAATTATTTTAATTTTTATTTTATTTTGAAATTATTTTATTTTAATTTTCAACCCTTAATCCACCTATATTAAAGAAATTTGATTAAAAAAAGGCCCTCAGGCTTGGTGTAGTTGGTAGCGTGCCTACCTTCTATACCGAACGTCGAGGGTTCGAACCCCTGGCAGTCCCAAATGGCTTAAATTGAATGCCTGGACCCCCAATATGTATATTATTAATTAATAACGGTTATCGTATAAACTCTTATATGGCCTGAGTTGCCGAAAAGAGTGTGTGAATGTGTGTGTGAGTGTGAATGAGAAAAAAGTTGTTAAAAAGATGAAAAATAAAAAACTAATTTTTTTTCAATGACACCTGCACCCCCCCTCCCTCTTTCAAGAGCTTATATTCACCCTCTACCCTTTGTGAAATACAAAATATTTAATTTCATATTCAAAGGAATCGTTTTTCGCAGTCGAATTATTTGTTTCTATTATTTTTTTTTTCAACGTTAAAATGCATAATAATTACCTTTAATAAGACACTCAAGAGGGTGTGTTGGCTGACGGGGTGGTCAGGGTGGATTACACTACACTAAACTATATTAATTATTCACTTTGATTCACTTTGCACACAAATAAATAAGAGCAAAAGCTCCGCGCCTGCCTGCCAGCAACGCGCTCGACTCGACTGGACGAGAAATTCGCCTCTCTTATCTTTGTATAGGAATAAATAGATGAAAATAACAATTCCCTTTTTATTAAAAGTAAAAAAAATACATTTTACTTTAATCTAACTATATTTAGAAAAGAATGTCAACAAGTGATTTGGAATATTCCAAGGCCTGTCTTAAATAATCAACCCTTCATTCCCCTATCAACGCTATTTTACTTTCTCTTACCTATGTATATATGTAATATATATATAGAGAGAAAGTATTGGATTCATGTCAAAAATTCGATGTCGAGATTTTGATGGATATACACGTTTTGAGGTCCCCTGAATCCAAAAAAGTGGTTTTTGCGACATGGTCTGTCTGTGGGTGTGTGGGTGTGTGGGGTGTGTGTGTGTTCAATTTTAAGCATGAAGGAATTGAGCTAGGAGGTTGAAATTTTATATATAAGTTAAACACCCCCGGGACCGGAAAAATAAGCTTTTAATCAAAATCGGCCAAAGAGTACTAGTACTTTACTGATGTACTTTTTCAGTTTTTTTCGATTTTCTCAAAATTTGCTCCAACGATTTTTTTTAAAATTCAAAAATCAATTATTTTTTAGATGCTCTTTAAAATGTATATTCTTATTTTGTGATTGAAATCTTCTGAAGACCACTTTACTCTTGTATTTCATAGGGAAGATAGGAGAAATGGTTGCCATGGTAACAAAATATAAATATTTTCCCATACTTATAAATTTTACATCTGAATTCATATGTTCCGTACTGTCGGGAACTAAATATATGTCGACACAAAAAATCTGGTGTGACCAGCACAGTACACAACTTTCGATTACCGAAGGTAAGAGAAAGTTGTGTGCTGTGCGCCAGTCACACCAGATTTTTTTCAATCTTTTCTATTTATTTGGCTTCGATTTAACTAAAATAAATTTAAAAAACATTTTTTTTTTCAATTTTTCAACCCCTTACCCAATCATAATAAATAAAATAATTAACAATGCTATCGCCTTCGGCGTCTAGTCAGAAAATAATTAAAACCCTGAAAAACTTCCCTGGATCCGACTTTGAGTTTTATACATAGTATAATTTTCTAGAATGAGTCTTACTTTAGGCCAGGGCTTTCCAAACTTTATGTTTCAACGCCTCCCTTAAAAATATTTAATCTTATGACGTCCCCTCCCCTCCCCTATACATTTAATAAAATAATACAAAACAAAAATTTTTAATACTAAAAAATATAAATTTATTAAAAATATTTTTTTTTATTTATTCATATTTATTATTTTAATTAAAAACTCCGTCCCAGAATCTTCTAAATTATTTTATTTATAAAACGAGCAATCATTTGGGTAAATTGATCTTGGAGGCCAATATTCGCGCCTCCCCTTAGACTAGTCTGCGCCGCTTCACAGTTTGGAAAACGCTGGTCTCTATTGTGATTTTCCACTTATTTTTCAGAAAGAGCAAGCAATATATCAAAACCGAAATGCTAATTTGTAAATATCACTAAATCTATAAGTTTTAATGAAAAAATGATTATTATAAAACCTCAAGAGAATTAAATTTGCTATGAAATGAGCCAAGATTCATTTTTCTACGATACTTTGTTTTCGTTTTATGAAGTAAAAACTGCGAATTTTTAGATAAAATTTTAACCCCGATGAGGCACGGGTTAACGTTACCCAATTTAGCTAAAACTTTGCCATTATCATTTTCTAGCCACTTTTAGGAGGTTCGGCCGAAAGAAATTAAAAAATTTTGTTTTATGCGGCCACCCTAATGTATATTGAGGATAAGCTCTTACATGTCCTGTAGTGATCTTCAATTTATTTCTAAATTTCGAGTAAAATATCAACTAAAACTCACTCAATCTTTCGTCGAGTTTGCTGGAGATTTCGATTATAAATGCGTGGAAATACCGACTAGAAAAAAAATTCTATTAATGGCTGGACTTGTTTATGGCTATTTATTGGAAATTACCGAAACAACTGGTGTGGATTGAGCCATGGGTTGCTCGAACCCATTTTCTTGGGGAGGCGATGTCTGTGTTCCCATGTCGTGACTCTCTCGAAGAGAAATTTGCGTTCCAACATCCTGACGGGGACGAGAAGATGGGGACTGAAAAGAGAAAAAACGATTAAAATTCTTGCTTCAATTTCCATCGACAAAAATTATTTCCTTCTCTCTAATGGTAAGAAACATTGTCAGGTCTATTCTCTAAAAACAGACGTTAAAATTTAAAATAAACAAATGGGTGTTAAAAAGTAATGTAAAACAATCAGCGTTAAAAAAATGCTATTCTCTAAACAAAGTTTTAACAGCGACGTTAACATGTTGCTTTTATTTCAAAGCTGTCAAAATCATAACCTTACTTTTTAGGATGTTTATTTTAAACAGGACGTTAAAATATTAAAGGCACCCCCTAGACATGGCTTTAAAGGCAAGGAATTGATTTTGAATAGCATTTTTTAACTCTGATTGTTTTTATATTACTTTTTAACACCTATTTGTTTATTTTAAATTTTAACGCCTGTGTGAATGTTAGAAAGGCGAAAGACGAAAATTAACACCCTGATCATAAATTTAATTTATTTGCTGATCCTCACAAATGCCCCATCGCTGCTGACGAGAGACGACCAGGGCACTTTTTCTGAGAGGCTTTTGTTATCAAGGGCTTTAGGACCTGGTCACCTCGAGGGTTCCTGTCGCAAGCACCAAAAAAGTTCCTCAGAGAAATTCTTTATTTAAATTGAACTAAAGAGAGGGAAATAATTTCATTTTTGTTGTATATTTATGACTTAAAATAAAAGCGTGCGGAATCGCCGCGAAGCGCCCCACGCTTTTATTTTAAATCATAAATATTCAACAATTTGAACAACAAAAATTTAATAGGCGTCTTGAGATTTGATATTTTGCAATATTTTAACCAATAGAGTACGTGGCTGTTGTTACATACAAGGAAGGGAGCAGGAGCAGCCAAAAATTAAAGCCTCCGATTTAACAAAAACTTTATTTTCCCACATAATAGAATGAACAATTTTTGACAATATAAGATAAAATACTTACAAATTGTATCTGTCCCGACATTTATTATGCATTGTATGTATGGGCGAGTTATTCATTTGACTTGTTTTGATAAAAATGTTTTTAATTTTTGGCTGCTCCTGCTCCCTTCCTTGTATTGCAATATTTTAATTCATTTAAAATTTCAATTTGCCCACGGGGCTTGGAGTAGTTGGTAGCGTGCCTACCTTCTATACCGAACGTCGCGGGTTCGGACCCCAGGCAGTCCGATAATTTTATTTAAGGCATTTGGATACCAAATGACTTAAATAAAAATGCCTGGACCCCAATATGTATAATACTCATTAACGGATATCGTTTAAAGTCTTAAATGGCCTAAGTTGCCGAGAATGAATGAATGAATGAAATGATTTATTGTTCTGAGAACGTTAGTTCTCCTTGAACACTTTACAATTAGTTAACAATATAAACAAAGTTTGCTCTCCTTACAATATTTTACAATAATCAATAGTCGATGTCAGCACTCATATGTTCTTATAACACTTATTCAAGTACATAAAATCACATCAGCATTAAATTTCGGCTGCACTCCGTTTCAAGTATTAGAAAACGCCTCCCCCTCCAAAAGTAACCGCCCCAAGGGACTTCCCCCCTACGATCTCTTATTAAGCTAGTGTTTTTATTAATCAATGACAAGGCAGGGCATTCCGGAGGGAAAGACGTTGCACATCTCCATACATTGCAACAATAATATTCATCCATTATCACAATCATGTCAACATTAAACAGAGTGCAACACAACATGATTATCAAAAAACTCATTCCAAAGACACTCATCAATACAGAGATAGCAAAATATACATCTACATACAAGTCATTCTGAACTTTAATAATAAGCAAACAGACATATGAAAAATATTTGACTCTCAATAGCAACTTTCTTTCAAAATTAAAAGATTAATGAATTTATAGAATAAATCATTATTAATGAAATTATCCGTCTTAATATATTTTATTTTAAATAAAACAAAATTGACCATTGAACATAACTTTGACCGAACGGCTTGCAGAAAATTCAAAGAATGAATATATAAATAACTTTAGACAAAATTTAATACATAAATGGACAATAAGCAAATAAATTCCACGAACCAAACAAAAAACGAGTATAAATCTTGCATAGAAATTAATAAAAAATAAATTTGACTATTTGATTTTTTTAATGTCTTCTTCAGAAAAAATACGAAATAGCTCAACACCATCCCTTGCACGGGCAAAAATCTGTCCCTTACTCACCCAGACGTATTTAAAATTATTTGAAGATTCTGATCTCGCCTTGCGGGCCAAGAAGAGCAATCTACGAAAATAAGGCGTTAACGCCTCATTCACATAGACTCGACGATCTTGAAAAATAATGTTTTTAGATCTTCCCCTCTTCAGGAAATCATCCCGGCTTATCTGCCTGACGAACACGACGGCCAACGAGCGTGATCCCTCTCGACTAGGTCCATGGCGATAACACCTGTTTAATTCTTCGGCACTGACTTCAATCCCCAGCTCGCGGCCCAGAGCGATGACCAGGGAAGTGAGGTTCTCACCACGATTGTCGGGAATCCCCTGTATTTCCAGCGTGTTACTAAGGAACCTCTGCTCGACGGTCTCAAGGCGCGTCTTTAAACATTTATTTTCTTCAACTAGCACTACATTGAATTCCCGAAGACTCCGAATATCCTCCCTCGATTCTTGAAGCTCAATTTCAAGGGCCTTCAGATGGTCCGTTTGATGATTGAGCTTTTCATTGATCGCCCTGAGCTCACTCCTGATACCCTGATTATCGTATTTTATCTCCTTGATCAATGAGGCGATGCCTTCCAGAGTGACGGCAGGTTGGTTGTCCTCTGCCCGGATCAAAGGCAAACCCGAAGTAGGTGAGGTCCTGGCACCAGGAGACTTACAGGACTGGCATTTCCATCTCAAGGTATTGTTTTTTAGATGACCAATATCTGTTTGCTTCAGATTCGCACATTTCATATGAAACATTGTTTTGCATTCAATGCAAGCGATGTTTTCCTTGTTTCTCGAAACAACATTGTTACAAACTCCACACATAGACATTATAGAAAATTGAAAATAAGCGGAGCAAAGTAATGCGTGTGCACTGCGCGGAGGTCAGAGTCAGAGAGAAGACTGTGTGAATGAGTGTGTGAATGTGAGTGTGAATGAGAAAAAAGTGTGAATGTTTAAAAAAAAAAAAAAAAAAAAAAAAAAAATTTCAATTTAAATATTAATAGCCTATTTATTGTGTCTCTGTTTAAAGCAAGTGTTATCTTCGAATAAATAACCTTCCGAGTTGGGCACAAGCTGCTTCTTGCACAAGCATGCTAGTGCAGAAGAGAATTCGTACAAAAAGATTGCACAAGCATGCTTGTCAAGTTTGCAGTTACGTGTCTAGCAGCCTTTAGTAAATAGAAAGAGCTAGTTGGTTCGTTCACGCGTGGGGTCATAGGACCCCCGGCAGGAATGAAGTTCCTCACGCCTTTTCTTCAACTCAGAATATAATTTAATATCAATATTATTTAAATAGACGGAACCGTGTTAAAGAACTTAGTTCCAAAAAACTTACAAAATAGTGATTAGCATCTTGTTGTTGTTGTTGTAAACTAAAAAACGATCCGTTTGTTGTATTTTGTGTTAGCTAAAAGGAAAAAAATTAAAATTTTACTTCAATATTGATGATTTAATGATTAGCCCAGTTAAATTCGTACCTCTGATAATTCCTGTGAAATGGTTGGGTTGTTGTTACTAAGAGCTGAATTTAAATTCAAGGAGAATTGCTCAAGAAAGGCTTGGTTCGATACGTCACAATCATCTGAGATGTCTTGCATTTCCTATAAATAGAAAACTTTCTTTGTGACATTTCATTTAGGGTTTTTTTTTCTTCCTTTTACCTGTAAAAGAGACGCTGTAAGGAAATATTCTTTGAATTGATAAAGCTCTTCTTGTTTATCTTTTAGTTCGTTCCTTAATTTAATAATTTCCTCATCCCGGATCGCGAGAATTTCCTTCAATTGAACGATGCATTCGTTAATTTCTCTATTTGATGTCTCCAACTGATTTTGATTCGCTTCGTTTTCGAGTTCTCTCTGCAAATTTGTCCGTCTTATTAGACATGATGATCTTTCCAAGTTATTTCGACCTTCAATAAGAAAAGTTTCTAATGAAGAGATTCTTGAAGATATTTTCCTATAAGCCTAAAAAAAAAGAAAATTTTAATAAAATAAGAGAGCCAAGTTGAAAAAGAAAAATCCATACCGATAATAATCGAATCACATTTTTCTTTAATCTTTTAGTTTGATTGTTTTGGTCTTGTAAGAGTTGAATCTTTTCCTTTTCTAGGTTGGAGATCTCCTCTTCCTTTTCATCCAGCTCTCTTTTAAGAGCTTTGAGATTATTTTTCAGCTCTTGGGTACTAAAAATGTGTGGAGGAGAGAATTGCCAGAAAAGAGATGAGATTTCTGCTGAAGCAAGTGCTAAATATTTAATAAAAGTTACAAATATTGAAGAAGGCAAGAAACGAACAGCCAGGCGGATGAAATTGTTTCTTTATATCATTTATAGACAAAAAATAATAAGAATAGTTGCTTTTTGAGGTTGTGGCTGGTGATGTGATAATAATGGAGGAATGGAGATATCAGATTTAAAGAAAGATTAAAATTTTAAAATCAATTTGGCTTAGTTACAGTGACAGCGCGGGGGAAGTGAGTGGGAGGCATATTATAATATTAGTAAGGTGGGGGGCGGCAAATAAAATTCTGCCTCCCCCCCCCCTAACAAATCTCATAGTTCCGGCCATGACTACATGCATCAATAGACTTGCCACATTCGGCATGAAAGAGTTGGGTACTGCCCGAGCTGAAGATGAAAGAAAAAAATAAATAAATAAACATTTACCTTTTATTATACTCCTTAACTTCATTCTGCAAATATTCGTTCAAATTTTCTGATTGAATTAATTCTTGAGAGTAATTTGAAATTTGAAATTGCAAATGTCGATTCTCAGCGCGAAGAATTAAAATTTCATCCCGAAGAATTAAAATTTCACCCATTTCCCTGGAAGAGAAAGAAGAAAATTAAAATGCTTATTTACAAATTAATTAAAAATGGGGAGGTGGGGTGAAATAATAAATTTGCATTTATAATAAAAAAAAAAATTGATTTGCCCACATCACACCAGATTTTTTGTATCGACATATATTTATTTAGTTTCGTAGAGTCCGAAGAAGAAGTTCAGATTTGTTATTGGTGAAAGGAAAGGGCAGGACCTCGAATTTGATGACCAAATAAGGAAAAAATGTTGAAATATTGCTAAAATCTCGAGATCGAATTTTGCTACGAAAATGTTTTCTTTTTTAAACATTCGTTAAGAGAATGTAACAAAATATACTTACGCACACGATGATAGGTCATTAACATCATTAATTAATTCTAAAAAAATAAAGAATATATTAAACAGGGCTTTATAAGAATAGGTTATATATTTAATTTAGGTGAGGTGAGTTGGGAAAAAAGAACACGGGGAAGCTGCGCGGATCTTTCTTCCCAAATTGCTTCCTTGTCAGAAATAAAATAAAAAGAAAAGTTCATTTACACTTTTGGAGCCTTAAGCAACCATTGATAAGTTAATTGGTTGGCGATATATACTGAAGAAAATGAAATTTGGTCCATAAAAGTCTCGAGGTGAATGTAGTAATGTCTCTTTATAAAAACGTGATCTAAAGAATTATTTATTTATCCGAATCCTGGGAGGTGCAGATGATGAGGAGTCGAGTCGGGCAAAGTAACCAGCATTCAAGTTTTCGTTGAATATACTAAATTATATCATGCTGTCAGGTTGGCCAGGCATTAGACAGGCCGAGATATTTACAATAAATTGAAATATGCTGGTCTGGTTTCTTTTTTTTCAAATATTTCAGTATTTTAGTAAAAGAATAAATACATTTTTATGATGTTGCATACCTAAATAATTGGAGGAGGAAGATGATATTTTGACAATTTCTTTTTTCTGAAACCATATAAATTCATTTTGAGTTATTTATTTTATTTTAGGCCTAATCTATATTTTAAAACTAGTTTTGGTATATTGGTCCAGGTAAAAATTTAATTTTTATAAATTGAACCTAAGAGATCAAATTTCAATTTTTTTTTTTACAGCAATATACTTAAAATGTATTAATTAATTTTAATTTCTTCTTACCTTTAATCTAAGAATCTTTCTTCAAAAAGAGCAAAACACACAAATGACAATCAAGGTTAGGTTCTAATCCATTTTTCTCTTTCCTCAGAAAGCATTATTCTAAAATTACCCAAAAAGTAAAAAACGGGGGATTTTTTACATGAACGGGTCAATAGCAATGAACGAAGATTCGTTCTTTTTCACTCTTTGTTCTTTGTTACAAAAAAATCACTTAAAAAAAAAAAAAAAAAAAAAAAACTAAAAAAGTTGATCTATTAAATTTTGTGTGAAAAAATCATATGTCAATGGAAAAAATACATTGCAACTGTAAAATGATATTTATTTCAAATCAATCATGGCCTCCTGATTTGTGCTGCACTCTAGACACGGAGAAGAAAACTGAGAGGTTTTTTAAGTGTCCGCTAGGGTGCAGCACAAATCAGTTCTATATTCTCATTAAAATTTGTTAACCTTCAGCATCCACTTCAACAAAAATAGTTCCCTTATTTATATTTACTTTTTGCTCAGGGGCCCACATCTTGTGAGCACGTGGATGGCAAACACAAGCTACCCGAGCTGGGACTGGCAGTCCTTCTATTCTTTACATGTCAGTCCCTTCCTTCTATATTTTCAACAGGCGTTAGACCGTGCGACGGGCCGGCCTGTTCTATTTCTTCCGCTCGCAAAAAACTTGTTCCGCCGACCCCGCATCACGGGAATAATAACGGCAAAGAAAGATGAAGATTTATATTTTCCTTTCCTATTTACATAAAGAACTGTATATATATGTAATCCTCATAAATATAATAAATTCACAATCGGTGTTAGCAGGTGCCCCTGAATTTTAACGAGTAATATTGAACCGAGTTACTGTGTTATTCAACAACAATCCAAGCAGCTTGGCGCTGAGTTACGAATGTAGTTAAATAAGAAATCCTGGACTCTGAATAAATATATATTAATAAATTACGAGTATCGTTAAAAAAAAAAAATAAAGGGACGGACTAAGCCGATCGCACAACTTTGCCCACCCATTATTCAACGCGTTTGTTTTGATTTTGCTCTGTTGCTATGCACAATTTTCGAATTTAAATGATTTTTTAACAAATTTATGACAAATTAGGATACAAATATTATATATCACTCGGGAGAAAGTCTAGTTTCTGAATATATAAAAAAAATTATAGGTTATGTAAGAAAAAAATATTTGTCCCCCTCCCTAGAGCCCCCCCTAATGGTCCGATGTTTACCAAAAGCTTTTCAGTTCTTGGCCTTTACCTCGAGTTTCTAGATAGTTTATGTGTGCAAAATTTCAAAACAATCGGATGAATAATTTTTGAGTTTTCGTTGACGAAAAAAATTACCACACAGACACAGACATCATTCCAAAAACTTTTAAAATGGATTCAGGGGACCTCAAAACCCATTTTGGCAGCTTCAGAAAAATTTCGATTTTTTTACAATTACATTAACTTTACCTGTCGAACCTACGGTTGATGGGCAAAGTTAAAAATCGAAAAATGTCTTTTTCTTCAATTCTGGTTCTAAGGACAGAAGGTGGGAGGTGGGAGGGGGAGAGAAAACAAAATTGTTGATTTGCTCTTTCGAGTATAATATTTTAATACAAGTTTGTTTATATGTCGTATGTACAGAAACACACAGATTCGATCTATGGCTAACTAACATTATTTCTTTTTTTTTTCTTTTTGTTTTTAATATATGTCAAAAAATTACACTTAAAAAAAGTTTAGAGATGTGTAAGTTTTGATAATTAATAAATAAAATTTCAAAATATCTACAAGATGAATTCACTTATAGATCATTCATTCATTTCTTGATACTTGTAATTTCTTCATCGAATGGCCATAAGTCATTTTTTAATCCTTAAGAGATCTTCAAATATTATGCAAAAATATAAACTAAATAAATTCTTCTTATAAGTAGAGTGAAAAAAAAGTTATAAATCTATATTTTGGTAATATAGATAGGTAAAGGATGTATTTAAGTCTATTTTGAGTATTTTTTTTTTAATTTGGCCAACATATTTTAAAATTTAAAGAGTAGTCATAATATTGAACATTAAATATGTATGTTTAAAAACTCTTTAACATGTTAATATAATTATAATAAAAATAATAAAATTATATTCTTTTAGTTTGTTTTAAGAAATCAATATTTACAATTAATTTTAAATTAATTTACAGAAAATTCTGGAAATGTAAATGATCAATGTTTTTAAAGTTAAATATAATCGTCTCTCGCTCTATATATATATATATATATATAAAGAAATAATAATACGTAGAAAACATTAAAAATATAAATAGATTAAATATAATTTATATAAAATTATAAAAAATTGGCTATTAATGGGTGTGTGTGTATATATAAAAAACTTTTACCATTAATATACATAAAAAATTTGAAATTAATGAATTACTGAATAATAACAACAATATTTTACAAAATGCCTTAAAAGAAACCGAACGAATTTTAAGAAGAAATACTTAAAAGTTACGTCCTCTTATTAGTTAACTAAGTAACTTTGCAGTTTTAAATACTAACATTTAAAAGTAATTTTAATAAATACAATTTTTACATAAAACATAATCTACTATGCTTACATTAGATTTGTACTATTTATAATATTTATATATGATTTTATATATTTATATATATATATATAATATATATAATATATAACATTCTCATCTCATTCTGGCTCCTAATTCTTAATAGAAAATGTGATCAGATAAACTCTCTACAATAATTTCAATGTAAATGAAAATGCAAAGTTGGAGATAAAAAAAAAAAGTAAAAATGGAATTTGTTTTAAGAAAAAGCTTTCAATGTTTTATGTTTTTAATATCTTCTCATATGCGATATTAATTGCGTTAAAATATAAAGAATAAAGCAAATGACTAGAATATGGCTTCCTACAAGCAGAGAGAGGAGATGAATTATAAAGAGTGATTCTCTAAGTGCGATTGGTCCACAGTTATAAAAAAAAAAAAAAAAAGAATGAAAGAAAAGACATAAAATAAAAAGAAAAAAATTATTGATGAGAGTTTGTTTTTTTTTTTTCAAATGACCTATATACACTTTATTTTTTTTTCTTTTTCTTTTTAGAAATGCAACTTGTTGATTCATTCTTTTCTAAGAAGGGAGTGGGGGTGTAAACGAAACGAAACGAGAGTTTCCATCTCGGTATTGTCAACCCACACACACACACACACACACACCCTTCTCTCTTTCAAATATCACGAATATTTAAAGCCTTAACGTCACACACACATCCATTAGTTTAAGAATGTTTTCACTCGTCATTGAGAGTGAGAATACTGCATAGGTACGAAGAAGGATTTAAATAAAAAATAATTACTGACCTGAGTTCTGATTAGGCGGATTATGCAGTGGGGTGTATGGATTAAGATGAGGCAATTGAAATGGAGCAAGATTTGAATAAGCATATGGGTCACTAGTAGTAGTAGTATTAGTAGAAGTCGAAGAAGAAGGAGGTTGAGGTTGTGGAGGAGGGGGAGGGGGAGGTGGCGGCGCTGGCGCCTGATTATATGGATTATATGTCCCATAATTTGAATAGGACTGAGAGGTTGTAGGTGGCGGCGGAGGAGGGACTGGAGCTCCAGAGGATGGAGGGGGTGATGGTGCAGGTTGTTGTACTGGTGGGGGTGGGGGTGGGGGAGGGGGAGGAGCTGGTTGAGTTGAACCAGTAGAAGAAGAGGAAGAGGAAGCTGCAACTTGTGCCGGTGGTGGGAATGACCGTGAAGTAGCGGTAGATGAAGGATTTGCAAAGGTTGACATGTGATGTTCATTTGGGGTTGAGGCGGTGGGTGGATTTGAATTAGGAGCCGCGAAATGTGGTTCAGGCCTATGAAAAGCGCTATACATTGAACTCCTAGAGTAATCAGATTCATAGGAATAATTTGGTGAAGGATTTGAAGAGTATCCTTGATATATGGGTGGAGGTGGAGCTGCTGATACAGTCGAAGATGAAGGGTATGGATTGTTAGAATATTGTTGCTGTTGTTGCTGTTGTTGTTGTTGTTGTTGGGGTTGTATGGGGTTTGATGAAGTTTGGGAATAAAGGTCATAAGGGCTTTTAGGATAAGTGGGATTTGATGACGCTTCAGATGTTGCAGCGTTTTCAGGAGCTTTCGTTTGAGGACTTTTCGATTCATCTCGGGAGACAGTTTGTGGCTGCTGCTGCTGCTGAGGATTCGGGTTATTTACAGGCTCTTTCCTTTGTTCATAATAGGGAGGAGCATAGGGTTGTTGGTATCCCTGATAATGACCATAATATTGATGCGAGAAACCAGGATTATAGTCAGGGTGCTTAGAAAGATCTTCTTTTTGTTTAGTTGGACTTTTGGGTCCAAGTGGAGGCATATAAGTTGGCGATGGATTGGTTTTATTTGGAGTTTGAGTTCGTGTTTGTTGCTCCGCTAAATGAGAAGATATGTTTTGAGAAGAAGGTTGCATCGTTTGCTGCTGCTGGTCGGATGGCATTTGAAGTTGCTGAGAATCATTCGCATGCTGTTGCATTGGGTGTTGTTGCAAGGAATGATGTTCAGGTGGATGATGCTGCGACTGCGGTGGTTCAGAATGAATTAAATGTTGAGAGTGAGAAGGAGGGTTCTGAGGTGGCATTTGAGAATGTGGCATGTGGTGGGGCAGATGTTGACGTGCCTGAGCAGGGGAAGATGCCTGAGGTGATGGGATCGTCTCATTTGGAGGCGACATCATCTCATGCTGATGCATTTGCGAAGGATTTAGAGATCTATAAACATTTTCATTAAGGAGTGATTTAGTCTTATGTTCTATAGATATTTCATCTTTATTCATAAGGTCAGCGTCAATTCCACATGATGGGCTTTTCAGATCAAAATCTTGAGATTTGGAAGAAATCGAGAGGTCAGGGGTGTCGTCAAGAGAGGCCGTTGAAGAGGCAGATGAAGTGGACGTATGCGTGGGTGTCATTGATGGGCCCGTTCTGTATAGAGTGCATGCCTTAGGAACACGTAATACTTCACTTTTTACTCGTTGTTGGTGTGCCATTGTTGCTGGGTGTGGCGGCCTTCTCAATGGCGTTGCTCGGGATGCTTGGTTTGTATTTGGAGCCGATTTCGGAATAATTGTTATGGCTGAATTATTCTTCAGAGGCAGGATAGGATTCATACTCGCTTTCATTGCCACTGAAAATAAATTAAGATGTCATTTAATAAATTTATTCAAATTTCATCGGCCGGCCTTTCATCGAAATGATTCAAGTCAAGTAGCCAGAGATCCTTCGACTCGAGGCAGTCTCTCGCCTTTCTTTTTTTTTTTATAGATATACACATTCTGTCAAATTTGAAATAAACACCCCTTTAAAAAAATATTATATTACAAATTAAAAAGCTGGAATTTTCATAGCAGGGCTAAACGCTTTTTTAAATGAAAATAATGAATTTTTTGAGCTTCTAAAAACTAATGGAATTTTTCTTGGGCTTTCACTATATCTAAAATTTATTTATTTATTCCAAAATTACGGGACAGACAGACACTACTATATTAAATATCGTATAAATATTTTAATAAATTGCAAATAAATAAATAAATATACTTTTCCGTGCTGCTTCTCTAGCTTCGGCAGCTGCAAGTTCTTTTTCAGCATTGAGAGCTACTTGTTTCATCTCTTGGGCTGCTTTATAATCTTGGGCTGCCGTTTGCGCCGCACTTGCATGACTTCCTTTTCCAGTACCGCCAACCTAAAAAGGAACAAACAATTTGAATTTCATTTGATTTTATATTTATAAAGATTTTAAATTTTAATATACCTTGAAAGCTGTCCGGATTGCTATAATTTTTCCAGACTCTAATTGCATATAAATGCCTTTAGAGCTTTTAAGCACCATCACTCTTTGGCCAGCTTTTAATACAATTGATGCCCTGTCAGGAGAATTCGTAGGAATCACCACATCTAAAATAAAATCAAAAGTGAAAGAAGCATTAAATAAAGAAGAGGATGCTGATAATAATGAGATGTTTACCTAAAGGAAGGGTCATTTCTTGAGCACTCATGCCCTGACGTTGCCACACCTCGGCAGGAATCCATTTACTTCGACCACTGTTAATTGTGGTAACTGTAGACCTGGGACCCCCAAAGCCCATCCCTCCATGCAAATCGGCTTGCATTGGACGAACACTTGCTATTGGCTTCATCCCAGGAACTCCGGGTTGAATTGCCCTGCTTGGGAATTTAACAAAAAAGAAAGTTAATTTTTTTTTCCAATTGGTGAATAATTAAACCGAAAACAAAATTCTTTTGTTAATGATGAATAATATTTAGAACTATCTTCTCTTTTCATTTTGAATTTAAATAATTTTCATTTAAATATTCTGTTCTAGAAAAACAGAATAAAGAATACATTTCAAATTTGACAATCTGTTTGCTTTATTAGAAACCTATAACTGTTTGTTTACTTTTTTTCTAGATATTTAATTTGTTCCATAGTTTAAATATGAAAACATTTAAATTTTTTTTTTAAACGTTTAATATTAAGACATAAGGCCACAATATAAATTATATATAAAAGAAAAAAAGAGAAAATGTTAGATTAAATGTGTGGCGCGAATGGCCTATGTTGCTAAATGCGCCCTAAAACATCCATGTATAATAATAGTTTTAGCCTTGATGTGTTGCAAAACGGGAGATGACTCAATGTATAGAAAATATTACCTGATTTGAAGTGCAGAATGGCCCTGAGCACCCGGATAATAATTATATTGGGGCCTATTATAATTATTATTTGCTTGTTTTTCTAATTCATAACTTCGTTTTGCAAGTCGTTTTTCAGCTTGGGAAAGTTTCTTTTCTTTTCGATCCACAAGCAAAGATTCATGTTGAAACGGTTCCTAAAAACAACATAGAATTGATTTACAAAAATTGTAAAAAAAAAGTTGAAAAGAAAAAAATGTTTACCTTTGAGAGGCAATGGACCACGGATCTTATAACTTCTGCTATAACCAAATCTGAGAAATTTTCCGAGAGATGAGAGAAATCCGTGGGCTGCGTATCGACTTCATTATCCCAGCAAAGATTAGAAACCTCTTTGAGGCTGAGATGCGCGTCAGGATTGCATTCGTCGACTACTCGATCAGACATGCCCTGTTTATTGATTTGCCGGTCATAAATTTTCTTTTCTAAACAATTGTCCATCACCAAACGATAAACATAGCATGGCTTTCGTTGGCCATATCTAAAAAATAAAATAACCAAATGATTAGGTCAAAAAGAGGCAAAGATATGCAAATGGGCGATGAAAAGAGTAAAATAAAGAGGGCGCAAGCAAGATGGCCTTTAGATAAAAGGCAAGCAAATCTCTTATTTTGAATATGAGAAAATAAATGGGAAATCTCTTCACATGTTTTCGAAAATTAGAAATAGTTAGTGGATAGAATAGAGTATTTTTGATGACCTGTACACTCTGCAGACTGCTTGTGTGTCATGACAAGGATTCCACGAGGCGTCAAAAACCACAACGCGATTGGCTCCTACTAAATTAATACCCAACGAGCCAGCTCTGGTAGAGACCAAAAACAGGTGAATCCGCGGGTTTGTGTTGTATTCATTTATCAATTTCTCTCTTTCGAGAGCACTCGTACTTCCATCCAATCCTAAATAAATTCAAGAAAAATTAAATTAAATTTCAATCAAATATTTTAGTAAATAAATAAATGAAAATATCATTACTATAATAGTTCCAATTTCGAGCCCATTTCTCTTCAGTTCCTGGTAGAAAATTGCGTTGTAAAAAATCTTCAATAAGATTGAGCGTAAATAAAGATTGACTAAACACTAATAGTCTATCACCTAGACGGAGAGATTCATTTATTATTAAAAATAATACTTCCATTTTAGCAGAGTTCTCGATAGAGCCAGGAACATAATTTTTTAGAAGTTCCGTTGCCTGAAACAAATATTATAAATAAAATTCTATAAATTAATATTTGTATTGAGGGAACAAACATTGAGGGGGGGGGTTCAAACATCCCAGTCTCTTCCTCTGAAATCTCCAAAGGGTTGCATGAAACCGCACGAAGGTTAATTAACAGGCCTTTGCTTCAAAAAGACTTTAAGAAGACCATAAAACCATTCGGAGATTTAAAGTTTTTGGAGGTTAGAGTTAAGTGGTTGAAGTCGGGAGGAATAAAACCAGCGTTTGGGTGAACACCTTTATACTTCAATCTAGACAGACGTTTCGGTTGCCATCTTCAATGCCAATGAAAGCTACAATTAAAATTATATGATGAGCATTTGACTTGAAAAAAAATATTTTAGCATTGTTATCAACTTACTTTTTAAGGTGTCCCTGTCATATATAATAATAGAGTAATGCAAAGGAAGCATCAGCCTGGAGCGTTCGACAAGTTATGAATTTGCTTTTTGATTCTCATTAGAATATTTTATTAGTTCGGACTCGCTCCGGAAAATGCCCCATTCACAAAATAAATTTTTATAAATAATAAATTATTATATATAAGAAAAGGATGTGGCGTGCCAAGTAATATGAATGGTAACAGGTGAAGGCTAGGCTCTTGGCAATGAGAAAAATAACTTTTTAGAGTGTTTTCTCCGAATATTTCGAAGGCATTTAATAGCACTTCTTCATCAGCGGCTGTACAAATAAAATAAAATAAATAATTAGAGTGAGTTTATACATATTTAAATATAGAAATCAAAATTAACAATGTTATTATACCTCACTCTATTTCCACATACTAGTTAAAATTTCGGAGCGAAACGTCTGAGAGGCAGATCTGTGCATGATAACCAGACCTCGCAAGCAATAAGGCGTCAATGACAAATAATTTACTTAATTATATCAAATAGGTGGCTCAAATCAAACGAAAGGTCAATGCATCGAGATTTAAATAGATTAATATTTGTTATCAAAAAAAAGAAATGCCATTGAACAGATGGAAAAATAATTTAATAAATTATTAGATAGAAATAAAAATAAAAATTTTTTAAGATATTAATTGGAATAATTTACGAGGCCAACAATGCTTTTATGTCACCCGACAAGCCTTCGGTGTCTACTTTATAATTGACAGCCGTACTGATGTGCTTTTGAATATAGCAAGACTCTTTGAAAAACCTCTTCATTCTATTGGACTCAGTGTCAAGAATCTCAAAATTGTTATAATCAAAACGATGGCCTCTCTCAAAACAGTGTTTAGCCAGGCTTGTAGCGGCACCTGAAACGGCCCTACCCTCCGACCTCCTATGTTCGGACATTCTCACATTAGCGAATCTCCCTGTATTTCCCACATAAACGCCGTTGCAATTGTTACATTTTATTTTATAAATTATATTTTTTCTATTTTCTTTATTGACTTTGTCCTTTGTGTTAAAGAACACAGAAAGATTTGTCAATGTCCTTGGCGTTATTTGGAAATTATAATTTTTAAAGAGAGTTTTTATTCTTCCAAACGTGGGTGGGAGATAGGTCAATGAGAAAAATTGTTCATTTGCATTGTTGTTATTGTTCATAGGGGCAGGAGGAGCAGTCCGCGGTGGTGGGGCAGTCATCACTGATTGAATAATTTTGTTAACTAATGATTTCGGGTAGTTATTAGCAGAGGCCATCTTTTTGAACTCAACGACATTTCGGTCCCAAAATTCTCTATCACTCAACCTGAGTCTCCTCAGTAAAGTACCTTTAAGGACATTAATTTTATGGGATGGTGGGCTGTAGGACAAGAAATTGAGTATTCGTCCACTCGAATAGGGCTTAGAATACCAATTTATTTGTAAGGACGGGGTTTTGTTCGTCAACAGCATGTCCAAAAATGGGATTTTTCCTTCAACCTCCACTTCACAAGTGAATTTAATTGACTCATTATATAAATTGATGCTATTTAAAAAGTTAGGGATATCCTCGTGTTTCAAAGCCGTGATAGCGTCATCAACGTATTGTAAGAAAAAAGGTGGTTTTAATGGCGAAACGGTGGTGAGGTGGAAGTCAAGCATCACCATGTCCGCTATAGCTGGCGCTATGTTTAAACCCATGCCCAACCCACTTTTTTGAAGATAGTACTTGTTTTTATATTTAAAGTAACTGTTCTCTAAGCAGAATTTCACCAATGTTATAAAATTATCGACACTTAAGGGTGTGTGGTCATCTATTCTACTCCAGTACTTTTTTAATAGAGAAAGTGAGAGGGCGATTGGGATCGAATTAAACAACGAGACGACATCAAAAGACACTAGGTAATGATTTATCATTGCCAAGAGCCTAGCCTTCACCTGTTACCATTCATATTACTTGGCACGCCACATCCTTTTGTATATCTACTTGCAAGCTATGAACTCGACGAGGGCAAATGGAAGAGATGAGCAGGCTTTTTCACGAAAACTCAACAAGGAATACAATAAAATCATCCGACACCATAACCGCCTCTGGTTCCTCAAGCAGTGTAAGACATTAGGCCTCATTCCTAATCATATAAATAACAGCTTTGTAAATGTCTACAATTTACTAAACAGTCAACCTCTTTTAAATAAGCTAGACAAAAGCACATTAAGGCTTAAATTTCATTTGTTGAACCTTGAAATTAGAGACACTTATTCTACATTGCACTCACTAGAAACAAATTTCCAAAATTTGCACACACATTTTCGAAATACCGCCAATAACAATTTTTTAAAATGGCAAATAAATAATAAACTGAGTTGCTTGAACACTAATTGTATCAAATTCAGAAAACCGTTGGTCAACAAATTAAACAATTTAAAAAGGCTCCAAACACCTTTTATTAATAACAGTGTTAAGGGTGTCGAAAATTTTTCAAAATTGGAGATCCCTGACACTGTTAAAAACGTTCTCAGTTTTGGCCCTAAGTTCAATGTACCGATCACCACCTACAATCCCAGGGATGTAATACTAGGAGACTAGTAGACATTTACAAAGCTGTTATTTATATGATTAGGAATGAGGCCTAATGTCTTACACTGCATTGAGGAAGCCAAAAAGAGGCGGAAATTATGGTGATCGGATAGGGATTTTATTGTATTCCTTGTTGAGTTTTCGTGAAAAAAGCCTGCGGCTCATCTCTTCCATTTGCCCTCGTCGAGTTCATGAGCTTAGAAAAAATTGTCAGATATACAACCCACCAAGGATGTGGCGTGCCAAGTAATATGAATGGTACCACCAGGCCCTCATATATGAAGGCTAAGGCTCATTGGCAATGATAAATCATTACCTAGTGTCTTTTGATGTCGTCTCGTTGTTTAATTCGATCCCAATCGCCCTCTCACTTTCTCTATTAAAAAAGTACTGGAGTAGAATAGATGACCACACACCCTTAAGTGTCGATAATTTTATAACATTGGTGAAATTCTGCTTAGAGAACAGTTACTTTAAATATAAAAACAAGTACTATCTTCAAAAAAGTGGGTTGGGCATGGGTTTAAACATAGCGCCAGCTATAGCGGACATGGTGATGCTTGACTTCCACCTCACCACCGTTTCGCCATTAAAACCACCTTTTTTCTTACAATACGTTGATGACGCTATCACGGCTTTGAAACACGAGGATATCCCTAACTTTTTAAATAGCATCAATTTATATAATGAGTCAATTAAATTCACTTGTGAAGTGGAGGTTGAAGGAAAAATCCCATTTTTGGACATGCTGTTGACGAACAAAACCCCGTCCTTACAAATAAATTGGTATTCTAAGCCCTATTCGAGTGGACGAATACTCAATTTCTTGTCCTACAGCCCACCATCCCATAAAATTAATGTCCTTAAAGGTACTTTACTGAGGAGACTCAGGTTGAGTGATAGAGAATTTTGGGACCGAAATGTCGTTGAGTTCAAAAAGATGGCCTCTGCTAATAACTACCCGAAATCATTAGTTAACAAAATTATTCAATCAGTGATGACTGCCCCACCACCGCGGACTGCTCCTCCTGCCCCTATGAACAATAACAACAATGCAAATGAACAATTTTTCTCATTGACCTATCTCCCACCCACGTTTGGAAGAATAAAAACTCTCTTTAAAAATTATAATTTCCAAATAACGCCAAGGACATTGACAAATCTTTCTGTGTTCTTTAACACAAAGGACAAAGTCAATAAAGAAAATAGAAAAAATATAATTTATAAAATAAAATGTAACAATTGCAACGGCGTTTATGTGGGAAATACAGGGAGATTCGCTAATGTGAGAATGTCCGAACATAGGAGGTCGGAGGGTAGGGCCGTTTCAGGTGCCGCTACAAGCCTGGCTAAACACTGTTTTGAGAGAGGCCATCGTTTTGATTATAACAATTTTGAGATTCTTGACACTGAGTCCAATAGAATGAAGAGGTTTTTCAAAGAGTCTTGCTATATTCAAAAGCACATCAGTACGGCTGTCAATTATAAAGTAGACACCGAAGGCTTGTCGGGTGACATAAAAGCATTGTTGGCCTCGTAAATTATTCCAATTAATATCTTAAAAAATTTTTATTTTTATTTCTATCTAATAATTTATTAAATTATTTTTCCATCTGTTCAATGGCATTTCTTTTTTTTGATAACAAATATTAATCTATTTAAATCTCGATGCATTGACCTTTCGTTTGATTTGAGCCACCTATTTGATATAATTAAGTAAATTATTTGTCATTGACGCCTTATTGCTTGCGAGGTCTGGTTATCATGCACAGATCTGCCTCTCAGACGTTTCGCTCCGAAATTTTAACTAGTATGTGGAAATAGAGTGAGGTATAATAACATTGTTAATTTTGATTTCTATATTTAAATATGTATAAACTCACTCTAATTATTTATTTTATTTTATTTGTACAGCCGCTGATGAAGAAGTGCTATTAAATGCCTTCGAAATATTCGGAGAAAACACTCTAAAAAGTTATTTTTCTCATTGCCAAGAGCCTAGCCTTCACCTGTTACTATTATATATAAGATGCATTTTTTTTTTTTACCGAAACATCTGACTGGATTAAGTGTTCAACAAAACGCTGGTTTTATCCCCCCCACTCCATTTAGACCCGAGTATTTTTTCTGGTCCCTCTATAACGTCTTGTTTAAGCGTATAAAATTTAATTCCTAAGTTACTCAAAACAGAGCGTGACGAATTCTCGGTAATTTTTTTTTTTTACTTTCTCTTACCCTATATATGAAATATATATAGAGAGAAAGTATTGCGAGCCTAAAAGGGCCAAATACGGAAAATGAAGAAAAAAAAACACGAGTCAGAGGCCAGAGAAAATTAAATATAAATTTAGAAGGGTGGGGGGGGGAGGTGTTAAATATCCTTTTGTAGGAGATTAAGAGAGCTGCTCAAAATAATAATAATATTAATAACTGACCCAATCATAAGGAATTCCTGGATCTTCTCTGAGAGTTTTGATTGGCATCATAGCACCAGTAGCATCTGATTTAATCTCTTTTAAAACCTCCGAGGCTTCTTTTTCTTCAATAATTTGTGTAGTGCCATCTTTGATATCCCCTTCCATCGGCAATTTCTCAGAGTCTGGCTCCTTAGATCCTTCGTGAGGTGGGAGCCTCAGTCCCATCTCATTGCTCTTTGCGTCCATCTCTGATGATAAACCATTGTTAATATGAGTATGAGATTTAAATGCATCACAAGGTTTAGAAAGTGAAGATGATGAGCAGAGATCAGAATCTTGATGAAGAGAAGGAACTTTTAGTTTTGTATCACCTGCTTGAGTGTCCATTTTGAGATCAAGCTCATCGCTTTTTATTCCTCCCATTGCAGAGGTGGCTTCAGACGACGACATTGGAAGCTTCCCTTGGATATCGTCTTTTTCTTTAAAACTGAAACAATAATAAATTCATTTTTTAAATATATTTTAAATTATTTTTCTTGATTAAAAAAGTTAGTTCATAGTGTATGTAGATCAACTAAAAATAGGCTAGGAATAAAATTTAAAAAAGTAAAACTTGCTATCCCCCCCCCAGCAATAAAGCAGTAAACGGGCCTGTCTTTTGTAATCAACAAGTTCCCTGTTACAACCCTTGTTGGCAACTATCCCCTTCTCGGCAAAGTTGGACCCGCCAAGTGCTAGGCTAATTGACGACAAAGAAACACTCGATACAACATCTTTGGATTTATACTGACCTATGGTTTCAAAAAAAAAAAAAAAAAAAAAAAATGAAATGCTAAAGACACATTTGATTTTTGTTCTCTGGGCATTAGTAAAAGAGAAATAAGACCCTCCCACTCCTTTAATGGACAATTGCACCGCCAGAGTTAAGTATGGCTTTAAAAAAATAAACATGGTTACGTTGTACATTTTAGTGGTATTCTGGTGATTTATTTTTAATTTAATAATTTTTTTTTTTTTTAAATTGACAGATATTTTTTATTTATTGAATAATCATAAACTAAATTGACCACATATTGTTTATAAATATTAACTTTAGAAAAATAAGAAAATGGGAAACATTCTTGATTTTTATGAATTAATAACTTTATTCTTTTAATTTTATATATACTGTAATATCCAAAATATTAATAACGAGCTGCCACTGATTATTACATTATTCTCAAACAGTGTTTTTCAATCTGGGGTGGCGAGGCCTTTCTCGGGGGGGCCGGCAAAAGGAAAAAGGCAAAGTTCTACACTACAAAAGGGTCGCGAATTCAAAAAGATTGCTGTCTCTGATTGAGGATAAAATAATGTTTCAAAACCCAAATGACTTGAATAAAATTTCTGAAGAAGGTGGACCTCTAATATATATCTTCTATTAATAAATAACAGTATCGTTTAAGTCTTATATTATTAAATTAAAAATAAATCAGCAGAATAAGACTAAAATTTACAACGTTGCCTTGTTATTTTTTTTTAGCCCATACTTAACTCGCGCGGTGCAATGCAATTGGGCATAAGTAAGTCACTTCTCCATAAACTCAGATATTGTGAACTAGAAAGGCAAAAATTGAATCTTTTGAAGAGTATCAGAAATGATTACCTTTCAAAATCTTTTGTCTCCTGTTTGATGCCAGGAAATTCTTGGTTACTCCATTGTTCTAGCCGACTAAGTGGAGCCGTTGTTTCTGAAGAAGGTGGTCCAGGCTGAGTATAAGATCCATTGTAAAGAGAATTAGGTGCATTAGATGAATTATTATTAGTGTTATTTGGGTCACAAATAGGATAGCCCCCACTGTTATAAGAATTGTTTCCAACTGAAAGATAATCAGTTGCATAATTATTTGTTTGAGTTTGGCCCATGATTTCTCCTTCCTCTCTGTTTACTGGGCCTGTATTTGAAGAATTATTTCCAGTCGCATAGGGCTCGTTTCGATTATATTCATTATAATTAGTAGATCCTGAGGACTGATTCATATAATATGATTGATTTTGTTGTTGATTATTATAGTTTGATGAGTCATAATATCCTTGATTTTGATAAAACTGATTATTTTGCCAGGCGAAATGTTGATTTTCTTGGAAATTATTTTCAGGATGCTGATTATGATCTTGTGTTTGTGTACTATGTGTCTGAGGAGGCGGCGGGGGCTGTTGGCCAAGATGTTGAGACTGTTGATTTGAAGTTTGTTGTTGATTAAGTATTTGTGAATTTTGTTGGATGTGCGGTGGCGCCATATGTTGGGCTTGATTTAAAATTTGTTGTTGTGGTTGCCCAGGAGATTGTTGAGGCAAGTGTTGCGGAGGAGATTGTTGTTGTTGACTGAGGAGAGGTGGTTGTTGCTGAGAAGTTAAATGATGTTGAGGAGATGTTTGTTGTTGAATATGATGTGAATTTGAAATAGCTTGAGTGGGCATGTGATGTTGGGATTGTTGTTGTTGTTGTGGAGCAGGATTTTGTGGACCACTTTGAGAATGAAGTGGAGATTGACCAATTTGAGATTGATTTTGTGAATGTTGAAGTTGTCCAAGATTTTGAGTAGATGATTGATTTTGTTGTTGATTATTATAGGTTGATGAAGGAGTGTGTTGACCTATATTCTGAGAAATAGGATGTTGACTCATATTCTGGGAGTTAGGATGTCCCATATTCTGAGAATTGGGATGCTGTCCTATATTCTGACTATTAGGATTTTGAGGAGATGGGAGTTGACCAATATTCTGGGAATTAGGAAGTCCTATATTCTGAGAATTGGACTGTTGACCTATATTCTGAGAATTAGGGTGTTGACTCATATTCTGGGAGTTAGGATGTCCCATATTCTGAGAATTGGCATGTCCCATATTTTGAGATGAAAGTTGCCCCATATTCGTAGGATTAGAAAGTCCCATATTCTGAACATTTGAATGTCCCATATTTTGAGAATTAGGATGTCCCATATTCTGAGCATTAGGATGTTGTACTATATTCTGAGGATTCTGTGAATTAGGATGTTGGATATTCTGATTTTGATGCTGTCCCATATTTTGAGGATTAGTATGTTGTCCCATATTCTGGGGATTAGCAAGTTGCCCCATATTTTGAGAGTTAGGATGTTGCCCCATATTCTGAGGATTAGCAAGTTGCCCCATATTTTGAGAATTAGGAGGCTGTCCTATATTCTGTGGAGATGGGAGTTGACCAACATTTTGTGGATGTTGTCCAATATTTTGGGGAGGAGGATGTTGTCCAATATTCTGAGAAGAGGGATGCTGTGGAAGATTTTGAGGAGAAGGATGTGGTCCAATATTTTGGGAAGGGGGAAGTTGTCCAAGATTTTGTGGAGAAGGTTCAAGATTTGAAGCTGATGAATGTGGACCAAGATTTTGAGGAAGAGTTGGCTGAGAAAGAATTTGAGGTGTTTGAGGAGGTGGTTGTTGTTGGGGAGGCGTTTGTTGGGGCCCAAGATGTTGAGTGGTATGTGATTGGTTAATATGTTGAGATGTTTGAGGTTGGTTAATATGCTGAGTAAGATTTTGCTGTTGAGCAATATGTTGATTTGTGGTTGATTGTTGGGTATGATGTTGAGTAGTTTGTTGTCCAATATGAGTTTGTGATTGTGATGGCAAATGAGGAGTTTGAGTCATATGTGAAGTTTGCGACAAATGTTGATTATTAGTTTGTTGTTGGGAGCCAGTTTGAGACATTTGTTGATGCTGGTTTTGGAAATATTGATTAGAATATTGATTTTCTGGATAAAAATTAGACTGATTGTAGTTGGTATGGTTAGATTGTTCTGAACCATAATTTCCATAATTTCCATAATTGTTAGAATTAGAATGTTCATAAGAATTTCCTCCATGAAAATTATGATAATTACTATTATGAGAAGATTGATGATGTTGGGATTGAGGAAGTTGTTGTTGTTGTTGTTGTTGCTGTTGTTGTTGTTGTTGCTGCTGCTGCTGATTCTGAGAATTATAATTCATATCTTGATATATATTATGACTTTGTGAATGAAATGAATTGCTGTTTTCTCCATAATTTGTGTTTGTATTGCTACATGTTGAAGAATTTACGGATGTTGTCATTGTCATTGAGGATGAGGAGGTTACCACCACATTTTGTTCTGAATTCATCATACCCGATCCAAGATTAATATTTTCAGCGCATGGTGATCTCGGTTTAGTATTAGAATTTGAAGCAGCAGCTACAGCTGCAGCTGCAGCGGCGGCAGCAGCTGCTTTTTCTCTTTTATTTGGACGAGCTCTAGGACTACGCCCTCTTCCACGTTTAGGTGTTGTTGTATTAAGTATCCCGGTATTTGCCGCTCCAGCACCTCCATTATTATTTGATGTTGCAGCCTAAAAGAATAAAAGATGTAATGAAAATTTTTTTTAATAAAAAATATAAGATCAAAGGAAATAAGAGATTTTTTATAGGATCATCTATGAATTCTTAAACAGATATATTCTTGAATTGAAGGCCAAGACATTTTATACAAATTAATTTTTGGAAAATTTGAGAATTGTTTTAATTTAACTTAAATTATAAATTTTATTTATATTTCTAATTAAAATGCACATTCTATTTTCAATTATATAGAATATTAATTTAGTTTAAAGATATTTTGTTGCCATGGCATACTTATAGGGGTAAAGTATAAAAATAATAGATGAGGGTTTCATATATATTCCTACAGGGTTTTTCAATAGGAACGACGCATTTTGTTCTGATTTTTTTCTTTGGGGCTCCATTAAATCACTGGTCTATGCCAACAATCCAGCAACTTTGGAAGAGCTGCAGGCCAACATCCAACGCGAAATCCGTCGAATTTCGGCCGATTTGTGTGCTCGAGTCTTGAAAAATTAGGTTCAGCGTAATCCCGCGTGCCAGCGCTTCCGCAGCGAACATTTGAACGATGTCGTATTCCATAATTAATGGCATCGATTGTACTTTAATTTGAAATAAAAATCATTTTCATAACTAATACACAAGTCATTTAATTGAAAAATCAAAATGCGTCGCTCTTAATGAAAAACCCTGTATATTCCTCCTGGCTGCATGTGACCAGGTCATTATAGGTCTTCGGGCCTTATGCACCCATTTCAAAAAAAAAAAAAAAAATATCATTGTGTGGTTTTATGAAATCACCATGCAAGTGAAACTTTTTTTTCGGATCGAAGGTGTTTAACTGAAAATGTTCAGAAAATTATTCAATTAAGGATATTAAAATCGTGTTTTTAATCTTAACTTAATAATTGGGAAATGGGAAATCAATAGACGCATGTTAAAAACTGAGAACAATATTTATTTAGTAATTGGAGATTTGAATCATTTAAAATTATTTTAAAAATTATATTTTTTCAATTTAAAAATTGAATAATTAAATCTCACAATTTTTGTCATATATATTAAATTTCAACTTTCCTATTTTTGTCGTCACTGCTTGAGACGTCTTGGCTTGTAGCGTCAGGGCCTTTGACGGCCAAGCGTCACGGCTTGTAACGCGAAATACTGATAGAAGAGCGAAAAAATTTGAGGCCGTCAAATAAAAGTTCCACTTTTTTTTTAAAAACATTTAAGAAAATTTTATTAAAAATGTAAATAGTTGAAAAATTATTTCAAAGCCTCGATCAGACTCGTTGTTAATCGACGTAAACGATTTATTTAAATGAAGTGTGGGAACTCAGGACGGACCAGTAAAAATAACATTAGTAAATATTAAATTAGTTTATTTAATTGTCTATATATCCAAATATAGAGACAAGGTTATCTAAATCCTTTTTTTTACATTCAGAATTTTTCTTTTTTCATTTCTTTGAAATCCTAATTACAGGAACAACTAAATGTAGCTGCCGAAAAATTCTTGGCCGAAATTTGGATTATGTATCAAAAATATCTATAAAAATAAAAACAAATAGTCTAATATGGAATAACTTACCACAGCGGCCTCTTCAAGGTCTAAATCTTCTTCTTCATCCGCACGTTTTTTCAAAAAGTAATAAAGAACATCAGGATGATTCCAAATTTTACAACAGACAGCAAATGCTTTCAAAGGGTTCGGCACGGCTTTTGTTCTTACTACTTCATTCATAAAAGTGTCATAAAGTTTCCTTTGGAAAGGAGTCATTCTCAATAAGAGAACATATTCTTCTTTTTGAGGAAGTGTTAATTGTAGAACTGAATGACTCCTTCGTTGCACAAAGCCCTCTAAGAGGGAATGTAGGACATGCGCTCTATATCGCATTAGTCTTATATCTTGGGGTGTGGAATCAATACATTGTCCATTTTGAATAGGTCTTTCAAACATGTTACAGAATTCAGTCTTAGTTCCGAGATAATTAGGTCGAACAAAGTCAACCATGCACCAGTATTCCAATAAATTATTTTGAAGTGGATATCCAGTGAGGACGACGCGTCTTTTGCTTCGAATTTGTTTGAGTGCTTGGGAAATAGAAGCGTGGGAATTCTTGATGCGATGTCCTTCATCACAAATAACAAGGTCTGGTCCTGGTTTAACTAAAGCTTCGTGCATTTCATCTAAAAGAACTTTGTTTTTATCTTCTTCATCGACATCAATAGGTTCCTCAGCTCGTTTTCGACCGCCTCTTTTACGAGAACCTTTGTGTGATCTTTTTAAACTTAGCTGCCTATAGAGTTCATAACCGATAAGAAGAACTCCACCCTCTCGAGACCAGTCGTGTATAACCTAAAAAGAAAATTATTTATTAGTAAAATCTTTAACAAATCAATACAGAGAGGGGAAAATAAGTCTTGAAACTTTTCCCTTTTGAGAATTTTTATGGTATAGACTATATAAAAAAAAAAAAAAAAAAATAGAAGATATAATACGCATATCAATTTTTAAAAATGTATTATAACAACATTCAATATTTCAAAAATAGATTAAAAAATAAATTCTACAAGCGTATTTGATAGAATTTAATTAATTATATACTTATTAGGAATAAAATTAAATGCTCTTTAATTTATTCTATGACATTTTATTGCGAAATTGATTGTAAGAGATTACTAATTTTTTCATAAAATATGGCAATATTTTCCTCAATCCAGTCAAATTTCAGGTCTTTATAAAAATAAAAGTGGCAGAAAACAAACCCTGGCTCTTGAATTCATTGTTTTATGAGAATCATTGAGAACATGAAGGCCAAATTCTCGAGTTCTAATTAAAGGAGGCGGTTCATCTGGTGGCGTTTCGGGAATTTTATCAGGTAGCCACATATTGAATTCAGCCAACCAATTTTGAAGTGTATTAATTGGCATTATACATAACACAGTACGGGCAGTAGTGTGTCTGAGAAATACATCACAAAATGATATCACCTAAAACAAACAATTATTATTAATTAATAACCTTAAAGAAATAAGTCACATAAATATTTCAATAAATAAACGAATTAAAGTCAGCCAGAATTGCCATTAAATTGAGATGTGATTTATTTTATAGTACTACTGAAAGGTCAGCTACTTGAAAATGAGCTAAAGGAACAATAAAGAGAACAATAATTATGACGTGAGGTGGGTTCCTCAGAGACTCAAGCATCATTGATAAAGTTAAATAGTTTTTTGCCACGAGGTAGATTTTTTATTTCATTTAAGGTCTTTTTCGGCAACGGAGGCCATTTAGACGCCATCCCTATTTATTTAAATTGATTGGTATCCAATTCAATTGAAATAAATTTTGTTGCCTGGGGAAGGGCGAACCCGCGACCCTTGGTACAAATGGCCAGCACGCTAACCATTATATTAATACCATTGAGGGACCCCGAACCTTTTTGGCCCGGATCCGCACATTTATTTTGGCCAAGTCCTAGTTATCTTAAAAATAAAATAATCGCAAAACAAGATATCAACAAAAATCCTAACTATACTACTCAAAATTAAACAATAACGGATGATGATGATGTAGTTTCTTCAAACAAATGCTTGGCAAATTATTTTTTTCCTCGATTGTGCCTGTCTGTGTTTAGAAATAGAGATTTTTCATTATATATGGAATTAAATGTGAGATTTTTCCAGTGAATCTCTCTCCGATATTAGCTCGAGTGTCAAATGTGCCAAGGTGCTTGTCAGGAACACGGTTTTGGCTTATGAGTCTAGAGTTGAAGGTCGTCAGGGGGAAGGGGAATATGGCCTTCAAAAAGCTGCTGATAAGCTCGCTTTTGCTGCCATCTTTCTTCAAATACTCAAAAGGATATTGAGACAAGATTCTTTAAAATTGAGGCAAAATTAAATCGAATGCACTGCCAATGTTAAAGGTTAAGCTCATTAAACAAAAAGAAATTTGTCTGAAACGAAGAACAAATACTCTTAAAACAATATCTCAGGGAAATATCGGCTGGGGATTCGTATATGATTTAAAACAACTTGCAGGGGTCCCGACTTTGCAGGGTTCGCTCCTGTTAAGGTCGGTTTTCCTTTAGAGAAGAAAAATTTAAAACAACTTGGGAATTTTCTCGGCTTCGGTTCGGGTAGCTTCGATCCAGAACCATTCAGTTCAAAGCGATTGGACCTACACTAGGGGACTTGATTGGTTGTTTGAAAGATAAATAAATAAATAAATAAATTTTACTTTATTTTTTTAATTATCCCAAATATCTCAACCAAGATTGCATTGTACAAGTTTCTTTAGGTGATAAAAAAAAATGAAAACCCAGAAAAAGCAAATGGCTGCTTTTTTCGTGAAATGGGCAAAAATAAGAAAAAATAATGGCTAATTCGTGAATTCGGCAAGCCCTCTGCCGAAGGCAAAATTTTGCTGATTTCATGAAATAAGCAATTTTGTCGATTCGGCATAACATATATATGCAGATCTTCATAAGTGAAAAGTTAAATATCGGCAATATCAGCAATATCAGAACCCAATAACCCAATATCCATTATTATCAATAAGCCAGGACCAGAACCCTGTCCAGCTCAGTTAGTTAATAATTGAACAACAACTAACTGTAAGTATTATTGTTACCTGGTGGGGGTAATAGAAATAGAAAAAGTTACCTGCAGTGTCTTTCCTAATCCCATTGAATGGGCAAGAATGCATCCGAATCCAGTCGATGTATTAAAACGTTCTATTGATTCCACTACATTATCAAAAAGGAATCGAACTCCACCAATCTAAAAAAAAAAAATCAAGTACATTATACAGAAACATGAACACTTTTTCAGGCAATAATACGAGCATATGTGCAGGACATAAATGCATTTGTTAATACTCGGGTCGTCTCATTTCACTTACAAAAATTCAAATTTCCGATGCCGAAAAGAGAATTTAAACAGTTTAATAGAAAAGTGCAACTTGCAAATACCTGATGGGGTTTTATGATGGCAGCAATTTGAGGCGCAAGGAAAATATCTTCTTCCTCGGGCGGATGGCCAACATTGACAAGAACTCGGCCTTGTTCGTCAGGAACGTTATAAACATCATTAGTGTGCATGCCAGAATTAGTTGGGTCATCAACAGGGTCTTGTTCATCTCCACTTGAGGGTTCAGAGAGTAAAATGCAATCATCGTCATCAGATGAAGAGCTGATCGTTACAACATCTGGTCAATGGAAAGGAAGAAAAAGAAAATATTCTATCAAACCATAATTTAAAAAGAAATAAATTCATTAAATAAAAATAAATCAAATAATATTAATATTTATATAAAAAATTTTAATTAAAAAAATAAATATTTCAAAAATAAAAAATTTGCCTTAAAAAATAATTTAAACCAAATAAACAAAAAGAAAAAACCAAAAATTAATTACATACATGTTAATCCAATGCCAGATTAATCTGGGATAAGGAAAAGATTTTACAGTTAAAAAAGTCTAAAAGTTCAAAGAATTGAAATCACATAATAAACAGTAAAGATTTTGTGAATTTGTGCTAAAATATTTGTCTTATTTGACCAAGACGCCTTCTTTGATTTCCTACTGTAGCTTCCAAGCTCTGGTGCAGGTATCATACATAAACCCTTGTATTTATTTAAATCCCAATCCGGCAATTAATTTCACTCTCTCCTTCCCTGAATTCTTTTGTTCGGTTTCATTAAGAACCCCCTCCCCCACCAGGGCTATGGACCCTGGTAAATTTAAAAAAGTATTTCTTTAGTGCCGCCTCAAAAGCTCTTATTCTGCCTAAAGTTGCGCAAAGAAATTAAGTTAATGGTAAAAAAACTTAGTTGTGTATCCAATATTTATTATCGCAAAGGACGATACTTTTATCCAGGTAAGTTATTGCTTAATCCGACATTGGACATGTTTACTCAATGAACAGAAATGGACTCAAAGATAAATAAATAGTTAAAAAAAAAAAAAAACTAAAAAAAATTAGTAAGAAAAAAATCTCTATATATCAATAAGAGGTGAAGAAACTCAAGAGGGGATTATTTTAATCTAATCGAAATTAATAATGGGTCGTTTTGATAACTTACCTACCCCAACATTAAAATAGCCTCCCTATGGGGAAATACATGGTGTGTGTCCTTCAGCTATTTCATAATAGCTGAAGGACACACACCATGTATTTCCCCATAGGGAGGCTATTTTAATGTTGGGGTAGGTAAGTTATCAAAACGACCCATTAATCAAAAGCAAAAATAAAAAATCTTTTTAACCAAAGATTATTAATTATTTAAATTATGAGCCCAGTTCGATTCAAAAAAAAAGTTTTTTTTTGTTTGGGAAAAATTTTGAGCCAAAATGATTATTAATTGAATATTCAATCTTCGATGAATTGAAAACTCGAACGAGAAGATGTGGATTAGAGTACTACCGTTTGAAGCCGGCTTTGGTTTTGAGGCGATGGGCTCGAAGGAAACTGCATTGCATTTAGACGAAGCGCCAACGAACCAACGAACCAACGAAGAGATTCATTTGAAGCATATATAGAGGATTCATTAGAAATATTAACCAGAAGTTAGATTGGGAGAATTTTTTTATTTTTATTTAAATAAAAAGTAAAAGAAAAAGTTTAATAAAAAAACTTCAATATTTTCAAAAATTAAATTAAAAAATTTAAAATAACATAAATTAAAATAAATGAGTTTTATTTTATTAAAAGAAAATTTTAAATAAAATTTAATGAAATTATTTCATTTCATTCATTGGATAATTATGGGCAGGAGCAGTCAGTCAGTTGACTGCTACGTTGGAATGTCATTTTTTGTTTTTGCGGAACCAAAGTTTTCCGTTCTGCGGAAAATTTTTTCCCTTCCGTGAAAATCATTTATCATTTTACCTTTTATTTTAGAGACACGAGAATTTTGTCGCCCCGCGGAATATTCGCTCTTTTGCGGAACCTGAATTGGCCGATCAAACATTTCGGGGGGGGGGGGGGCTCCCCCTTATATACGCCCCTGATATATATAGAAAGTATTGGATTCATGTCAAAAATTCGGTGTCGATATTTTGATGGATATACACGTTTTGAGGCCTCCTGAGTACAAAAAAGTGATTTTCGCGACATGGTCTGTCTGTGAACAAAATATCTCAAGAACGAAAAGAGCTAGGAGGTTGAAATTTTATATTTAGGTTAGGCACCCCCCTGGGATGTGACACGAAGCTTTTGAACAAAATCGGTTAAAGAGTACTAGTACTTTACTGATGTACTTTTTCAGTTTTTTTTTCGATTTACTCAAATTCGCTTCATATTTATTAATTCAAATAGGCAGCCAGGATCTGCCGATATGTACTCAGCATGCCTACTACTGGAGCACAGTACAGCACTCGCCTGAAAGAAGGGCAATCTAGTGTCCGGCTCCCCGATGTAGTGTAAAAGGATAGCTCTCGCCTCTTGTGCTAGAGGCTGACCTCTCGATAGTAAAGAAATAGTATTTAAATTACCGTATAATTAATAATACGGCGAGATCAAAAGGAATTGTCGGAAGATTAAATCAAACCATCAATTCATAGCAGAGACAATTTATTGGTTGACGAGGATGCATCCTGCTCCTTTTGATCCCGCCGTACAAAAGCAAAATACCTGAAAGATATTAATTAACAATAACACTTGGATAGAATTTAACAAGACATGTGAGTGTTCTTTATTGATGAGGCCAAACATCCCATGGCCCCCGGGAATCGAACCCAGGATCTCCGCCTTTCCGGGGCATAGGCGTGCTATCCATTGCACCAGGCCACCGGACCCTCGACCTGCACCAATAAACTCACTTCCCCTTATATGCAGTTAGTCGCGCAAGTTACTAACTCGTAACGAATAGGTGAAAAACTTTAAAGAAAAATTTTCCACCTATGCGCCGCTTGGTTAACCAGTAGAGGGACAGATATCTGGATCTGCTCTAACACACTACTGTAAGCAGCAAAGCCCAGAGGGCAGCGGGGTTAAGTTATAGCTATAACCTATGCGCCGCTTGGTTAACCAGTAGAGGGACAGATATCTGGATCTGCTCTAACACACTACTGTAAGCAGCAAAGCCCAGAGGGCAGCGGCGCAGAGTTATAGCTATAACTTAACCCCGCTGCCCTCTGGGCTTTGCTGCTTACAGTAGTGTGTTAGAGCAGATCCAGATATCTGTCCCTCTACTGGTTAACCAAGCGGCGCATAGATGGAAAATTTTTCTTTAAAGTTTTTCACCTATTCGTTACGAGTTAGTAACTTGCGCGACTAACTGCATATAAGGGGAAGTGAGTTTTATTGGTGCAGGTCGAGGGTCCGGTGGCCTGGTGCAATGGATAGCACGCCTATGCCCCGGAAAGGCGGAGATCCTGGGTTCGATTCCCGGGGGCCATGGGATGTTTGGCCTCATCAATAAAGAACACTCACATGTCTTGTTAAATATATCTATGACTCAGTTAAAGTCCGAATCGAGGTATTTTGAATACTATTATCTTTTTCAAATAATAGATCTCGAAAAATATTTAACTTGGATAGAATATCATTTGAAGGGATTTCTCAAATACTGAGTTTTCTTTAAATAAGTGTATTCATTCTAAAATATGAAAGAGAAAAACAAGAAAAAGTATATCAGTGAAGTACTACTACTTTTTGGCCGATTCTGTTAAAAACTTTCGTGTCACGTGCCAGAGGGGTGCCTAGTTTAAATATGAAATTTCAACCTCCTAGCTCTATTCGTTCTTGAATATTTTGTTCACAGACAGACAGACCATGTCGCGAAAATCACTTTTTGGATTCAGGGGACCTCAAAACTTATATCCATCAAAACTCGACATCGAATTTTTGACATGAATCTAATACTTTCTCTCTCTCTATATATATATATTACCCTGGTCGTACACGAGGACATTTTTTAAGCAATTTCTGGCGACATTTCTGGCTCCATAAAAATGTCTTCGTGTATGACAGCAAAAATGGAATTGGAATTGGAATTGGCTTGAAAAAAAATGTTTGTTCTATTTTTTCGGGCCAAATCGGCGCAATCAGAATGCGCACAAACGCAAACGCGTCGAAAATGGCCGTTTGAAAACATTTTTCGGTCAAGAAAAATGTCTCCGTGTATGACGAAAAGTTGTCTGATCGCGCCAGAAAAATAGCCCGTGTTCTATTTTCCCCCAGAATGAAAAGAAAAAAATTTTTTTTTTTTTTTTTGGGAAAAAGGGCAAAAAAAAAAGCACACAAACCAAAAAAGGCGAAAAAGGCGGTTGGAAGAAATTTTTCGGAAGAAAAAAATGTGTGTATGAAGAAAAGTGTTGAACGCAGAAAAAAAAGCGTGTTCTATTTTCTTGGGCCAATTCGACGCAAAGAGGGTGCGCAGTAAATCGACCATATCTGGCAACACCGCTTTTTGGAAATATTTTGGCATCATAACCTAGAATTTTTCAGTTTTTGACAGCAGTTGACAGATCTTTAAAATAATTATATTGTCAAATTATCATAAAAATATAAAATATATAGACATACTTCATTTGGAAAATAAAATTAAGGTAAGAATTAATTATTAAATTAAATTATTATTTATTTAAATTTTCACTTGGAATATAATAATTAATAAAAATATATTTTTTTGCAGTTCTTTTTTGGAAATTATAATTTATAATAAAAGAAGAGCAATATCTAGATTATATATTTATATTATTATATAAGGTAAATGAATACTTTGTTTTAAATAACTATTATTTATTTAAATTTTCATTGGGAATATAATCTTTGATAATAACTAAAATATTTATTTTAGATGGATTTGCACAAACATTTATGATTTAAATTTAAATTGTGGAAATGTTTTTTATGATGAACTGAGATGTTGATAGTTAATAAAATAAAACACGGTAGTTTTTTGGTTGCAGGTTTATTTTCAACTGAACATTCAGTTCAGATGGTTATAAACCATAATCTTCAGACTTGGAAATCACAATCAAGTTATATTTTGTATAATATATGAATGCATTAATTTCTTTATATTTTAGTTTTATGATTAACAAAATTTTAAATAAATAAAATTTTCATTGTGCATATAAAATTTATTATTTATCTAAAGAAACCAAAAATCCTTTGTAAAGATATTAAAAAACAATTCTTAGCTTATTTTTTTCCAAATGAGGTATGTTTATATATTTTTTTTATTAATAAATATATATTTCTATATATATTAAGGGCCTCATAGTTTTAACCTAAAAAAGTTTTTGATTAAGCTGTCAGTTTAAATTTTCAAACTGCGCACGTTTCTGCGCAGAATTGGCCCCAAAAATACAAATGTCCTCGTGTATGACAGGTTTTTTTCAAGCTAGAAATGCAGGCCATTTTTTCAAGACATTTTTATGGAGCAAGAAATGTCGCCAGAAATTGCTTGAAAAATGTCCTCGTGTACGACCAGGGTAATACATATATACATATGTAAGAGAAAATAAAAAAGAATAGCGAAGTAGGGAGGGGCTGCGATGAATGATTTTTGAGGTGCAGAGGCAACCAAAATTAAAATATTCTGAATGCTTTCCAATATTCCGGAGGCGAATCGATTCACTTTAATTATCCACCATTATCAGTCTTTTTATTGGTAGAGTTAGCCGTGAATATATATATTTGTAATGTACCACTATATCCGACTAACTTTTGCATTCAGAGTATTTGGCCCTACATATTTGTGAAATGCTCCTAATCCAGCCAATCATAAAAGAGCCTGTGTTAGTGAAAAAAATGCAATTGGAATCAAATTATTAAAATCGTTGAATGAAATTAATTTCATTATTTTTTATTTTGAATAATTTTAAATAAAAAAAAATATATAATTTTTTTTTACCTTTTCCTTTAGCTTTGCCCGGATGCTTTTGAGACGAAGATCCGGCCATTAATTCATCCATTTCTTCTCCTCCCGATTCTCCACTATCTGACATTTGTTCGCGTTTTATGTTAGGGAGCCCTGGCGTTACCGGAGCTATGGAAACGCTTGGCGTCATCATAAGTCCTCCAGGACGCCCACTTGCAGCTGCAGCCGCTGCAGCAGCTGCTACAGAAACAGGACTAGTGCTACGACTAGTGCCTGGTTTAGCCATAGCTGAACGTTGTCCGGGAATCCCTAAGGGGACTGTTCCGCTGATGCCGCTCTTTGAGGCTCTAACGACATCAGTTAGACTGGATCTGCCACAAGATGTTGACGAGCCTGGAGTGTTACTTCCCAATTTTAAAAGCACGGTGTTAGGTACTTGATTTTGATTCGTTTTGGGAGTTCTTCCACTGCAAGTACTGACACTGACACTGGGACTTATAGAAGTTGTAGCCCCGGGAGTTCCTGGCAATTGTTTTAAAATTGAATTATTTCCTTGGAGAAGAGAAATGACTCGGGATTGAGTTTTACTATTTTGTCGATTGAGCGCGATTTGTCTCTGCACCTAATAAAAAAAATGTTGACTATAAGTGATTTAGAGTGAGGTGAACAGCTGAGTAGATCTTGTAGTAACGAATAAATAAAAGAGCGATTGCAGCTACACTTATTTCGTTTCGGTCAGATATTCGACTATCCTCAGGGCTAAAGCGTGTTTTGAGGAATTTTGTTGACACTCTTCAGCCCTGAGGAAGGTCGTATATCTGACCGAAACCTCGGCTTGAAGTGACTAATAAACGAAATAAGCGTCGCTCTTTTATTTATTCCTTTCTATAAGTGATTTTGCTCTATAAATGAATGGATGGAGTTCCTGATTATGAGAGGAAAAGGAATTTGTTGATTTCTATATTCCTATTAAAAATTTAACCTACATAATTATGGTCTAAACAGGAACCTTTACACTTTTTGTTGAGTATTCAAAGCTATGTTTAGAGTTTAATGAGGTAAATTAAGTTAAAACACAAGGTTATATGTTTCAATGTATTTTTTAATACAAATAGTGTTTGTGTACTTGTGAAGATGGATGGCCCTCTGCTACATCGAGAGTGTTTAAACAAATAACTAAATAACCTTGTGTTTTACTTGATAAAAGCATAATGTTTGAACAAGAGCTGGCAGCTCGCTCACTCACCTCCCGAATAATCCTTTGCTGTTCTTGGACTCGCCGAAGACGTTCCATCTCTTGTCGTTGAGCTGTTAACGTTTCTTGGTCGAGTTGATTTTCACTCATCACTTCACGAATATTTCGTCTCATATTTGACAATTTTCGCTCAGGTCCTTTCGCTTCTGACGTACTATCGATTTCTCCATCTGAGACGTTCTTTCTTTTCGATTTATTTAATTTCGATTCACTTTTTAATTTTTTCTTTTTTTGTAGATCATTTGATTTATCCAAATTTTTACGTTTCTTTTTTAGTTTTTTCTCTTTTTTAATTTCACTTTCAGTTTTCATTTCTGATTCATCTTTAATTTCCTCTTTAATTTTAATCGACGGGTTCAAAGAAGACGAAGAAGTTTCCATCTCTTTGTTTATTGTTGTTTCAGTCGCAGTCCCTTCAGGGGGGCGGTGGCGGAGGAAGGGATGAAGGAGGCGGAGGAGGAGGTAAATTTTGGTTCTCAGGCAGCGGCATCGATAGCGGTAGCAGAGACTGTTGTTGTTGTTGTTGTTCTAAATGAGATGTTGTTTGTTGTAGTTGTCCAATGTTATGATTAAATTCACTATTATTCACGTCGAAAGAAGAAGGATTTTCAATTGTTTGTTTCTCTGTTTCTTTTGGTTCGTTTTTATTAACGCGAGCATTTTTCTCTTCTTCCTCCTCTTCCTCTTCATCTTCATCATCGTCATCATCATCATCCTCGTCTTCGTCATCGTCATCATCTTCGTCATCATCCTCGTCATCATCGTCTTCTTCTTCGTCATCACTTGACTCTGATTCTCCATCAGTTGACATTTTTTCATCGTTTAATTTCCCTTCACTATTTATTGTTCCAAGTGGATTTTTAATAAATATTTCTAAATCTTTATTCACCCGGTTTGACGACGACTCTTCATCCTCTTCAGAAGAATTCAATGAGGATGTCGTCGTCGTTGTCGTAGGGCCTTTTTTCAAGTCATTGTTCTCTTCCGATGATTTTGTTGATGGACTCTCTATTTAATTTTAATTAAAATTAGATCAATACAATATTATATATCGATAAATAACGGAAATGTAGATTACGATCATTTTATAAAGTGGGGGTAGAAGGTGGGAGCTGCGCTATGTATAAGAACTATCAGGTCACAATCCCTTAAAACAAAAGTAGGGGGATGTGTTTTAAGGATTGTTATCATGCTCATAAATTTAAATTAGGTCATTTCAAAAAATCCCTTTTTAGTCTAAATAAAATCTTTTTAAAATGAGATCCAAATAATAACGTGGAAAAAGGCCGTTAATTAGACTGGCGTTAAATAATAAACAATAATTCAGAGAGGAAGGGCAGAGGCAGCCAAAAGGAAATAATTCTGAATGCTACAACAATTTTCCGGAGACGTTTCGGTGCATTTATTAGTCCTTTAATTGTTTTTTGTGCTCAGAGTTAGTCTAAAATTGCTTGATATATACATATGTCTTTAATTGGTTACAATTGAACATGTATATTGTTGAACTGGCATACAATGTTTGACAATGGTCACCCAAGAAAGTGAACTATCATTCATATAGTTCACTTTCTTGGGTGACCATTGTCAAACATTGTATGCCAGTTCAACAATATACATGTTCAATTGTAACCAATTAAAGACATATGTATATATCAAGCAATTTTAGACTAACTCTGAGCACAAAAAAACAATTAAAGGACTGAAGATGGAGCACTAGTAAATGCACCGAAACGTCTCCGGAAAATTGTTGTAGCATTCAGAATTATTTCCTTTTGGCTGCCTCTGCCCTTCCTCTCTGAATTATCATCACAGCCACCACACCTTAGTTGAATAAACAATAATGTTTGTTTGTGTCAAAAGATATCTTGCCTCGCTCGTGACCTGGAAGGATTTTAGCTCCCATTGCACCGAGAGACAGATGCGCCTGCTGAGTGGCGAAACTCCGAAAATTCAATTTTTGAGTTAAGCCTACCAAACGATGTTAAAATGTTTGCCAAAGTGGTCAAAATATAATTCTATTCTTTGCTTTTGATTCTGGCCTTTTCATTTGTTGCCCGGCAAATGGATATGTCGGCACTCAGCATTCTCAGCGGGCGATATGACACGATTGTTTAAAGGCAAGATATTTTTTGTACGACGACGTCTAGTTCCCGCAAAAAATAAACTGACATGGGCTGAATATTTATCAATACTTCATCAATAAAATACAGGACATATGTAAATAAAAAAGAAAAAACAAAGTTCAAGAGAAAATTTTAAAATTATTTGAAGGAAATAAATCCAAAGTCCCCCAACATATACATTAAAGAAGAACAGACAAGTTCATGTCAAAGCATTAAAATCAATTAGAGATTGCAACTTATCTTTATGAATAAGCTCGAATAGTTTAAAAACAATACATGATGAAATAATTATTCTTAACGTTGAATGTCAAAATTGTGATTTGGCCCAAACTTGCTTTATAGGATTCAATGACAGTTAAATTCCATTTATAAGAACAGAAATAAAAATGAAAAATAAGATGCCCACAGAAGCGAAGCTTTCTACTTTGAGTTCTTTTGACAAACTTTTTTTTATTGAGATTTTTATTATCTAAATCAAAAATGTAAAATTTAAAGATATGACATATGCAATTTTAAAAAGTTTGAATTTGCAAATAGATCACATCTCACTTTAAACAAAATGGATTTATTAAGCAAAGGCATTTGTTCTAGATGATCATAAACTACATTCTTTTAAATAAAAACAAACTTACTTAAAGCATCGTTGGTTTTAGGCAAAACACGTTCGATTGTAACATCACCAATTCTTGTCACAAAAGGTTCCATAATTAATTAACGAAAAAAAAAGTAAATAATAAATTGTAAATATTTGTTAAGGAGCCTTTTAGCCTGAGCCTTTCAACTCAGACTCCATATCCTGAAAAAAAAAAAAAATTTCAATAATTTTCTTTTTGTATTATTAATGTCAAAATGATTGATAAAATAACTTTTAATTAAAAGCAACAATATATCGATAATCTTTAAATTAATCTATATATATGCATATATAAAACTTATTAGAAATGTATATATATATATATATATATGTATATCTATATATACGTATATATATTGATCTTAGGACTTGAAGAATTAGCAAATTCTAAAAAAAGTTAGAACATCAAATACTTGCTTTTTCTCATATTTTATAAAAAGAATCCATCAAAGAAATATCAAAATATATAATAAGATGGACAGAATTGAATAGAGCAAGCGAGAGTAAGAAAAATAAAAAAATAATAAATAAATTTATTTAATGAAAATCCACCCGAGTGAAATCAGCTGAGGTTTTGAGGTGAGCTCAGAACTCAGACATTCAACTCTGAATGAGAGAGAAAGAGAAAGAGAGAGAAGACAGCAACTCTTCAACTCACAACTAGGAACAGGTCACGTGATCATTCGCTCGCGCTCTCTCTTTCTCTTTCTCTCATTTTACTTTAGGTCTTTCCCCCCGCCCGCCAAGGTGCAAAAACCAAGTGAGCAAATCACTCTTCAAACTCTTTTCAAGTCTAAATATATATATAAATAAATATTTTTGGAAGTTTTATTCATTTTAGAAAAAAAGGACAAAAATTAATTTTTTTTCTAACCCTTTTTTTTTAAAGGGTAGTAAGAAAAGAATATAATTTTTAATTTAATATTCTTTGTATTAGAATTTTTCATTTTTTCTTAAATGAATATTTTAATATAAAAATTGGAAAAATAAAAAATAAATAATATGGTAGTTTGGAAAATTTTTTAAATAACATCACTTTTTAAAAATTTTTAATTTTCAGTAATATTATTATATTAATATAATAATATATTTTATATAATAATATGTATTTATATTCTCTATATATACGAGTTTTTTTTTTTTTTTTTTTACTTTTCGAACTTTCTTTATCTTAATATTTTCAATAATAAATTCCATATCTAGCTTTGTAATAATAAATTTTCGATTATTATTTAATTTAGTAAAACATAAATGTACCTATAACATATGTGAAAATAATAAAAATATTAATATAATAATAATCATGCAATCATTTAACATTCAAAGACAAAAGACAAGCATCAACTTTTATAATGGAATATTTATGTTTTAAGGATACTTACCGCTAATTAAAGGGTGAGGAGAGGATCAGATGATTCTTTATAATACACTGACTAAACTTTTATTTGTAAAATTGAACTCTTAATCACATTAAATTCACCAAGTTGTGTTTGTCAAATTACTTTTTAATAATTAGTAAAGCAGCCATTACCATTTAGTTTTAAAAGCTTCAAGAAGTAGAAACGGAGACTAAGATGAAGAGATAAGCCATTTACTTATATGATGAATTAATCAGCTTCTAGTTCATAATTTGGCTCAAAGATATCGCTGATTGTAAAAATTTAAAAAATATTTTTTAACAAATTTTATTTTTAGGAATATTTAAATAAAAATTATGTACCATATAAAATAGAATTTTAATTTTTATCAGAGTTGGCAAGTTTTATCCCGCCGAGTATAATACACGGTTTTATACATGTATAAAACTATCGCGGATAAAACTAGGCCGATGAATAAAAGGTATAAAACTGTAAAAAACCAATTCTCTCCTCCTGAAAAAACAGCTTAAAAGCTTTTCATATTTTATAATGTTCTAAAGTATTGACGATGTTGTTTGCTTTTTATTTAGTGAATAATATAATCAAAATGTTAATAATTGAAAAATGAAATTTTATTTGAGCTTCCTTTCTCGTCGGGTTTGCGCATGCGCATCCAAGTTTTATACATTTTATACGTTTAATACATTTTATACGTTTCATAAAAGTTTTATCCGCAATTTTTGTATAAAACTGCAAAATTGTGTATAAAACCCAACTCTGATTTTTATACCATAATATCATAGATAATAATTTAAATTTTAAAATAGAATTATATAAGATTATTTTTAGATTTAAAAATAAATTTATTGTATTTTCCTCTTATAATTATAATAATTTAATATTAAAACAAATAAAAAACATATTTAAGTTTAAAAAAAAATACGTTTTATAACATTGGTAGCTTGTATATTTTCTGTTGCTCCCTTCAATTTGGTCTTGGGTGAGTGTGCAAAAACCAAAAACAAAATTGTCATTTTATTTCCTATTATTGACATTTGAGAGCGTTAATTTTTTTTCTTTTAATTGATATTGATTTTATAAAATAAATAAATTCTTCTTTCATATTGATTCAGGTATTTTGATTTTTTTTTTTTTTTTTTTTATTAATTTCACTTACATATTATTATTTTAATTCATATTTTTCAGAACAAAAGAAAAGAAGATGGATCGTTTATTGAGATTAGGAGCTGGTATGCCAGGATTAAATCAAGCTCCTCCACATTCAGATGCCTCAGTCGTTGATACAGCAGAGCAAGTTTATATTTCATCTTTAGCTCTTTTGAAAATGCTTAAACATGGAAGAGCTGGAGTCCCAATGGAAGTCATGGGTATATATATCTTTATCTCTCATTATTTCTTCTTTCATTTTAAATCATTTCATTTCTTTCTTAATTTAAAAAAAAAATATTTAATAAATTGAGTTTTTTATAATCGTAAATTAAAATTTATAATGTTCCCATCTCAAAGCTTTTGTTCTCGTTAATCGCGTTAATAAGTTTTGTCAGAATGACTACGGAATATAAATAAAAGAGATTTTGTGGATCACAAATAAATGTGCAGAGTTTTATTTAGCAAACTATGACTCAAAACTTTAAAACATTTGGTCCCATCTGAAGCCCAGTCTTTTTTTTTTTATGAAATTTGGAAAAAAACTAAATAAGTAAAGCATTAGTAGACAGACCTAGCGCAATTTTATATTGGCACCGGAAATAGTATAGGTTTTAATAGGAAAATTTGGAAAAATCGCCAGAGCCGAAATGCTGTGCTTATTTTCGTACAATCAAAGATTTTGTGATTTGAATTCGGGATGAGAAACAAACCTTTAGGAATGCTGGACAAAAATATTCTTCTTGGCTCTAAATATGTATTGTATAAGTTTAGTGTAGCTCTTTTGAAATCAAAATTGGAAATTATTGAAATTGATCCAGTATGGGTATATAATTAAAGCTCAGTGAATCTTACGCTCCATTCGACCCATTTTGGGAGATTCAAAATCAATTTTCCCAAAAAAAGAGATCGTATATCGCCTTTTGAAAAATCAAATCTCAAATAAAAATTGTTAAATGATTAAATTTGATTTTTTTTTAACTGACCCTCAATAGGAGTATAGATAGGCATTTAGAAAATATTATTTAAGATAAGTGATTGATAAATGATTCAGAGTTATATTTAGAGATATATAAATTGTCTAAAAAGATCGTAAAGCTGAAGGACCGTCGTCGTGGCTTTCCTACGGGACTCGATATGTATAAATCTTCAAGTGTACTGGGAATTCCAATTCCGTAACTCAAATAATGTGTATATAGCTTTTTATTTTAATACGAGTAATCATTAATAAAAAGGAAAATTGAAAAGCTTCAATGTTCATATATATCTCGAGTCGTTTTAATGCAGGCAACAGAGCAAAACAAAAACCAGCAAAATCTTTGCAGGATACTTGTATATATATATATATATATATATATGTCAAGCACGGTGGAATCCCGGGAGGGGTTCAATAAAACTCTGCGGCTATTGTAATATAGACATGTGATCGAAATCATACGGCTTTGTCAATAATAAAAATTATTTCCCCCATACAAATGATATCCAAGATGAATTCATCTCTAACCGTTATTATTTACAAAGCCCGATTCGATCCTTTGATGGCTTTGAAACGTCTTTTTGAACCCACTTCGCTTCCTTTCTTTCCAAGCTGCAGCTATTCACCCAGCCTTTGCTTATTCATTTAAATGCAATTATTTGATTGGGACTTTGGACTAGAAATATGGAAAGGAGGCAGAGAATAAAAATTCTCTCTTTAAAATCTTGATAGAAATAGGAGATGAGTAAAATTTTAATTTCGCCTTGACTTTCAACTTAAAGGGTTATAAATTGATTGTTTGATCTTTTTCAGGTTTAATGCTCGGCGAATTTGTTGATGATTACACCGTTCGTGTGATTGATGTATTCGCGATGCCACAGACGGGCACGGGCGTCTCCGTCGAGGCCGTCGATCCTGTTTTCCAAGCACGCATGTTGGATATGTTGAAACAAACAGGTCGCCCCGAGATGGTCGTTGGCTGGTACCATTCGCATCCTGGCTTTGGATGCTGGCTCTCAGGCGTCGATATCAATACTCAGCAGAGTTTTGAGGCTCTGTCGGATCGTGCTGTGGCTGTCGTCGTCGACCCAATCCAATCAGTTAAAGGCAAAGTGGTCATCGATGCATTTCGTTTAATTAATCCTAATATGATGGTCCTCGGCCAGGAGCCCCGACAAACGACATCGAATTTAGGCCATTTACAAAAACCCTCAGTCCAGGCTCTGATTCACGGTCTCAACCGCCATTATTATTCAATTGGAATTAATTATCGAAAGAATGAATTGGAACAAAAGATGTTATCGAATTTACATAAAAAATCCTGGATGGACGGACTAATGTTAGCTGATTATAAAGAGCATTGTAAAATCAACGAGGACACCGTAGGCGATATGCTGGCCCTCGCGAAAAATTACAATAAAGCATTAGAAGAGGAAGAGAAAATGTCGTCAGAACAATTGGCGATCAAAAACGTCGGCAAGCAAGACCCTAAACGGCACATGGAAGAAAAAGTGTCTCTCGTTATGTCTACAAACGTTGTCCAATGCCTCGGCGCGATGCTCGACACCGTCGTCTTTAAATGAAACAAATCACTTTGTATTCTCAATAAAAAATATTTATAAATGTGAAATCATGAATTTTTAATTAAAACAAAATTCTTTTTTTATATATTGCTAATTTAATCATCTTAAAAAAAAATTAATAAAATAAACACAGACGTACACAAACACACACACACGCACAAACACAAAGAAAGAAAAACAAATTTTGATGTCGAATTGAAGTCTGATGAGAAATTAAGTGAAAGAAACATTTTGAATAGAACAAAACACCTTCCTCAGGAGGTTTCTTTTTTTTTGTCATCTGCGAATCAATTCGACATTCAAACTCACAAAATTCATTTTTTACAGCACTCTCCCCGTTCATCTTAAAATAAATATTAAAATTATTTCAAGGGACTTTTTTCTTTATTTTCAAATAAATAAATAAAAAAAATTTCTTTTCAATTCCCCATTTTTTTAATCTATTTTGTTTTCCAATAAAAGTTTTTGAAATTATTTACATAAACAGATGATAGAAAAAAAAAATATACAAAGAAAAAGGAAAGCGTTTGGCATTTTTGTTTTAAAAGGTTACAAAAATTTCCTTTTATATAAAAAATTAATGAAAATAAAAAATATTATTAATGCACATATACCCATTTCATTTTATTAAACTTCTTTTAAATAGGAAAAAATAATTAATTTTAATGCAAAGCTTTCTTCTCTCATCTCTATAATTTATATTAGGGCGGGTCGAAAAAATTAATTTTTTATTTCGAAGTTGTGCGAATTATATAGCCAAAAAAGAAATTACCAAAATCGGTTGACATCTTCCGGTCGCGCAGAGGCCCTGAAGTTGACAAAAACTTCATTTTTAATTTTTAAATTCACACCAAAATAAAACACAACGTGCTAACTTTTTCATTATTTTGGGGCTAAGATATCAAATGATCTAACAAAACCAAATTAAAACTCAAGTGTTTTTTGAAGACGTGCAAACTACGGACATTACGAAAACATCTAATTCAAAAATCCCAAGAATGAAGTTTTGTTCATATTTTGTCAACTTCAACGACCTGAAGATGTCCCCCGATTTTGATAATTTCTTTTTTTTCCTTTCTGGCAACTTCTGTGTGCTCTTACAACTTCGAAATGAAAAATGAGTTTTTTCGGCCTGCTGAGAATGTGAGTGGCGAAAGTCCGAAAATTCCTTTTTTGAGTTACGTTGTTAAAACGTCTTCCCTTTTGAGTGGCGAAAAGATATTTCCATTCTGGCCTATACTCAGCAGGCGATAAGGGATATTTGCGAGGGTGAATAGAGAATTTTGTGTCTAAATATAGAAAGCGTAGAAAGAAGATTTCCGCCCTGTTCGATCGTTTATTCGTTGAAAGAACGTTTTCTTTTTGCTAAGCTCTTGGTGCAAATTCTCTGATTATGTTCGCATCGTTGAGTCGCCATGTTGAAGACGGTGCCGTCATCGCAGGCGAATTTGAAGTCTAAAACTTGCTTTGAATGGAATCCTGGACTACAAAAATGAAATAATCGACAATCGCGGGGATCTGGATAATAACGATGCGTCTCTAATCCCGAACAACTAAATCCTATTTTAATGCTATTCTTATTTTCTTCTTTTTTAATAAGTGGATTTGCTGTTGTTGTTGTTGTTGTTGGAATATCTTGTTCGGTTATAGTTGTTAAAATTGTAGGGTTATCTGTTGTTGTTGTTAATATTTTTTCAGTTTTATATTTTGTTGAATCTAAATTATTAATTTCTTTCATTTGTAAAACAATTTGAGGAGGAGGATCATCGACAACAACAACAACAACAGGTGAATGGGATGTTGTTGAAGTGCCACGATGGCGATTCCGTCGCCTAGCAGCTGAATTTGCTTCCGTTGTTGTTGTTGTTAATTGATAGGGTCTTCTTCTCCGTTGATGATAATCAGGCCTGGTTCTTTTCCTAGAATTTGTTGTTGTTGTAGGGATTGAAGATGAAGAAGAAGGTTCAAATGTTGTTGTTGTTGTTATTGTTGGAATGGCTGTTGTTGTTGTGTATTCAACTTCTTCTTTTGTTGTCGTTGTACTCAACTCATCCACCATACTTGTAGTTGTTGTTATGACGTCATCATTTATTGTAGTTTTGAATTTCGCAAGTGTTGTCTCCGAGTTGTCTTTTTCTGTTGTATAAATCGTAGGCCTGCTGCCCTCACCCTTAGGGGTTGTTGTTGTTGTTGTTGTTGTAGGAAAGTTGTTTCTTGATCTTGAGACAACGTTGAAGTTGAAGGATTTGGTGAAGTTGAAGAAATTTCTTCTTCTTCGTCATAATATTCATAATCATCTTCTGTTTGTTTTGTTGTTGTTGTTGTTATACTCCTTGGACTTGAAGAACTTATTTCATCTAATTTCTCTATTGTATTGTTCTGTTGTTGTTGTTGTTGTTGTCTTTTCCTCCAGCACTATTATTAAAAGTTAAAGGCTCATAATTGTCATTAACGTAATCGGTATAGTTTTCAAAATTTGGCAGGAAATTCATTTTAGTTTCGTTATTTGTTTGTTCCAATTCAACTTCATATTCATAATAATCATCATAAAAATCTTTTGTTGTTGTTGTTGTTGTTTTCAAAAGTTGTTGTTGTTGTTGTTTAGTAGGAGTTTTTTTTTCAAGAGCATTAAATGAGGAATAGATTTGTTCTCTGCTCTCGCGTGATTCGTTGTCTACTAAAAATGGACGTCTGAATTCCTCAGTTTCTAATGGAGACGGAGCAACTTCCTCTTCCTCGACGACAACAACAACGCCGCTCGTTGATTGGTTGCTGCTTGTTGGTGACGTCACATCAATATGTATAAGTTCCTCAACATTTTCATCAAATTTTGTTGGTTTCCCTGGCACTAGATGGGGGTGTTTCTCTGTTGTTGTTGTTGTTGTATTAAAATCTAAATTTTTTCCACTAACAATTTTAGATTCCTCTGTAGTTGTTGTTGTTGTTGTTGTTGTCTTAGAATCTAAATTTTTTCCACTAACAATTTTAGATTCCTCTGTTGTTGTTGTTGTTGTATTAAAATCTAAATTTTTTCCACTAACAATTTTAGATTCCTCTGTTGTTGTGTGTTGTTGTTGTTGTGTTAGAATCTAAATTTTTTCTATTAATAGTTTTAGAATCCTCTGTTGTTGCCTCTTCGACATCATCATAATATTCTTCGTATTCCTCGTATTCTTCTTCGTCTGTTATTTGTCGTCTATTTCTGGTTCTTTTTGATCTTTCATCTGTAAAAAATAAAATGAAATAATATTTATTAGAAAAGATCAAAAAAAAAAGTTTGCTTTATTTTTTATACAGAGTTTCCCCCTTGGGAATTTTGATAGAAAGAAAGCTCGAATTCGCCCCCAAGCGAGGATACCCAAGTAGGCTATAAAAGGGACAGAACTCGGGAACAAACATTGCAAACAGAGAGAAGAAAAATGCATGCCCCCAAAGAGAGAGATGATCGCCAGCCATCACGTTACGCGCCGCATTTCTCCAGGCGTCGAATGAGAGCTTCCGACTTGTTCTTGTGGGGATACTTGAAGCTACACGTCCTGAACTCAAGGAAAGGATTCGTACAGCTCTGGAGGAGATAGATCCCTTTGCACGTCCTGGACTGGAGGAATGCGGCGATCATCTCTCTCTATGGGGGCATGCATTTTTCTTCTCTTTGTTTTCGAGTTCTGTCCCTTTCATAGCCTACTATTCATTATGCCTGAGAGGGATTTACATATAGAGAGTGTTCCATTTGAAACGAAGATTTTTATTTACGCGAATTTTCCTTGAAAATTGTCATTTTTCTTTGTTATTAACAAAACGACTGAAGATATAATAAAAATCGTAAGGAAAAGCCTGCAGGAAAAATAAAAAATGTCCTCTGAAATATTTAGCTCAAGTGCGTTATTCCCAAGATATAGTCTATTCAGTTTAATATTTTGAGAAGTGAAAATTCATTAAATTTCAACTTTTATTTTCGCAATGAAAAATCACAAAACCGAACAGAGCTGTAACAATTACAAAAAAAGAGGGATTTGCATGTTACGGCATTTAAATGGGAAAAATTCAACGATTGAGAGGAAGTTGTTAAAAATAAAATTAAGGGCTGGAACTGGGGAGGGAATTTTTTTTCGATGTTTCGGTCCGTAAGGATACAGGCTAAGCTAGCTCACATGCAAGGAGCGAAACGTCAGAAAGGCAGGTCTGTACCTGAATATTTCGGTGTGTCCGGGAAAATAAAAAAATGTTCGTTTCAATTCAAATGAAACACCCGATGCTCTATATATACAAATAGGTGACGTAAAAGAAAGAACGAATTTATCCTTTCTTTTGTTCAAAAGTGTTTTTGTGCTTTACGTGAAATTATTTCGTCTTTTTGTTTCTGGTCAGTCAAAGTCATCAGTCATTGTGCGCAAAAGGTGAATGATTAAATTAACGTCCACTTACACTTCATGTAATGTCTCAATGCGGATTTTTTTTTTATTTACAGTCGAAAAGTCTCTGAAAATGATTTCAAGTTAGAAAAGAAAAGAAAAGAAATAGAGTAAACGAATAAGAGAGCAAACTCTTTTATGACGCACATACCTCTTGTCGGTTTAATCGAAGTGTGTGGCACTTTGAGTGGTTCAAAACTCGGAACAGTGATGCTCTCTGTGAATGGAAGGAACAAGAATAAATCAAAATCGACTCCGAGGAAGGAATTTAAAAGAAAAACGCACCTTCTTGGCCTCTGAAGTTGTTGAGATGGTAATACCCTTTAGATAAGCTGCAATCCACTTTGGAGCGTTCTTGGCAAATGCGACTTCGCTGGTCGAATCGCGTTCCCGGCCCGCATGCGAATTTATTATCTTGGATTCTAAAAAAAAGAATATTATTATAGAAATAAAGGCGAATGTTTATATTCTTTTACCTTCCATGACGTCCTTGTGAACAAATGTGAAAGATTTGACAATCGGCTTCAGGGTCGGCGTAATAGCCTCCGAGAGTTTTTCCTCGACAGGTAAACGAAGTCTGAGGGAGTTGCGTTGTGGTGACAGCCAGGGGTGTTGTTGTTGTTGTTGTTGTTGGGTTTAATCGTGTTCTGCTAGAAGATGATGATGCACGCGAAGGTATTCGTCGAGATCCAGTTCGATTAGGCAGTTCAGCTAGGGTCTCTGGGTCCATTGCAACAAGTTGAGGTCTTTTTCTTCTTTCTCGACTCATTTCTGAAAAAGACAAGTCACCATGGGCGTAACTAGGGAATTTTGCTGGGGGGGGGGGCCCATATTGTGTCACCCACCCTGTACACTTTACTGATGTGGAAGCATTCGAGCCATCATTTCTCTAAACTCGCTCTAACGATTTTATAATTCATAAATCAATTATATTTTAGATACTCTTTAAAATGTATATTCTCATTTTGCTCTCAAAATTGTTTGAAGCATACTTCAAAGAAAAGATAGGAGAAATGGTTGCCATGGTAACAAAATGTAAATATTTTCCCATCTATATATATAATTCACTAATGTCCGTCCGTCTGTCTGTCTGTCTGTCACGCTCTATTTAGGCAACTTCCCGTTGGAATTTTGAAATGAAATTTTTTATACATAAAGAGGACCTTTTCGGGATTACAGGAAAATTATTTTCATCCCGAAATTCCCATAACTTTTTGAGTTATTAATTTTTAAAGTTACGATTTCTCCCATAGGAAATGTATAGAGAAATATTTATGTATTCTTTTCATTTGTGTATTCCATGAATGTAAACAAATCTTCAAACAGGCACTGGTTTGGAATAGTAATGATAATTTTTTTTCATAATTAAGAAGAAAGGGCGAGGGTCCGCCGCAGGCGGGCCCGAGCCAGCTGGAGGGGGTCCAGGGGGGCGAAGCCCCCCGGCTAGGCGCGAAGACCGCCGAAGGCGGGCGACGCGGCTAGTGTTTATAAATTTCTTGAATCTTGAAGTATATTGGCGGAAACTAAATATATGACGACACAAAAAATCTGGTGTGACAAGCACAGAACACAACTTTCTCTTACTGAAGATAAGTGTGTGCTGTGCAGTCACACCAGATTTTTTCATTTTATTTTAATTTTAATAAAAATTTCTTATGGAATTTTGTTTTTCAGCTCTTGACAAGCACAGTACACAACTTTCTCTTACCTTACTGAAGTTGAAGGTAAGAGCAAGTTTTGTGCTGTGCGACTAGTCACTTCACCATTTATTTACTTTGAACCGAAATCCTTTTTGACAATATAAACTGAGAGCCGACCCTGAATTCAATTAAAACTCGGCAGTTGTGCCGTCAACGGAGCTCACAACGCATGGCCACCATCCACTTTATGGGGGATATTCCTACCAGAGTCTCCTTCGGGAGTTTGGTTTTCCCTTCTTGACTTCCACGCTCCCAATCGTCATCTAACGCCTTTTTGTATGACCTCAGGAAACAACAAATATTTTAAAAGATCTCCAATAAATAGAATCATGTAATTATGAGTATGGCCAGGTCGATGTGTCCCTTGGCCACTGGAAGAGTTCTTGGTTAGTGGCTTGATGCTGTACTACCCTCTGTGCAATGCAAAGTTGCTCAAACCCTCGACCCCAGTCACCCCCACAATCTTCGGTCACGTGCTCATCTCGATTTAGTTCTAGCTGCGTTTTCCTCGGTGCGACCCTCACGACGATACCATTTTGCTTCATTCGCAATCACATTGTTCTATAATAAAGCAAGTTTGTGTTTTTGAAATGCCTTTTTGAGGAGATGGAAGATGACGAAATACTTCTCCATACTTAAGGGATAAAAAGAGCAAAAACGTACGACGGTCTTTATTTCTTATTTCTTAGTTCAAACATTCGCAGGGTTTGTACTAAAAATTGATCATTTCCCATCAAGACCCGTGAAGACGACAAAAAGTTCCCAGAATTTTTTCGTTTTTCTCTGACTGTCCGACGATTATCGTTAACGACTCTACCGGCAGTCGCTCGGAGCAAAACAGCTCAAAGGAAATAGTGAATCAAGTTAAATCGTTGTCAGAGTCGCACCGAGGAAAAAGTACCTTTAGACTGATCCTCAATCCTCAAGTTCGAGTTTTTGATGGTCTTTTGTAAAGTCGAAATGTCTCTTTTATTGTTTATTTGTAACATTACCTGAATCTTGTCTGGTTGTTAATGTTGTTGACGCTCGTACTCGACCCCGCCCTCCACGATTATTAGGTGCAGTTAGAATACTCTCAGTTTCTGGCACAGGTGTCGGTGGTTGGCGACGTCTATCCGATTGACGTTTATCTCTCCGAATTTTCGGAACATCTTTAAAAAATGGATCTGAGGAAACATCAGATTCTTGATATTCATCATAATTATGCGATGGTGTGGGTGAAGATGATGAATTGGAATTGGAACCAAAAGGATGGAGTCCGTGATTGATCTCTAACGGATTCACTTGGGATTTTGACTTTTGATGTGCTGTTGAAACACTAAACGTGCTACTTGTGGAGGAAACAATTTTTGTTGGACTGAACAAATGCTCCGAGTTTTGGCTAAATTTAAAATTTAATGGCGCAGGTGTTAAATGAATGTTATGCGAGTGAGAATAAGGATTGCCATGCGAATTAAGCGAAAAGAAATATTTGACAGTCGACGATGGAGATGAGGGTTGAAGATGACCTCGTCGTATCGGTGATGGAGGTGTTATAGGAATTGCAAGATCACTAGTAAAATAATTGCTTGTAGTTGATGAGAGAGAAGGACGGGGAGGACTTAACACACCGACGTGGCCATTGCTGAAAACTCCGTGGTGTAATTCAGTTGTAGCTGGATCATCGTAATCCCCGCTGCTCCCATCCGAATAGTCATCGTAATCATGATGGGAATGAACAAGATGTGTGTGTTGTTGTTGTTGAGGAAGTTTTGTTGATGAAGGGAAATGAAGAAATGTGATAGATGTAGTATGAGGCTGAGGGAGAGGAGACAAAGAGGAAGGAGATGACAGGGGAGGAGGCGGAGAACTACTAGGAGTTGAAGGTGGCGCTTGTGTTGTCGTCGTCGACGTCGTTGTTGTTGCTGTGGTCGTGGTTATCGGCAGCGGAGATGGTGTTGTTATTATTTCATCATCATCGTCTTCAGGAAATCTAAAAAACAAAAAAAGGGTGAGTGTACAAATACATATGAAATGGATTTCAAATTTGAACAAACATGTTGTTTAATTTTAAAATCAGAGATTCCTTTACCCAAAAGGAGGTTGGTTTCCAGCATAGAGTTCCAGATTGAGATTATAAAAGCCTTCTGCTTTCGAACAGTCCACTTCATCTATTCGTTCGCAAACTCTTGTTTCTTGATCAAAGACAGTGCCATTCAGACAGAGGAACTTAATATCGGTCACTTCACCTGCAACAAAATTATAAGAAAATCTGGTGTGACTGGCGCACGCACACAACTTTCTCTTACCTTCGGTAATCGAAAGTTGTGTACTGTGCTTGTCACACCAGATTTTTTGTGTCGACATGTATTTAGTTCCCGGCAGTAGGGAATATTTGAATTCAGATGTAAAATTTATAAGTATGGGAAAATATTTATATTTCGTAACCATGACAACCATTTCTCCTATCTTTCCTATGAAGCACAAGAGTAAAGTGTGCTTCAAACAATTTTGAGAGCAAAACGAGAATATACATTTGAAAGAGCATCTAAAAAATAATTGATTTTTGAATTTTAATCAAAATCGTTAGAGCGAATTTTGAGAAAATCGAAAAAAACTGAAAAAGTACATCAGTAAAGTACTAGTACTCTTTGGCCGATTTTGATTAAAAGCTTATTTTTCCGGTCCCGGGGGTGTTTAACTTAAATATAAAATTTCAGCCTCATAGCTCAATTCCTTCATGCTTAAAAGTGAACACAGACACACCCACCCACACACCCACCCACCCACCCACAGACAGACCATGTCGCGAAAACCACTTTTTTGGATTCAGGGGACCTCAAAACGTGAAGATCCATCAAAATCTCGACATCAATTTTTGACATGAAACCAATACTTTCTCTCTCTATATATATATTACATATATACATAGGTAAAAAAGAAAAAAGACGATAAAGGAAATATAAGTATAAAGAAACGAGATTTAATATAAAGGGCAGAGAAAGGAAAAGTAAAAATTCTTTTGGACGAACAAACGATTGATTCAAGTGTGCCCTAGCCTCTTTAATATTTATATAAATGATGATATATAGGCGTAGGAAAGAAAAAATGTTGGAGGAACGGTGATTGGGAATAAGAAGATATTTTGTATGATGTTGCTATAATAGATGAAGAGAAGAGTGAGTTAAAAGAAATGATCAGAGACCGGGAACGTTACTGTAAGGAAAACAAACTAACAGTAAATTTAGAGTCAAGAAAGGAAGCAGAAAGAGTATCAAGAGTATACTTTGAAGAAAGAAGGAAATTCAGGAAAGTTATTTGGGAGTCATTTTCTCGTCAGGAAATTTAAGAAAGCAACATGTGAAAGAGCAAGCAAGAATAGGAAAAAATGATAAGAGCGACGTGGGCCTGGTCAAAAGGAGCTCAACGAAGGAACTCGCAAAGAAAATATTACTCTACGACAACCAGTCATAATGTATGGATCAGAACAGAGAAAGAAGAAATCGAGAAGATACGTGCAAGCTATATGAAGATGACAATGGGTATATTAAGAGCATCACCAGAGTAGATTTGGAGAAGCGAAATAGGAAGGCAACAGTAGCACTAAAAAATCTCCTAAATTCATAAAAAGAATAAAGAAAATGAACGAAGAGCGACTTCCGAAAGTGTGTGTGTCTCAAGGAAATATTAAGAGGGGTAGAGAATAGGAATGGAACATAATGGGGTGGGGAGATGAAGAAGAGATTGGAAGGCCTGGGAAGGGGATGATTTGGATGGGCGAAGAGGAACCAAGTGGAATAGGGATGAAGGAAAATATATTAAGGGCAGACATATCAAAATATTCGACTGAAATAGACAATTCTAAATTCTGCCCCAATTACAAGCATATAAAGAAAGATATTGGCAGGAAACAAATTGTAATGAAGAAACGAAGATATTATGGGCCAGAGCAAGGTGTGCAAGTATCTGGAGGGGTTAAAGAAGAGGTGGAACAGTGTGGAACGGGGATGCGACGCGGAAAAGGAGACATATAGAAGGGTGTCAGGAGTTTGAGAAGAAGATGGGAAGAGGAATGGTGGAGAAAGCTGGACGGACCGACCGATGAGGGGCTGGTGGATCTGCTGAGAATTGTATATAAATAAAATATTATAAGAATAAGAAAATCCTCCGCAAAAAGAGGCGTGTATCTCTTTTGTTGAAAGCCAGAAACAGAAGAGACATTTTTCTTCCATTTCAAAAGTAATATGCTGTTCTTTGATGATACAATGCAAGTGCCTAAATGTGTGCAGGAGGGCGAAAATACCACATTAGTTTGTCACCCCTTAAGAAGTTGCAAGTTCATGAGTGATGTCAAATTATGCAAACATTGCACTTTTTGTTCTAGGTAGTTGGGGCACGTTTGTTCTTTTTGGCCTAGATAGCATGGCATGCATGCCCTGGCCGCTTTGCACTTTTTCTCATGGCAAGTGAAATGAACAAAGCTAATAATAAACCATTATTACTCCCCTCTTTGAAAACGCCCCCTTTGAGGAAAGATGAAGGAAGCTATACCGGTAAGCATTCCGAGATATTATCTCTTACAAGGATCGATGATACGGAATTTCAAGTTAATGAAAATGATTGTCAACGGGCGTGTTCAAGGTGTAATGTCATTCATATTAACGTTGTAATGTGTAGGCATCAATAAATAAAGAAATTCCTCTCTCCCGGAGACGGAAACTCTCTTATATGCCATGTGATGATTATAATTATGAAATTTTAAAGGTCAATTACGTATAAAATTAAAATATTTGTGTATCAATTTTTTTTTTACCTTTTCTTATCTATAAGAGAGAGAGAGAAAGTATTGGGTTCATTTCAAAAATTTGATGAAGAGATTTTGATGGGTTGGGGTCCCCTGAATCCAAAAAAAAATGGTTTTCGCGACATGGTCTGTCTGTGAACAAAATATCTCAAGAACGGAAAGAGCTAGGAGGTTGAAATTTTATATTTAAGTTAGGCACCCCTCTAGAGCGTGAAAATAAGCTTTTAATCAAAATCAATTTAAAAGCACTAGTACTTTATTGATGTACTTTTTCAGTTTTTTTCCGATTTTCTCAAAATTCTCTCCAACGATTTTGATTAAAATTCATAAATCAACTATTTATTAGATGCTCTAAAAATGTATATTCTCATTGTGACATTGAAATCTTCTGAAGACCCCTTTACTCTTGTAACAAAATATAAATATTTGCCCATACTTATAAATTTTACATCTTGAATTCAAATATTTCGGCGGAAACTAAATATATGTCGACACGAAAAATCTGGTGCGACAGAATATACATTTTAAAGAGAATCTTTATCTACAGACAAACCATGTCGCGAAAACCACTTACTTTCTCTTACCCTATAGACGTCTATATGAAATATATATAGAGAGAAAGTATTGTTTTGGATTCAGGGGACCTCAAAACGTGTATATCCATCAAAATCTCGACATCGAATTTTTGACATGATCGCAATACTTTCTCTCTCTATATATTAACATATATAGAGGTAAGAGATAGTAAAAAACAACTTCAAATATATCAATAGATTGCGCGGAAGTGAATAAATATCCCATCCCATTATTCTCTTAATAGCCACCGGGTGCTCTCTAAAGGAGAATACAAATCGAAATTGAGTTGATAAATATTAATTTATTATTATTAATGAGAACAAAAAAACCAAAAACATGTCGGGCAGCTACTCAAAAACTAAATTTTGCCCCCCCCCCCCCCAGGCGACGCCCTTGATGAGAAAGAAAAAAAGAATTTTTAAAAGATATTTATTTATATAAAAAAGATTAAATGAAAATTAAGAAAGTGTCAAAAACCTCGAATGGGCCAACCAAGTATGTCTGTCTGTCTGTTTGTTTTCACTTTGGATGCTTCAAGTGTACAAAATCAGTGCACGTCTCAAGCAATGCCAAGCCAATTGGCTAATTTATCTGTGTGTCGTGTGTGTGTGAGTGCTCCAAGTTATAACGGGCGCACTTGAATAAATGTTGCATAATTTCTTGTTCAGGTGTCCTGTTTCCAAGTCAAGAGTCATATAACCATGATTTTATTTTCTTTTTGCTTTGCAGTAGCTGAACACACAGAATTGCAAATGCAACTCGAGCTTCATCAACACTTCACTCAAATTGGTACAAATTTTAATTTGACATTTGATTTATTTAAATTTCAAGTGCTATAACGGATTCCGTTACTCTCTATTTACGGGGGACGTTCCACACGTTTGTTTTCTTGGGCCTCGCAACCGTGCTTTGGCAATGCTCAACAGCAATGATCTTAGTGGCTATTGCACTTGACTTGTTTATGTTCTTCCCACAAATTGCCAAGCTACAATCGATTCTTTTCCCAATGTCCGTAAAGGAGCTACAAGTCACTTTCTACATTGTTTTCTTAAGCAAAGGTAAACATTCGGAAATTAATCTTAAGGGAGTGCATTTGCAGCTAGGAGAATAAAAAACTACTTTTAATTTCTTTTGGTCGACGTTTCGGACGCCTTCTTCGAGACCAAAGATTGTTAAAAAGCACACATGGATTTTGTTGTGGCATGTATAAAATATATGAACAATATTGACAAAGGCATCATTTTGTGTAAGCGAATAACTCTCTGTGCGTTATTTTTTCCAATTACCAATTCGGAAATTAATTGATTTGGTCTTTGTTGATATTAGAAATAAAAGAGAATTGATTTAGCTGCAGAATTAGCAGGTGGGGGAGGGGGGGGGGGAGGGAGATATCCTCCCGCCACAAGGGCTCTGATTTTTTTTTTTTATATTATTCTAAATAAAATAATATTTCAAAATATATCGTATACCGTATAAAATGTACAAAATTAAACAATTAATTAAATTATATAACCTCTTCTGTCTTCGCCTTATTCCCGCGATGCGGGGTCGGCGGATCTCCCTTTTTCCCTCCAACCCTATAATGCGTTTTTGCGGCCGGAAGAAATAGATTATTATTCGTAAATTATTACTTAAAAGAATATTTATTTTTTCTCTATGTGGAATCAATTTGATTTTGAGGAAAATTACAGACAGTATAGGCTGTTCGTAGATGAACGAAAAATTCAGGATATTTTAATCTATCTGTCAACAACAGGAGAATTGCCATGGAGGGCGTTTTATCAAGTATCAAGCTCATAGGAACCCCCGTGTTATGGCAGTGGAGATCAATGGAGTCAGTGGCTGTTTTTCTATAGACAGAAGAAGGAGCAGGTGCAGCCAAAAATCAAAGCCTCCGATGCAACGAGACGTTTCGGAGGAACTTTATTTACCCATCCATCTTCAGTTCTTCAAAATTGTTAAATTAAAGTCCCGGAGTTGGCCAATAGGGCAATACATGTAAATTTATGCGAATTATTAAGTGATGGGTGAATAAAATTCCTCCGAAACGTCTCGTTGAATGGGAGGCTTTTATTTTTGGCTGCACCTAAATAAAAGTTGAGGATGTCTTGCTCTCTTTTATTCTGTTCCAATACCCGGGGCACTGCAGTTGACAAATTGAAGCTCGGCATCGCGTTCTGTTGCATTTCGATGATTTAATTAGAAAAAAACGATCCTGTTCCGTTCAAAACGGGTCGACATATGCTTATTAAATAAAAGCAAACGAACGAACTGCTCTAATAAATTTTCTCTGAATTTCGTCCATCTTTTTTTCTCCCCCGTAAATTATGAAATCTCAACACGCTTTCTTGGCCTTAATTATTATCACTTTTTGTCTTAATTTACGGGTATAAAAAAAGAAAAGGAGAACATAGAGTATAAAAGAGATTGCTATTTTTGTGAACAAAAAAAAATGGCGTGACTAACCGCACAGCACACATTTTTCTTTGACTAAAGTTATCACACCAGCAGGGGCGGCTCTAGGATGAAGATATTGGGTAGGCAACTTTCCGGGGTGTCAACATGTTTGATGAAATAAAAACGACAAAGTTACACAGAAAAGGATGACATTTTTTTAACTACAACAGTGGATATAAATTAAATAACTATTAAAATTGAACTCTGTTGTAGCTTATACCAAAACCGACATTATTATTGGGTTGCCTACCCAATCGGCCTACGCGCCCGCTAAAGCCGCCCCTGCACACCAGAATGTTTGTCTCGAGATTTATCACATAAATGATTTATTAATTTAAAGAAAAAAATAAAACCACTTGCACTTTTTGGCCAATTTTATTCAAAATCTTGGGGAGTTGGTAATTTAAATATCCAAATTCAACCTTGTTGTTTTGTTTTTTTTCGTTTTTGGGATATTTTGCTCCTACACAAACAGACAGACTAGAAGAATAATTTCCATATACTCAAAACTTGGTTTAAGCAGAGCCAAGAGTCGAAATACCGATAATTCTGGAACATCACCTAGTGTTTTTAGTTTTAATTTTTTTTTTTTTTTTTTTTTTTTTTTTTGGGAGGGGGGCTCACAGCTCTTCACTTCATTCCACTAATATTTTTATCACTCTTCTGTTCTATATATAGATTAAAGTAGTGAGTTCCCACACAGTACGGAATATTGCAATCTTGCTCAATGTTGACAATATTGCGGCAACATTGATGCAATATTGCAGCTCAAACAGCAATATTGCTAGTTTGGAATATTGCCGCTGCAATGTTGCCAAGATTCGCAATGTTTCTGCAACATTGCTGCAATATTTTGTGCTGTGTGGGTTACCAACAAATAGCAATCGTTCTTGTTACGAACAAAAAAGCGAAAAAACGCCTAGATACCCGCAGCCAAGGGAAGCAGGCATGTCTATTGGATTGCCTAATCGCAAAACATTCGGGAATGACTTCCCCAAAACCTTCTCGTATATTGTTTTGGAATTACGCCGTGTGTCTGTGTGTGGGTGAACATGATTGCAGCAGACAGATCGATGGAACTTGGTAAACACCAGCCGAATCGAAAAGATGGAATGAGCTTCGAGTCACGTGCCAAGGAGGTGCCTAACTTAAATATAAAATTTCAATCTCCTAGTCGCGAAAAGAATTTATCTTGAGAGGAAGTTTACTCGCAGTTCTTTATGATGGATAAGGTAAGATTTAATTAAAACAAAGTGTTTGAATGTTGAGATATAATTACGACCGTTTTTGTGCAGATAATTTTACAGTTTCGAGGATAAATAAAGACTCCATCTTCAGACTGAAACAACATACATCCATCATCATTATAATTAAATTATAAAAGATTGACAATATTTGTGAACAAATTCGTGATGATGAATGTATGTTGTTTCAGTCTGAAGATGGAGTCTTTATCTCTGAAACTTTAAAATTATCTGCAGAAAAACAGTCGTAATTATATCTCAACATTCAAACAGTTTGTTTTAATTAAATCTTACCTTACCAATCATAGGAACTGCGAGTAAACTTCCTCTCAAGATATATTCTTATTACAATTTCATTTTCTTTAAAATTATTCATTTTTGGATAAGAGAGGGCCAACGGAATTGTTTCCGAAATCGGCCCTGATAGTGTCTCGTGCCCCCTTATCAGCAAATGTGATAGCTACCCCCAAGACTCGCTTTTTTGAATTTTTTCTCTTTCGGCCATTTTAAAGGGTGAAACACATTCACCAAGAACGATATGAATTTTTGTGAATAACTTAAAGACTCAGGCATCAGCCTGAATAGAACTCCTTTTAAAGTAAGGATGATATAATTCTTTAAGGTCACACAATGGATGACCTTTTTTCTTTCAATTATTTATTTAATTGAACACAAAGAAGCAAAGTTCCTCTCTCTAATTAAAATCCAAAATAAATTTGGCCATGAAGAAGAGAAGAGCGTCCATTTAGAGTATCTAAAGTCACCTGTGCATAATAAGGGAAGTCCTTAAAGGTTAATAGCGTTTTGATGATAAAATCGTGTTAATATTCCTTCTATCATGTTCGTGTCCCTTGGCCCATTTTGTCCATCCATTTGAAAGTTTTTTGCCAATTGATTGAACAATCATTGAATTATTGAATCCCTCAAGGAAACCCGAGCTAAGGATTCTAATGAGAACCTCGTTAGAGGTAAAACAAAAAAAAAAAGGTGGACATTTCGATGTCCCAGGGAAATAGGTATTTTGAAACAATTTGTTTTGTTTTTGTCCTAATATTAAATTGAAGTTGAACTTACCCTTTTGGCCAATGGTGCACACGTGGAACATCTGACAGCCAGTCTCGGTGTCGGCATAATAGCCGCCGATTACTTTCCCCGTGCAGGAAAAATTCGTCTCGGGCAAGTTGTCAAAATCCAAGTACTAAAAACAAACAGAGATATTTTAGATTTATTAAAAAGTCCTTCAAAAGTTCAATTTTTGTTCTTAGGTCCTAAATTAGATACAATTCTGAGTTGAAAATCTTTTTACTTTCTCTTACCTCTATATATGTTAATATATAGAGAAAGAAAGTATTAGATTCATGTCGAGATTTTGACGGATATACACGTTTTGAGGTCAAAAAAGTGGTTTGTTGGTCTGTCTCTTTGTGTTCAATTTGAAGCATGAAAGAATTGAGCTAGGACAGGGGTCGGCAACCTAATTTTAATAATTTTTAAAAATTTTACCAAGAGCCGCATCAGATATTTATAAACATATTTTTACATAATAGAATATAATAGTTGAATAAATATATATTTTGGTCATAATGAAGAGCCACACGATTTAGATAAAAGAGCCACATGCGGCTCGCGACCTTTTTTTTTTTTTTTTTTTTTTTTTTGGGGGGACGACCCCAAAACCCCAACCCCCGCCCGCAGGAAAAAAAAAAAAAAAAAGGGGAAGCCGGGGTACGGGTTGAAATTTTATATTTAAGTTAGGCACCCCCATGGGACGTGACACGAAGCTTTTGAACAAAATCGACCAAAGAGTACTAGTACTTTACTGATGCCCTTTTTCAGTTGTTTTAGATTTTCTCAAAGTTCGCTCCAACGATTTTGATTAAAATTCAAAAATCAATTATTTTTTAGATTCTCTTTAAAATATATATTCTCATTTTGCCATTGAAATCTTCTGAAGACCACTTTACTCTTCGGAAAGATAGGAGAAATGGTTGCTATGGAAATATTTTCCCATGTTTATAAATCTTACATCTTGAATTGAAATATGTATATGTCGACACAAAAAATCTGGTGTGACAAGCTCACAGAACACAACATCCGATTACCGAACCTAAGAGAAAGTTGTGAGCTGTGCGACCAGTCACACCAGATTTTTCTTACTGCAATGGGCACTGGTTATCATTGTGGTAAGACGTGGTGTTATGGTGTCAGGTGCCGCGCTGCCCGCTTTGTTCTTCTCTTCAATTATTGGGTTGTTTTATTCTTCGAACCAATCCCCTTTGAGACCTAACGGCATTTTAAAGAATTCGTTTTTTTTTTTTTATTAATTAATGAATAAATAAATAATTGAATTACCGTTAGAGATAATCCAAATAAAATGCTTTTTTTTTTGCACAAAATGTTGATAATTTCCATTGACTTTGTGTTTGTGTTTATCTCAAAAGCAAATGGAGATCATATCAATCACGTTCAAGATTTTAGGAAATACAATTCCTATCGACCCAATCATCCCTTACTTAGCACACAGAATTGTCCTGATGATGGGTGGCGTTTAATTTTAATGTAATGTGCCTATAAGTAGGGACACGAGACATCCGGATCTGAGAAATGTCCCGATTTTACTAAATTGACCCGGAAACGTGGCCAAATCGGGGAATTTTACTCGGAAACCCCATAAATCTTATTTTTTAATTTAAAAAGCTAATAAATCAAGCAATGTTTGATGTTTTTCATGTCTCAGGATAGCTAAAAACGCAGATTTCAGTGACTAATTTTCCGCACCCGCCAAACACCCAGGAAGTCGTTTGTCCGGATCTCGACTCAATATGTGAAGGAAAATGCTAAAAAGCCCTTCAAATATTATGTCACAACATAGAACTACCCCCCCCCCCCCGGAATAAAATTTATTGTTCAAAATTCATATCATTATACTTTTTTTTTTATAGTAAATTTCCCCCTCGTGTCTCAAATAATCATTCCATTTTTCCCTGCTGTGAAAAACATTCGACCTTATTTTTTTTCAAAAAACTTTATAAATTTAACTTTGAATTGTTATGGTAGGTCACTCCGAGACCCCCATGTTCACAATTAGTAACGTTTTGTCCAGACCCCCCCCCCCCGTAATATGTGGGCGAGCACTTAGCGGAAATCAATAGAGCTCTAGAGAATTGCAAACTTTTTAGGACAGACATTACGAAAAATAAAATAAATTTTTCGGGAATGCAAATGGACATTTATGGCATCCTTTACGCTAATTGGTCAGGTCATATAATGCAAAACAGGACGAATAAATTATAAAAATAAAATATGCATGCATGCATGCATGCATGCATGCTAATCAGGTTGAATTAAGAGCGAAAGTCTTTTTGAAAGTAATTAGGCAGGGGATCGATCTTTCGTTCAATGCGGGATAATTTCGGCTAAAGCCAGCCCAAATAGGTTTATCTTTCTTTCATTTTAATTTTTTTAAATGAATGACCAAGAAAAACAAACAATTGTTGTTGTTGGCCAAGGTGTTTGCTAAAACAAATCAAATTGATGGCCACCAGCAAACGTTCTTTTCTTATTGTCTTTAAAAGGTTAATCTTCTTCTTCTTTGCTTATTCACTTTCACTCTAAAAAAATGTAAAATTTTAATAACTTTACTTATTAAGAGAGAGAGAGAGAGAGAGAGAGAAAACGGAGCGCATTTCCCCAACAAAGGGCCGGTTGCTTCACTTCTAGTCAACTAGCAAATGTTAGGGAATGTAAGATAACGCATTATACAGATAATTGTCAATAAACCGAGGGACGTTCCACACGCTGATTTCTCAGGGTCACCCATCCGAGGTTTCTGTTAGAAGGTATGTGCCCTGCTGCATACCCTGAGAAAGGAAATTTGTGCATGTCGAAATACAGGATTAGGACGAAGGATAAACAAGAACACAAACACTTTTATAGAGACCTAGCTAGTTTAGTGTTTGCGTAACGTGTTGTTGCTTCATTTATTGGATAAACTAAAAGCACTGAACTGTTCTTAAAAAGATTTTCGCGATTTTCTCGAAACTCCAATTTTGGCACTTATTCCCTTTGGCACTTGCCCGCTTCAATTTCGCTTGTAAGTAAATACTAAAGAATTTCGTATATTAGTCTATTCAAAATAAAACTCGTTACCATAGGCCCTGAGGATGAGTGCCACTAGCACGCGAAACGTCGGCAACAGAATTTAAAGGTTTTTTTATTTCCCCTGGCTGCTTCTAATTAAATAAAGAGGAATAAGGGGGATCTAACAAGGTGTTTGTTAAGAGGGTGTTGGGGTCAAAGGAAGACTGGATTGGGGACCGACGTATCGGCAGAGCATAGACCATGAGAAGAGCGCAAAGTGTTAGTTAGAGTCAATCGGTCGGTAGGAGTGAGATCTCCCAGGCTCAGAAATACGCAAATTAGATGAGAAAATGACAGACAACGAACCAGTTTGGCAATTTTGTTTTTAATTAAATTAATGAGAAAAGAGTGAGAGAAGAGAGCGCGGTGCATTCATAACACCCAATTACGAGACTTGCCTAATATTAGCACAAATACGCGGCCTATAGCACAAATAATACAATTTATAGAGATTAGGTACTTGCATCATTGAAACAACAAAAAATGAACAGATTATATTTATTCCTTGGTTCGAAGCAATTCTCTCTTTGATTTTTTTGGTCACTTTGTCTCATCGCTTTTCATATCAAAAGTTTCAATGCATCAGCAAAACAATGTTCATTTCTCAAACAAAATATTTTATTCAAATTCTTTGTTCAATAAATTTAGCCGCTCTCGGGCTTGTTGTAGTTGGTTGCGTGCTGGTCCTCTAAACCAAGAGTCGCGGGTTCTTTTTTAAGCCATTTGAATACCAAATGGCTTAAATAATAATGCCTGGACCCCAATATAGCTGGTATATATTTTCATAATAACGGTTATCGTATAAAGTCATTTGTTAGATGGCTTAAGTTGCCGAAAAGACTGTGTGTATGCGTGCGAGTGTTTTTTTATTAAAAAAAAAAATAAATAAATATAGCGATTTTAGAAAAATAATTTGTAAACTAACAAAGCTACAGTAATGTCCTGAGAGCTGCTGCCAAATGCAGTTTGAAAAAGAAAACATCACGCAGCCTGCGTTATTTCCCAAAGTTGGGGCTCATTTCCTTCGTGCTTTAAAAGACGCACAGAAAAGCAGAACATTTTTTTGGACTCAAAAACGTGTATTTCTATCAAAATCTCGACATTGAATTTTTAATATGAATGCAATACTTTCTCTTAATGTAGAATATTAAAAGAGAAAGTAAAAAATTTCATCACCTAGCACAAGAGGCTTTTTTACTGTCTCTTTATGTAGGCAGAGTTAGAGATCTCGCCTCTTCTGCAGACTTGCCCAATCAAATTTTATTGGCCTTAACGTGATCTAAATACGTGTAGCTCCACATGATGGAAAAAGATTTAAATTATACAAATAGAAAACAAATAAATGAAATCTTTTTTTCTTACTTCCATCCTGAATATTTACGAAAATGACGACGTATGACGTATTATGAATTCAAAATTATTCAAAAAAAAAAAAAAAAAAAAAAAATGAAAATTTTATTCACTTTCTCTGATTTTACTTTCAATGAAAATGAAACTTTGAGGAATTAAATATGAGAGTGAGGTGGACAGCTGAGGAGAAAAGGGAAAGAGCGTGCGCAGCTACGTTTATTTCGTTTATTAGACCGACGTTTCGGTCAAATATACGACTATCCTCAGGGCTGAAGCGTGTCAACAACAAAATTCCCCAAAAAATCGATTTTATTAAATGGCAAGAAACTTTAAACAATTTTTGTTAAAACATAGCTGCAATCGCCTCTTTTCTTTATGCCTAACTACGAGACATAATTAAATATTAATTCTTTCTTAGGAAGGGGGGGGGGGAGAATGCATCCCCTCTTTGGCCCTAATAAATAAATGAATGAAAGGTGAGAGTGAACTCGCATTCAAATGCCTTCAAATCGTCCTTGAGAGAACCTTTTTATTTAGAAAAAAGCAATTCTTCCCTCTAGCTGGTTGTCGTTAGATCTGCATCAATGCAATGCAATGCAATGCAATGCAATGGTCACCCACCCACCCACTCACTGACTCTTTTCTTTAAATCAGAGCAATCACTTATTGACACACATTTGTAATTTTATTGACCTTTTTTTTCTAATTTTCCCACCAATTAAAATTATATAACGTTAAATCGCAGAAAAATGATAAAAAAATTTTCTTGAGAAATTTAATTACGTTACATTTGTTACCTTTCTATCTTAAATTGAATTGAATGTACTAACCTAATTGAGAATTTTATACTAAATGCCAAGAAGCGAGACTTCTCTACCTCTGGCAGTTTGAGAAAATTAGACGCTTGTTTTGTTGGTCCCAGATAGTAAATAGCTATAAGCAAGACTAAGCAGTACTCAAGCTCGGATTGAAAACCAAGAAAGAATAAAGTGATAATCCGCATATATCGATATTAATTCTAAATTATGATCTTCCCACTTGAATCGCCATTTTACTTGCGGGTCAATAAACCTTAGCTTTTTACTTTCTCGTTTATGGAGTAGAGAAAGTATTGTGATCGTCTCGACGTTTTAGACATTTGGAAATAAAATGAAATTTGCTCTGTATTTCTACCACTAAAATTAGAGATCTATATATCAACTTTTGGAGTAAATACGTCACCCGGAAGTAATAGGCTTTTGTCATCTTATGATAAATTTCATTTATTTTAAAATGTTTTTATTCATTCAATTTTTTTTTTTAATAGCAAGTAATCAATGTAGGAAAAGACACCGCCCCCCCCCCCTTAATTTGTTTTAAGGTCTTTTTCGGCACGAAGGGGGATGGCGTCGCTCCTAGTTTTTCTCTTATCTCTATATATGTTAATACAGTGGTTCCCAACCTTTTTTGATGTGCGGCCCACTTTTTCCGTAAAAAAAAAAACTCTGAGGCCCAGTGTATATATATAATTTTATATAAATATATATAATTTTTATCTTTTCTTAGAAGTCCGCGGCCCAGTTCCAATCAGGTCGCGGCCCACAACTGGGCCGCGGCCCACGGGTTGGGAACCGCTGTGTTAATATATACTGTAAAGAGAGAAAGTATTGGATTCATGTCAAAAATTCGAACTCAATGTCGAGATTTTGAGGGATATACACATTTTGAGGTCCCCTAAATCCAAAAAAGTGGTTTTCGCAACATGGACTGTGTGTGTGTCAGTGAATAAAATATCTCAGGAATGAAAAGAGCTAGGAAGTTGAAATTTCATATTTAAATTAGTCATTCCCCTGGCACGTGACACAAAGCTTTTGAACAAAATCGACCAAAGAGTACTAGTACTTTACTGATGCTCTTTTTCGTTTTTTTTTTATTTTTTCAAAATTCGCTTAAACGATTTTGATTAAAATTCTCCCCTGGATACGCCCATGCTGATGACACTAATGTCTAAAGAGAGATATCTCAGAAACAACCAGGGGCGTATATAGAAATTTTTTTCGGGGGGAGGGGCCAAACTCAAAAATCTTTCTGAGGAAAATTTTTTTTTTAAGAAACTATACTTTTTTTCACACGAAATTTTATGAGGAACATTTTTTCTATTGCGGAACCAAAGTTGTCCATCCTGCGGAAAAATTTGTTGCGCTGATGTCTGTATATCACTATATAAGTATATGTGTTTGGGAAATTTCGGGGGGGGGGGGGCCCGGGCCCCCTCGCCCTCCCCCCTAAATACGCCCCTGGAAACAACTCATCGAAAAAGGAAGACATTTCTGGACGTAAGAAGAGATTTAAAATTGAGAGTCAACACGTTCTTCTTCTTCTTCTTCTTCTTCCGTCCTCGCCTTATTCCCGCGGGGTCGGCGGACCTCACTTTTACCCTCCAGCCCTATCACGTGTTTTTGTGAACGGAAGAAATAGAATAGGCCGGCCCGTCGCACGGACTATGAACTGCCTGTCCCAGCTCGGGCAGCTCGGGGTCTCAACACGTTAGGATATTGTAATTAAAGGCTGCTATTTTCGCAATTCTAAATAGTGGTTGGTGGTCACAAGCAAGTACTAAAATAATAAACTTTGCCCACATAGTGTGGGTGTTGAAAAGAAGTTTTGCAACTTTACATTCTCAATTTGATAATTAATAGAAGCGATAGATAGATAGATAGATAGCTGTATCAAATTGTAAATCGTCAAAAGATTCATTTGCGGTAATTCGTGATGTGATTGCATAGAAGAGCTTCTTGATTTGAAATGCACGAAACAAGAAACAAATTTCTCCATTCTATTTGAAGATGATTTATAAACGTTCAATTTTCTCATGATCATCGATCGTTCTTCTATGATATTTAATTTGGAGACGTTGCAAAAAAAAAAAAAAAAAACGTGGAGGGGCCCACGAGGAGGAGCAGCGAGAAAGAATTCTTCTTCTTTTAGTGCCAATGACCTACCCCAAGACCTCATTCCGAGGGGTTAATTGAGTGATTCAATTTTATTTCTTCTAATAGACATTTATTCATTCATTCAGGGTCAACCAGAAGGGAATTTTGCCATGAACTTTAAACAAAACCTGAATGAGAAAGAAAAGTCGTCAAATTAAATAATGGATATTTGTGAAAAGCCCAGGATCTCTGTATCTCTACACAGAGAATAGATTGCTGGGGCGATCAAATATGACCGAGACCGATTTCGCCAAACGCTTGGGCCTAGGTACTTGCACTTTTAATCGAAATATCCTCTTTTATTTATTTATCGAAAATATTTGCGTTTGTATTTTTCACAATCCATGTCCCATTTTATGTGCTCTATAAGAATATTCCATTTTGAAGTTGACACAATACGTTAGATTAGCATTAGGTGTGATTGAGAAAAAAAAGATTTTATTCAATGGACAAATACGACAGTGGCGTCATTCCAACTTTTTCTTGGGTGGGGGGGGGGGCACTTGTAGTCACTCCCCCATAAATTAATTAAATAGCGATTATAAAAGTTTTTCCTTCAAATATTAGTTGGGTGGATAAAGAGTTGTTGAATAGTTTGTCTTCAAGCCCATCAGGTGTCAATCACTTGATGTAACCCTCCTTATGATGATTATTATCATTTGAAATTCCTATCGGGATCCCCGTTTATTTGCCCGAGGTGCTTATGTGCTTGAAGACACACACCCGGCCTCTGGCCGCCCTGCACCCCGTGAAGTTACATTATTTCCTATCTCTAACTCCTCCTCCTGCTTTCGTCTCTAGCTAGAGAACTAATCCTTATTTCTAGTTCCACCCAGTTCCTTTTATCCAACCTCTTCTATGCTAGGGAGGATGTCCTAGTTGAGGAGGGTCTCCCTCGAAGAATGCATCACTGAGAGGGACGTCCCTTCAGGACGGGGTGTCACAGCAACCCCCTCTCCTCGTAGAGTTGCCTGGGGGCTATTGTCGTCAGGTCCTATATTCCAATCCAGTGCCTGCTTGAGGATTTGTTTACATTAAATAAATATTTTTATTTTAGTGAAAAATCCTGCACGCCCGGGATTTGAACAGAGATCCTCATCTTTGTACAGAGTCGACACCCTAGCTAATGTATTCATTAAATTGTTATATCGAAGGTGATAAATAAATAAATATAAATTGTGTGATGTGCGATTTCAATCCTTAGAGAATGGATCCATCCTTGGTAAGGTTTTGGCCAGGTTTTCCTTAACAGCTTAAGGCGAATGTCGGGATGGCTAATGCGACGTTCACTCCTGGTCTCGTGGCTTGCGTGAATTTTTTGATAATTGTTTTTTTTTTTTATTTCTTTCGATGGAAATGCATGAACATGTTGATTGTTAATGGGCATGCATTTCTATTTATTTATTTTTTTTCCTTTTGTTTTGTTTTGTTGTATTTGTTATTGTATTTAAATTTGTATTGTTTGTTGGACCTAGCCACCGAGGACTGGTGCCTCTATTGATTGGATTGATTAGTTGTTCTGGGGCTTCTCTTTGCACTGCGACCTTCTAGATCAGATCTATTGTGCTCCCCCGATCTAGGAATGGTTCGAATTCGGGTGATGTTTTACCCCTGAATTCCTATGCCCATCCCTCAGGCCCTAAGTGCCTGGAATTGGAGGGGATGTGTACTCCCTTTTGCTCCAGCAGAGACGTTCGACTTTGGTTGAATTTTTTCGGCAAGTTGGGTTCGAACTCGAGTGACATTTTACCTCGAATTACTAAGCCTCAGCTTATCCGATAAGCCACGCTCGCCTCCTCTGGTGCCTCTAAGCGGGTCGTAATAAATTTATTTATTTATTTATAACTGAGTACCATAATCAGCGCTGTCAAAATGTCAACACCACGGAGATTCTAACAAATAGAGCTTAGGCCACATGCATATGCAGACCCATCAACCGGTAGGCATGTAGCAAAAGCTAATGAAACATTGAAAGAAGAGCTCACCCCAGGTTCGGCACAATTACAGTATCGCAGTGCATTTTGGTAAAGAAGGATGAAAATCCACAGACCTGAAACAAATCAAATTCATTGAGGGGATTAATCCATGTGCCAAGAAATGGCCTAACACTAATTTTAATTTGTTCATGCATGATTACTTTCTTTTACCTATAGATTTTAATACCTCGAGAAAGTATTGGATTCGATGTCGTCTTGAGGTTCCTTAAGTCCAAAAAAGTGGGTCTCTAGAAATATCTCAAGAACGAAAGCAGCTAGGAAGGAGGTTGACACTTTTTCAGTTTTTTTTTTTTCTTATTTTGCTCTCAAAATTGTTTGAAGACCACTTTACTCTTGTACTTCATAGGAAAGATAAGAGAAATGGTCGCCTGAGTAACCAAATATAAAAACCTTTTCCCATACTTATAAATTCAACATCTTGAATTCTAATATATCGACGGAAACTAATATATGTCAACACAAAAAATCTGGTGCGACAGTCACACCAGATTTTTTCTGTTTATTTTCGCAGTCTTTTCACTGCTTTTCTACATATTGCAGCTAACAGACCTCCCTCACCCTTTCTTAAACATCCCTCAACAACAACAAAAATTATATAGGATAAAGCGGTGAAGCGTGCACGGTTCCGAAGCCCTCGCAAGGAGTTGGAAGCTTCACAGCTCCACGTTGCTCAGTCGGTCGAATTGGCAAATATGAGGTTAAAATTGTCTTTTTTTGGGGCGGATCTTAACAAATTTAAAATTATTTATATTATTCTTTTAGGTTCTTCAATATTAGCGAATTTGACCGACTGAGCAAAGTGGAGCTGTGAAGCTTCCAACTCCTTGCGAGGGCTTAGCAATCGCTCACACCTGACTCGCTTTATCTTTTTTTGTTGGGGGTGTTTAAGGAAGGGTGAGGGAGGTCTGTTAGCTGGCATATGTAGAAAAGCAGTGAAAAAACTGCGGGAAAAAACAGAAAATATCGATACTTTTTAATAATTTTTTTGCAATTTGAGGGACCCCCTTGGATCCAAATGTTCATGTTTTCTAACTTTTCTCTTCTCTAGACCTTCTGAAGAAATATTAAGACCAAAATATTCCTTTTCATCCCTCCAAATTTGATTCATGGCTCTAAGTGTAACGAATAGGGGTGGAAATAAGCAGGGGGGCTCCCCCCTAAAACGGTACGTGGTGGGGCAAAACGGAGGTTATATTTGGATTAAGGAGGTCATTTTACTTAAGAATCTGAAGGAATTACATCGGAGCTCGAAAAAAAATTTCATTTTGGCGAGTAGAGTTATTTGAGAGAGAATTTGTGAATAATAAATGTTTCTTTTGTTGTATTTGAGTGTATTGGAAAGTGAGTGAGCGAGAGGGGATGATGTCTGGCTCGTTAAAGAAATCCAATTTATTTTTATTCTTAATTGAAAGTAATTGCAATTCGTTATGGCAATTCCCTCGTCTCCGTTCATCAACTCTTTTCTCTGCCGAATTAAGTAAGATATTCTCTTTTTATTAGACGAGAGGAGCCAAGAGCTCGTGACCTTGTCAAAAAAAAAAGATCTAATTTAACTCTCACCTTGTGAAAGATTTTAAATTAAAATCAGAGATGGAGAGAAAAAAAAAACTATTATATTATCTCAAATATTTATATAATCTCTTTTTTTTTTGAGAGAGATAGAGAGAAGCGAAGCATATAAATTTGGATGTTGCAGCGGGAGAAGGTGAAAAAAAAGAATGCAATCGACTCTAGGGTTTTTTTTTTAAACACTCACACTTTTTTCTCATTCACACTCACACATTCTTTTCGGCAACTCAGCCCTAGATTGGAACATAGTAATGATAATTATTTTTCATAATTAAGAAAAGGCAAGGCAGGAGGGTCCGCCGCAGGAGGGCTGAGTGCCCAGGGGAGCGAAGGCGGGCGGCGCGGCTAGTGTATTAAACAAAAAAATATTTATATTTTGTTACCATGGCAACCATTTCTCCTATCGTTTCTATGAAGTACAGAACAAGAGTAAAGTGTGCTTCACACAATTCCAATGGCAAAATGCGAATATACATTTGAAAGAGCATCAAAAAAATAATTTATTTTTGAATTTTAATCAAAGTCGTTGAAGCAAATTTTGAGGAAATCGGAAAAAAAAAAAAACTGAAAAAGTACATCAGTAAAGTACTAGTACTCTTTGGCCGATTTTGATTAAAAGCTTATTTTTCCGGTCCCGGGGAGTGTTTAACTTAGATATAAAATTTCAACCTCCTAGCTCAATTCCTTCATGCTTAAAATTGAACACACACAGACACACACACACACACAGACAGACCATGTCGCGAAAACCACTTTTTTGGACTCAGGGGACCTCAAAACGTGAAGATTCATCAAAATCTCGACATCGAATTTTTGACATGAATCCAATACTTTCTCTCTCTATATATATTAACATATATATATAGAGGTAAGAGAAAGTAAAAGCGAGAAGAAACTTCTATTCTAATATGTAGCGCTGCTGGTAAAAACATTTCCTATTATCAATTGAGTTAGAGTAATAAACCAATAGACGATTGTGATTTCATATGCAGGATCGCTCCGAGGATGGTTGGTCTTGACAAATGAATAGAAATTGGCCTAGACCCAGGCAAAAAGCAAAATGCAGAAAGAAAGCCCTTACTACCCTAGGGAGGGAGATTACGCGAAATGGGCGTTGGCCAAGGCCAGGTCACATACTGTACGTACCCCTCCGGGGTGTGGGTGTAAATTTGTATCACACTCTCTTTTTTTTTGGGTGTCATGTCATTAAGCAATAATTGAAAAGAACAAAAGGGGAACGAGTGATTGGCTAACCTGTTGGTTAGTGGTGGTCATTGCATTCATTGGTCAATGCTAGCGCGTTACACCCGCATGCGTGACATGACCTGGCTGCCTGGAGAGAGTAACTATTCCATGGTCACGTCAAAGACCTAGCCTGCCTAGCTACACCCGAAATATTTCACACCGGCCTTGCTAACACCAACTAACGTTCTTCCAAAAAAATCATAATAATAATAATAAAATCAAGATAAACTTGAAAAAACGGGAAGTTGGATCTCTTCTACTTCTCGTATCAACTTCCTTATTGAATTTGCAATGGCGGAGTTATAAGAGTGCAAGGGACAAGTACCCCATTTGAAAAAGAAGAAATCATCTCTTTGTTACTTTCTCTAATATATAGAGAAAGTATTGGAGTCATGTCAAAAATTCGGTGTCGAGATTTTGATGAATCTTCGCGTTTTGAGGTCCCCTGAATCCAAGAAAGTGGTTTTCGCGACATGGTCTGTCTGTCTGTTTGTCTGTGAGCAAAATATCTCAAGAACGAAAAGAGCTAGGAGGTTGAAATTTTATATTTAAGTTAGGCTCCCCCCTGGCACGTGACACGAAGCTTTTGAACAAAATCATCCCAAGAGTACTAATACTTTACTGATGTTCTTTTTCAGCTTTTTTCGATTTTTTTCAAAATTCACTCCAACGATTTTGATTAAAATTCATAAATCAACTATTTTTTTGATGCTCTTTAAAAAGAATATCAATGAAATTTTTGGTGAAAATCGTTTGAAGTACACTTTACTGATGAAGCATTCGTAGCTCAGCGCCATCCATGAAAATCGCGTGGTCAAGTTTGGAACTTAGGTGCTAAAGGTAGCTAAATATACCTCGACACAAAAAAATCTGGTGGGAGAAGCACAGTATACAACTTTGTGTGTACAAAGTTGTGTGTGGTGCGACCAGTCCCACCAGATTTTTGTTGTTGCATCAAGAGTAAAATCTCTTTAATTTGCTCTCCTCTCTTATGGTGATGATGATGATGATGAGAACAGGTGAGATTACAAACACAATACACATCTACGAAATATCCTCCTCTGATTTCTTGAATAAATTGCCTTATTTAAATTAAATTATTCTCTCTCTCTCTCTCTCTCTCTCTCGCCTAAATTTTCTTTCTTTCTCTCGAGGCCACAACCCAACTACGCGATGTTTCATTCATTCATTGTGAACATCCTTATGCATTTTACCTTCAATTCTTATAAGTTTTATAGTCAATAAGATGGAAATTAAAAAAGATCTGGTGTAACTGGTCGCACCAGATTTTTTTGGGTCGAGATATATTTAGTTTCCACCGATATATTAGAATTCAAGAATTCAATTTGTTTTTTTTTTTTTTTTAAACATTCACACTGTTTTTCATTCACACTCACATTCACACAGTATTTTCGGCAACTGAGGCCATTTAAGACTTTTAACGATACTCAGTATGTTTAATATATCAATTGGGGGTCCAAGCATTTTTATTTAAGTCATTTGGTATCCAAATGCCTTAAATAAAATCATCGGACTGCCTGGGGTCCCAACCCGCGACGTTCGGTATAGAAGGTAGGCACGCTACCAACTACTCCAAGCCCCGTGGGCAGAAGTCAATTTATAAACCGAAAAACGCCCCCGAGTTTGGCGTAGTAGGTAGCGTGCCTACCTGCTTTACCAAATGTCGCGGGTTCGGACCCAGGCAGTCCGGTGATTTTATTTAAGCCATTTAGATACCAGATGGCTTAAATAGAAATGCCTGAACCCACAATATATACCAGGTATATTAATTACAACGGTTATCGTCTAAAGTCTTAAATGGCCTGGCCTGAGTTGCCGAAAAGACTGCGTGAATGTGTGTGTGAGTGTGAGTGTGAATGAGAAAAAAGTGTGAATGTTTTTTTTTATTAAAAAAAAAGGGGTAAAGTGTGCTTCAAACAATTTTCAGAGCAAAACGAGAATATACATTTTAAAGAGCATCTAATAAATAATTGATTTATGAATTTTAATCAAAATCGTTGGAGCGAATTTTGAGAAAATCGAAAAATACTGAAAAAGTACATCGGTGAAGTACTAGTGCTCTTTGACGGATTTTGTTCAAAAGCTTCGTGTCACGTCCCACGGGGGTGCCTAACTTAAATATAAAATTTCAATCTCCTAGCTCTTTTCGTTCTTGAGATATTTTGTTCACAGACAGACCATGTCGCGAAAATCACTTCTCTATTAGAGGTAAGAGAAAGTAAATTTTATTGAAAACCCAAATTTTTAAAGCATGGGGGGGGGGACATATTTAACACCTCACCCCCTCCCAGAGGGACTGCGTCACTGGACAAGAGAGTAGCAGAATGGAAGTGAGCCTTTCTTTTAAAATCAAGCAAATCCTTACGAGTTGAGATAAAAATTCAACTTGTTTATTATTTAGATAGAGATTTCAATATGATAATGTAATAATAATAAAGGCTATTATATAAATCTAAATGAATTTAAATGTTGAAACCTCAAAAAAAAAAAAAAAAAAAAAAACGAGTAAAAGGGAGAGACCTGCAGATTGTTTTCTATTTTATACAAAAACTAACAATTTTATGAAAAGATCAAATTTATTATATTAAAGGAAAAAAAAGTCAGAATTATTTTATTTTATTTTAGCTTTCATTCATTCAGTTTTTTTAAATATCAAGCAACATGTGTATGTAACTCTAATCCTTTGCTTTTAAAGGTCACCAATTTAATTTAATTCCATTAGTTACAGTTACAGGAGCATTTTGTCATTTCCTTCCCTTTGAACAAATTCAAGGATAATCCTTTTGAAGCCCCCCCCCCCCCCGCCCGGTTCGTTTCTTTTTTTCGGTTGATTGGACACACAGTTCAGAAAGTTTTCGTGGTTGAAGAACAAAAAAAATCTCTCATCATAGGCACATGCAATTACACCTGCCTGGTGTGACTGGTCACACAACTCTCTCCTACTTTTGCTAATCGAAAGTTTTGTTCTGTGTTTGTCACACCGTTTGAGCCTCTTTAGTTTCTGAATATTTATATTTATCAACTATTTCTTTTATAAAGTACAAACAATTTTGATGACAAATGAGAATAAATAATTTAAAGAGCATCTAAAAACGAATTGCGAATTTTAATTAAATCATTAGAGCGAATTTTGAGAAAAAAAAAAAAAAAAAAAACTCCAAATCGTCACAACAATCCCGCCAACTAAGCGCTCTGGCTGTCTAACTTGACGGCTCTATTCTCTAGGGGTGGCGCTTAATATTGGAACTGACTGTATACGTGTTCATCAGTAAAGTACAGTCGGCGCTACAAGTTGCTCGAGAATGAAGCCCTGAGCTTAGGCAACCGTCGGAAGTGTAGCTTTTCCCTTTCAGTTGCATTAAAACAAAATTATTTATTTATTTTGGTTGACTAGGCTCAAATCTCCACTTGTGGCGCCGCCGACTACTTGTTGGGCACTTTTGTTCAAAAGCATGCCCGGGGGGGTATTTGAGCTAAACTTCAAGAGAACTTTATGGTGTGACTTGAAGAATTTTAAGAGAATAATAATTAAGTAAAAGTTTTTGGAATTTGTTGAGATACCTTATCGTGTCAAATAACACACACACACACACACACACCCCCCCCCCACACACATAATCATTTGATTTTCCCACAAAAACAATGAGGTCGTAAATAAAATTTCCAATGAAAGTATTCAAAGAAAAGAGAAGAATTACATGCATAAATTATTTATTTATTGTTCCCTCTTTTGGGAGCATAGAGCGCAAAGAAGACGGGGACAAATTTGGCAAGATTTTAAAATAGATATTCCTATGTAGCCTACAAGGAACCAAATCTTCTCTGGCAGAGCCAAAATTTGAAAAAAAAAACAAGACTAGGTTTTTCATAAACAAATTCTAAAAATGCCGCCTTGCTCAGTAGGATGTGTTCTGTTCAGAGAGCATAAAAACTCAATTTTGACCTGGTGCCTTTTCATGTGGACGGGCACACATGCAATGTGCAAATAGGTTAAAGCAAAAATATGCAATATGAATGTCTAGGTTTAGAACCGAAACGTTATTCTTGTTCTAATAATTGTTGATCTCTTTTTCGCTATTCATTAAGAAATTGTAAGATTTTGTTTGGTTCACGCTTGCTTATCGAGGTAAAATGTCTCGAGTGTGAGTCACCAATCGCTGCTGCTGCTGAATAATTGACAACAGTGCCAAAGAAAGTGAAAATTTTGTCAGGAAGGAAAGGAAAAGAACTGATTTCATTTCCATCTACACTATGATGTTAATATTTTAAAAAAAGGGAAAAATTGAACAAGGAAGAACAAAGTCACCTTGGGATTTTCGAAAAAGGACAGGCAGACAGACAGACTCACTCCATAAGCGAGAACTTGCTCCAATTAATTATTAATCTGCGACTTGAGTTGCCAGGGGATGTTGTGTTGTTGATCAAGAAAATTGAAAAAAATAATTTTTTTTTGCCAAACCCACTTCCTTATAATTTTTTTTTTTTTTGTTTTTGAGAAGGCCACCAAATAGCCTAATTATTTTGCAAATATTAATTACTACACTAATAAGTAGGCAAATTGGATGGGAGCAATCAATAATAAGTATTTGGTGTTTTTCAAGTTTCCAGTTGGCAATTATAAGCTGAAGACAAAATATTTTTCTTCCTGCTTCTAACATGGGAAAAGATAAAATGCAAAAACTACAAAACAAAAAGAGAATACGATAGACACAAATATGCTGCTCGAGATTGCTCAGGCCCGGCCGGTTGCTTCACATCTAGTCAACTAGCAAACTTATCCGATAGATAGCAAATCATCGATACAAGAACACATTTAACTTTGGCGTTAAAAAAAATAATAAGGAAAGTTTTGTGAAGTTGGCAATTTAATAAAGGAATTATTTATAAAAATCGGGTGTGACTGGTGGCACAGCACGCAACATTCTCTTACCTTCCGTTGTGTTCTGTGCTTCTCACACCAGATTTTTTGTGACGACATATATTTAGTGTCCATCTATACACTGTATTAGAATTCAAGATGTAAAATTTATAAGTATGGGAAAATATTTATATTTTGTTACCATGGCCTCCTATCTTTCCTATGAAGTACAAAAGTAAAGTGTACTTCAGAAGATTTCATTGGCAAAATGAGAATATACATTTTAAAGAGCATCTAAAAAATAATTGGTTTATGAATTTAAAAAAAAATGGTTTGAGCGAATTTTGAGAAAATCGAAAAAGTGCATCAATAAAGTACTAGTACTTTTAGGCCGATTTTGTTCAAAAGCTTCGAAGCTTCGGGTCATGTGGCAGGGGGATGCCGGTCCTAAGTATGAACTCCTAGCTCTTTTCTTTCTTAAGATATTTTGTTCCCAGACAGACAGACCATTTAGCGGACCATTTTTTTGGACTCGAATTTTTGACATGAATTCAATATTTCCCCTCACTATAAAGCCAAGACAATGTGGAGGAAGGCCGTAATACAGATAGGAGATGAAATCAAAAGAAAGACTTGTTATTAAGGAGAAGGTCAATTTTTGTTTACTTTTGTGTTATACTTTTGTTAAATAATATTATTAACTCTAACCATGATAAATACATTCAAGGTTTTCTTTCGATACACTATTTAAAAACTTTAAAATACCTTTAATTTTATTTTTTTTATCACTTAAAAAATATTCAAAATCACAAATTTTTGAGATGTGGTCTAAATTTGGGCTAGGCCAAAATAAACTAGAATAAAACAATAAAATATGTACAAATATTTAACTCAAGATCAAGGGCGGATCCAGAGGTGTTTCTCGGGGGAGGGAGGGGGGTAATCTGGTGTGACTAGTGCACAACACATTTTTCTTAATTTCGGTAATTTAAAGGCGCATTCTATACTTGTTTGCCAGAATATAAATACAAATCAAATTTTTAAGTATTAATTTTTAAAATTTTACATTAAAAATACATTTTTTTAGAAAAAATATTTTTTCAAATTTCGGGGGGGGTAATTACTCCCTTTACCCCCCCCTTTATCCGCCCTTGCTCAAGTTGTATTTATTATATTCAGATAATTGTATATATAATGAGCAATACGGCTTTACGTCCTTTTGTTTTTTTCCTAGTAGCCCGAATTTAGACCTTCACTATGGCGTCGGTTTGAGGTTAATAAAAAATTCTACAGTCGGTTGAGAGCTTGGAATTATATCGATTATGGTACCTTAGAGTATCTTTAACCCAACTATTTATGGAGAGTAATATATTCAAAGTTTTAGACTATTCAGTAAATTAAAAATGCATACCTGTAAAAGTTTTCAATTGTAGAAAATCGAAAAAATTACCACCACTCAAACAACTGTCACTGAATTGCCGCTTCTTCAACCATCAATGCGGTCCCTGAAAGTTGTTTCATACTATCCCTACATTGCACATCTCCTTATACTGATTACAGTACTGCCAGAATTTGACCCACCGCAATTTGGACCCCCTCCTCTATTTTATTTTCTCCTTGTCGACTTTTCAAGGACTAAACGTCAGCCATCTTCAGGACAAAAGTGTTAAAAAATTCTTATCACTGCCTTCAGTCGTTAGATAAGTAAGAATGTTAGTATATTTTGGAATATACAAATTCATCAGCGAGTAGATTTTCTCAGCCACCATCAGAGTTATATGTATTATAAAATGATATCCTGGCAGCTCTCGGGCTTGGTCTAGTGGCTAGGGTGCTGGACTTGTACTGTATACCAAGAGTCGCGAGTTCGGATACCAGGAAGTCCGATGATTTTATTTAAGCCATTTGGATGCCAAAAGATAAAAAAAACTGGACCCCAAATAGATATATTATTAAATAACGGTTATCATCAAAGTCTTAAATGGCCTAAGTTGCCGAAAAGATTCTGTGGATGTGAGTGTGAGTGTGAATGAGAAAATAGTGTGAGTGTTTAAAACAAAATATCCTGGCAGCCGATTTTCTTCCCGTTTCCTTGCTTGTCGTGCATTCTTTTCATAAATTGGGCGTTCTTATAGAGTAAAGGCAAAATGCAAGGGGGACGAAACCCTCCTGGCGAAATTCGGACGTCGACTAAAAAATAATAAAATTTCTGCCATTTTTGAAAGGCGCACTAAATGAATTCCTAAATAGTGAAAATATTTCGTTCACTTGAATGTGCTTATGCCGTAATTATATAAAGAAGCAACTCGACGTTTATCTCTGTCTTTATCAAATCTCATCCAAATTGGATAGCATCTATGAATGATTTTTTTTTTTATTCAGATTAGTTTCGTCACATTCTCTGATGAAAGCGTAACGATGATGATGATGATGATGCTATTGCTTGATAAAGAGTTAATTTGAATATGAAGCAGCCATTTGCTGAATGCCTCCTTTTTGAAAACAATTCCAATATCCGGAAATAAATCAATTAAAGCATATCAAGAAAAAATGGCGCCGTCTCATGCAACCAGGGCAGAGATATAACCCAAAGATTTTTACTTTCTCTTATCTCTAAATCAAGAGAAAGTATTGATAGCATTCGAGGTCGAGATTTTGATGGAATTGAACGCCCCAGAGTCCAAAAAACATTCCACCATTACAAACAATTAAGGACATATGAGCCGTTTTCTTTTGAAAGTGGGCTAAGTTCATTTATACTTAAATCAAGATATTTATTATTGATAATGTCCGAAGGCAGTGATGAAGGTATTTAGTTAATCTCAGTTTTTTGCATTAATTGAATAATTATTACGTTTACAGTCCGATGATTATTTGCTATCCAAATGGCTTAAATAAGAATGTCTGGACCCCCAATTGATATATTTACTAGGAACCGACCGAATATTCGGTTTCGGCCAAAAATCATGGTTTCGAAAAAATTTAGTCTCCCTAAAAAAAAGGTAAAAAGATTTTCACGTGAAGGGAAAAAATTTCAAAAAAAAAAAAAAGTAAAATTGTATAAATTTATTATAGGAAATACAAGTTTCGGTTTCGGCCGAAACTAAGGTTGAGGCCGAATATTCGGTTTCGGCTGAAAATTTTGTTTCGGTCGGACCCTAATATTTACAAATAACGAGTATCGTTTAAAGTCTTAAATGGCCTAAGTTACAAATAAAAAAAAAGAAGAAAAGGCGAGGGTCCGCCGCAGGCGTTCCCGAGCCAGCTGAGGGAGATCAGGGGGGGGGCGAAGCCCCCGGATAGTCCCCGAAGTCTTAAAATTTAATATTAAATTTTAGAAATCCCCCATGGGGTAAAAATTGTCCAAACGGTTGAAAATAATGTAAATATCATAGATCACAAATTTTTGATATCAGGATATTTGTTTCTACCAAATGATAAAGATTTTGGCGTGATAGATATGTCATTAAGAAAAAATAATTTGCTCTTTGTCCCCCAAGATTATTACAATATTATCAACAGGTGTCGGAAAGGTAATAACTTAATTGTAATTGAAATGAGACGAATGGATTTTGCATCAATAAAATTATTAGAAGATGCAATTTTTAAAAGGGCAAAGAATTCTTTCTAATGGAGAATCAATAAACTGGTTAAAAATATTTTGGATTTGAAGCATCTTAAATTATGTTGAATGTACTTGGGCTCTTTCGAGTTTTATAACGAATCTGGTTGTTAATTTTGAAAGTGGCCTAACTCCATTCTAGGTAAGTAAGTTGGTAAATTAATCACTTAGTAATTGCCATTATTTTAATAGTTCCTAACTATCAATTTAATACCTTTAGATACTCTTAAGCAGTATGACTCATTAGTATATTTTTAATTGCATAGAAACGCAAACTCTTTAATAATCTCAATTTAAGTTGAAATGGACTTAGGCCACTTTCAAAATAAACGGCTCAAATATACAGTATATGTTCTTAATAACAAGTGAGATTAATCAATCAATTTGGCCGTTGATGGATACACAAGGCAAAATTGTAAGTAGAGTATGCAAAATGTTTTCCTTAATTGTGTGTAACGTTGGATTGCGACCTGTTTTCTCCACCCCCGACCCCGAAACGTCATCATCAGCTGGCCTGCGCATATTCCCATCTGAGTAACCTTTAAAATGAAAAGAGTTAATTTTATAGCATATAGCCCTGATTATTACATATCGTAGCAGACACGCTATAGACACGCAGATACACTTTCATTGATATTAAAATTTTAAGAAGTAAAAGTAAAATGGCTTATGTAAAACTTGGAAATTGAAATATTATTAGCCCTATAGGCCTATGGATAGGCAACACGTAGAGGGCTACGCGTTACATAAATGGGCGCAACAACAAAGATCACATGTTTAATTAATATTAAATGTGTTTTGACGGATCTCTTGTTTTCTTTTCTTTTTTGTTAATTAAGTAGAAAATATTCATAAATTTTTGGCATTTCAAGTGAGAGTGCCTGCCTGCCTGCCTGCCTTTTCTGTATCACGTCACGTTATTTAGTCGGATTTTAAAATATTTTAATGAATAATAATTATATTTGAAATGGGAACGTTCTAAAAATGAATATTTACCAATCAAGGTAAAAATAATCAGAGATAGAGAGAAAGAAAGAATAATATTTTTACTTTCCTTGCTATAAAGGTCTCGATATAACATTACAGCTATCAGGGAATAAAGATCGAAAGTTGTGTGATGTGCTGCCACACCAGGTTTTTTTGGGTCGAGAGTATAATAAAAACTCAAGAGGTCGGAGAAGAACGACAGCCGCCAAGATTGTTGCTGTTAAGCATCGGTTGGGTGGCCGCGACAAACAAGCATGTGAAAAGTCCACCCGAGATAATATGTAAATAAATTCCAAAATGTCCTCACAAGCCGAGAGTGAGATAATTGATATAGAAAAATCTGGTGTGACTGGCGCACAGCACACAACTTTCTCTTACCCTTCGGTAAGAGAAAGTTGTGCACCGTGCTGGTCACACCAGATTTTTTGTGTCGAGATATATTTAGTTTCCCATAGCACCTTAGTTTCAAACTTGCATTTTAAATGTTGACTGCTTCAAATAAACTATGGTTATTTTTCAAAATTTTAATCTCATATTTGGAAATTTTATACACAATATAGAATCGTAAATAAATACAAAATTTCATAAGAATTGGAAAAAAAATTTTTAAATGCGTAAAAAGTTCCAAAGGGGACCCCCTTTTGAATCGAAATTAACATACAAATCCCTATAGGAAATTAACATTAGGCCTATGAGAGAAGGCGGAGAGACAGGCGATAATGTTTGCGTGAGAGAGAGAGAGAGAGAGAGACATATATGTTTTCTTTGAAACAATTAAAGACACAAATAAAATAAAAATAAATGGGAATTTAAATAATAATCTATATATAATAATTACGGAGTGTCCGTCTGTCCGTCTGTCTGTCTGTCTGTCTGTCTGTCTGTCTGTCTGTCGTTGTTGTTGTCACGCTCTGTTTGACCAACTTCCCATTGGAATTTTGAAACGAAATTTTGCAGTCTTATAGAGGAAGTTATAGAGAGTCCCGGAAAAATACTCGGGTCCCGAAATTCCTATAACTTTTTGAGTTATTAATTCCTAAAGTTACGATTTCTCCCATAGGAAATGTATAGAGAAATATTCAAGTATTCTTTGAAGTTGTGTATTCTATGGAGGTAAACAAATCCTCAAGCAGGCACTGGATTGGAATACGTAGTAATAATAATTTTCTTTTTATAATTAAGAAAAAGCGAGGGTCCGCCGCAGGCGGGCCCGAGCCAGAGGCTGGGGGGTCCAGGGGGGCGTAGCCCCCTGGCTAGACGCGAAGCCCGCCGAAGGCGGGCGGCGCGGCTAGTTGATTTTTTAATCTAATAAAAAGAAAAAGATTTAAATTCCGTTACCATGGCAACCAGTTCTATCTTTCCTATGAAGAACAAGAGTAAAGTGGTCTTCAGAAGATTTCAACGGCAAAATGAGAATATACATTTTAAAGAGCATCTAAAAAATAATTGATTTACGAATTTTAAAAAAAATCCTTGGAGGGAATTTTGAGAAAATCGAAAAAAACTGAAAAAGTATATCAGTAAAGTACTAGTACTTTTTGGCCGATTTTGTTCAAAAGCTTATTTTGAGATTCTTCAAAGGTACCTAAGTTAAATATAAAATTTCAATCCGGTAGCTCAATTCCTTCATGCTAAAAATCTGTCCACACATACAGACACACGCACACACGCACACACACACACACACACACACGACCAATTTGCGGGACCCACTTTTTTGGATTCAGGGGACTTCAAAGTGTGTATATCCATCAAAATCTCGACATCGAATTTTTGACATGATCGCAATACTTTCTCTCTATATATATATTACATATATACATAGGTAAGAGAAAGTAAAAAAGAAAATTATTTTTCCTCAATGAAAATAAAAATAAAATCTACATTTTAAAAAATCTGGTGTGACTGACGCACAGCACACAACTTTCTCTTGCCTTCGGTAATCGAAAGTTGTGTTCTGTGCTGCTTGTGACACCAATGGCCATCTATCTTTCCTATGGAGTACAAGAGTAAAGTGATCTTCAGAAGATTTCATTGACAAAATGAGAATATACATTTTAAAGAGCATCTAAAAAATAATTGATTTTTGAATTTAAAAAAAAATCGTTATTATTAGGAGTAGGTACCATCAAATGAGAAATGCAGCTATAGTTTTTGTTTAAATATTTATTCAATTTGCTGTTTAAATCATCTTCAGAGTTGGATAAAGGTTTTTATGAATATTCATAAAGATGGTTCAAACAAAGAACCGAAACGTCAGCTGTGCAAATTGAATAAATATGTAAAGGAAATAAAAAACTATAGCTGCAAGAATTTGATTTTCCGTTCAACTCTGGTTTATTTGTAAATATTACAACGTTTCGGCCACCCATACTGTGGCCTTCTTCAGGTACAATTCAGCTAAGGTTATAAAGGTTGTTGCTTATGTGACAATCTCAATTGCCGCTGCTTTTCTCATTTGATGATTGATGCTCTCCTATTAATGAGAAAATCGAAAAAAGTGGATGATATATGTAAATAAAAGAAAGCCAGTAAAGTATTTGTCTTTTTCATTGTTGGTATACTTAAAAACTATACAGTTTTCAAAAAAATAATAAGATAGGATAGGTTAGGTTTAATAGGGGAAGATCGGCCGATCCCGCACTGTGCGAATAAGGCGAGGAAAGAAGAAGAAGACAAAAAAATATTAAAAATTTTTGAATAAAGTTGATCTGAGAATTCCATTTATCTGGGGACCCCTCTAATCTAAATTGTTAATGTTTTAGGAAAAGTGTGCTTGAGTGTGCTACGCCCATTTTGAGTTTGTTAAACACCTTGTGGGTGCCCTTGTTATATTTCGTTTCCTGTCCTTGAGATTGATCATTATTTGTTAATTAATTTCCTTTTCTTATTATTTAAAAATAAAAAAAGAGAGGGAGACATGAAATGAAAGTTGAAATAAGAGGATAGCCTCTGCTCTGTTATTTTTGACACCACCCAAGAGGAAAATCACAAATTGATATGAGGCAGAGGTGAATTAATGCAATTTATCGGTGGGGGCGGATTTTTTTTTTTTAAATTTAAGCTCTGCAGGGCCTGTAGAAATCCCTGAAAAACAATCGATCGTGTCAGAAATTCGATATCGAGATTTTGAGGGATATACACGTTTTGAGGTCCCCTGGTTTTTGCAACATGGCCTGTCTGTCTATGTGTCTGTATCCAATTTAAAGCATGAAGGAATTGAGCTAGGAGGTTGAAATTTAATATTTAAGTTAGGCATCCCCCTGGAACGTGACCTGAGGCTTTTAAACAAAATCGGCCAAAGAGTACTAGTACTTTACTGATGCACTTTTTCAGTTTTTTTCGATTTTCTTAAAATTCGCTCCAACGATTTTGATTAAAATTCATAAATCAATTATTTTTTAGATGCTCTTTAAAATGTATATTCTCATTTTGTGATTGAAATCTTCTGAAGACCACTTTACTCTTGTACTTCATAGAAAAGATAGGAGAAATGGTTGTCATGGTAACAAAATATAAATATATTGCCATACTTAGAAATTGTACATCTTGAAAGTCGAATGTACCGTACTGTCGGAAACTAAATACATGTCGACACAAAAAATCTGGTGTGACAAGCACAGAACACAACTTTCGATTACCGAAGGTAAGAGAAAGTTGTGTGCTGTGCGTCTGTCACACCAGATTTTTCGGTATCGGAGGCCATTTAGACCCCGTATTATCTTGAATTGTAATGAATCGTAGTGTCGGAGACTAAATGGGTATATCTCGATAATAGAAAAAGAAAATGGTGTGACGAGTACACAAATTGAGATTTGTGTGCGCCAGTCACACCAGATTTTTTAAATTATCCTGCCAGTCTCTGGCCTATGCGGGTTTTCCACCTTAAATCATAAAGTCAAAAACTATGAAATGAAGGAATCTGTGCAATTAAATTTCCACCCTAGAGGGCTTAAACAAGTCGAGTAATTCGAACATAGAAAAACTTTTAGAAAGATGGTAAGTGACGTAAAAAACAAAAACAAAAATCAATTTCGATTTGAATAAACTCACAAGCCCTCTTGTTTCAAAAGATTAGATAAAGGGGCGTATAAAAAAATAAAAAAGAAAGTGATAGGAGGCAATAACATATCATCCTTGAACTTAGAATTTGTGAGTCAGAAGAGAAGAATCCAAAAATTCTTTATATATATTTGTGTGTGTGTGTGTGTGTGTGTCTGTAAAATATTTGAAATATTTTATTTATTCAATAATATTTGTATTAATATAAAATTAATTTTAAATGTGTATTAAGTTGAATATTAACCGTTTTTTAACCTTGACCTTCAAATTTGACAAATTTGGTGAGGATCAGTTCCTTCAGATTTCAAATGAAAACTTCCTGGCCGATTTCTCATCAGTCAGAGTGAGTTTAGAAATGTAGAGCCTAATAGCTAGCTGTTTTTTTATCATTCCACCCCCACCCACCCCCCAACCCGAATTTTCAATTACAAGGTGTAGAAAGGCAAGAAAAAGAAATTGGAAGAGAAGCAATTCAAGGGCTGAGCCGTAATTAACAGGAGGCAGCCAGCAAAGAATAAAAACTTGATTTAAATATCGTCGACGTTTCGGGAACGTATCGTTCCCATCCTCAGGACGATAAATTGTTAGATTGATGCAGGTCGGTTCGTGCAAAAATATAACATAAATTTGCATATATAATTAGATGAATATTTTTATGCTAAATAGTCCCGAAACATCAGCAACCCCACCCCCCAATAGATGTTTCGGGCACCTCCTACAATTCTCATATACAATCTAATGATATATGCAAATTTATGTCATGAACCGACATGCATCAATCTAAGCAACACTAACAATTTATTGTCCTGAGGATGGGAATATTTTTCCTACAAACAGCTAAAAATATCCCTTATTATTTGGATATGTTATGGGGGTTGCGTGACCAAAGGTCAAGAATCCCGAAAGAATTGTTTAATTTGGAAATTATATTTTTGGTCTATTCAGCTAAATTAAATAAAGTAAGATTGCCAATTTATACATTCGAATGAAAAACACGTCCTTTTCGCCGACTCATGGATTTTGGTCTCGCGGAAATACGAATGGACGATCCGGAGCCCGGGCCGTCTGCCCGCAAACCTGGAGCTCGTCGCTACACAACTCTGGGACCCACCCGTTGAATAAAACACAAATTATCACAAAACGTCTCTTTGAATATCCTAAAACTCCCTCCCTCGCTATCGGCCAGAGAACCAGCGACGACAGCGGGCATCCCGGAGGTGAACAACACAACAGATATATCAAAATGAGAATTAAGAACAATTGGAAATGCATAAAGGAAAAAAAGAGTTGTATAAATAAAGTGGATGGCCGAAAGCAATAAAATTGAATGCTCAAGTGTCTTGCTCATTTCTTCTGAATCCATCACTAAATGAAATTGGGTTGAGACTAGGGATGAAACGATACCACTCAGGTATCGATACTTTTACTCGATACTGGTATCGGTCGTAAAGTCTCGAGTACCTACTCGGTATCGATTGAAAAGTATCGATACTTGCCAGGTACTCGTCAATTTTTTTCAATTAAAGATAAGCAAAAACTGCAGTAAGTACTGATATTATCAAGATTGGCAGGAACTTTGCAGCCAGAAGATTAAATAAAAATCTTTAATTAATTTCTATTTGCTGACGTTTCGGTCGCCAATCACGACCTTCATCATCGGAGACCTCCGAGTATGATATTATTTTTGTACAAATCAAAGTAAAAAGAAATTGTATATTTAATTGCAATGAATATTAAAATATCTAAGATCGTGTATAATCGACAATATTCGCCCTGATGAAGGTCGTGATTGGCGACCGAAATGTCGGCAAATAGAAATTAAATAAGATTTTTTTTATTTCATCTCCTGGCTGCAGAGTGTCTGCGAATCTTGATTAAATCTCCACAGGCATAAACACCGAGTTCTTGGAAAAAAAAAAAAACAACGACGACTATAAAAAAATTCAGTTTTAGAGGTACTACCCAAAAATACTAATTTTTCCCTGTTGAACACTCCAATAATAAAAATTAAAATAACAGCGGTACAAACCATTCCACTTATTTCTATTGTAAATATGAACAAATCTACTTAAATGTTCTTCCGACCTAACTAATCATCGCTTACGTGGACCGAGTATCGATACGAGTATTTTTGACTCGATTCCAAAAGTACTTGGTATCGAAAGAAAAGTATCGAGTAAGTACTTGTATTTACTCGTATCATTTCATCCCTAGTTGAGACAGTTCTTTTAGTGTCTGGGCTACAAAATAACTTCACCAACCTGGTAGTCATAAAGAAATGAATGTTTCCTGTCTTTTCGAATTAAAATAAAACGTCACAATTTCCGGCTGACCAAATAGTGCCAAAAGTTGAGTAATCGGCCGGCCATATGAGAGAGCCTAGTCTATATAGAGCGAACGATATAGGAAGGGAAAGAGAAATGATCAAGGACCTTTAAAGATAAAGGCCTCTCGTTTGCAACCACCCACCCTGCTAAATGATAAAATCTAAGGGCGAGGTCCTTTATGTTGTTTGCGTTGGTGCAACTTCGCAGGAGGTCTCTCTCTCTCTAGTGAAATATTTTTATTTATTTTTTCTTTTAATGTGAATAATAAATCAAGAGAACAAGAATAATCTCTCCTCAATTTCAATAAAATTGAATAAATGCAATAGATATAGAGTACGAAGAAGAAAGTTGATTAAAGATGGCCAACAACACAAGACAACGTAATAGATAGATAGATAGATAGAGGTAAGGTGACGTGGAGATGGCGATGGCGATGGCGAGGGTGCCGTTTTGCCGTTTGCCTTGACTTTTTCAAAGGCTGCCTGAATGTTTGCCTGTCATGAGAAGAAAGTGTAAAGGAGATTAATAAGAATTTTGTTCTTTTCATTGTGTGGGTGACCGATCAATTTTGCATCTCATTTACCCAATAGAACGGCCAAACAATAATGCCGAGCCCCTTCGCCCTTTCCGTGGACGTTAATTTATTTATATTTTATGGCCTCGATAATAAAAAAAAATCTGGTGTGACTAGGTCGAGCACACAACTTTGCCCACCCTCTATTTAAAGAAATAACGCAACGTGTTTATTAGTTTTGATTTTGCTCTGTTAAATTAAATGGGCTCATATAGCCCAATATTTGTATCCTTATTTGCTATAAATTTGTTAAAAAATTAAATTTAGCATAGTGGGTTGCATGGTGCTTAGGGCAAAGTTGTGCGACCATTGAATCTTTTCTTATTTCGGAAACTATTTGAGAAGAGTCTCTAATAGCATTTAGCAAAGGTAAATTGAAATTAATGATGATAAATGACTAATAATGACATAATGTGTTCTTAAAGAATAAAAAAAACATCATAATAGGTTAACAATCAGGTTGTAATGTCCCCCCCCCCCTTCCTCTCTTTATTTGTAATGAGAGGGAGGGGGAGGGGAGGGGGAAGGGGTGAAACAAAATTTGTACAAATTGGATGTTGGTTGGCTTCCATGAAAGATGATTCTCACTAGCGAAAAGGTTCGAAAGGAAAGTTTCTTACTTCCTTGATTTGTAAGATCAAATATTACACAATGTGTCTTTTAACCTTTTAAAATTTGACCTTATATAAGGTTACGGTGGGAACTAAAAGAAATGAGAAGGCGCATCTTTCCGAGCAAAGGGAAAAAAAATAAATAAAAATCTGGTGGGATTAGTCGCACAACTCTCTACGTTATTGAAAGTTGTGTTCTGTGCGTGTCACACCACATTTTTTGTAATCGACATATATTTAGTTATTCAATATTACAATTCAACAAGTAAAACTTATAAACATGGGAAAATATTTACTATGGCCTCCTATCTTTCTTATCAAGTACAAGAGTAAAGTGTGCTTTAAACAATTTCATGGGCTAAATGAGAATGAGAAAGAGTACTAGTACTTTGCTGATGTACTTTTTTTCGATTTTCTCAAAATTTGCTCCAACGATTTTGAATAAAATTCAAAAATCAATTATTTTTTAGATGCTCTCTAAAATGCATATTCTCATTTTGCTCTCAAAATTGTTTGAAGCACACTTTACTCTTGTACTTCATAGGAAAGACAGGCGAAATGGTTGCCATTGTAATAAAATATAAATATTTTCTCATAGCCTACTAATAAATTTTACATCTCGAATGTACCGTCCTGACGGAAACTAAATAAATGTCGACACAAAAAATCTGGTGTGACAAGCACAGAACACAATTTTCAATTACCGAAGATAAGACAAATTGTGTGCTGTGCGACCAGTCACACCAGATTTTTTTGGACTCCGGGAACCTCCCAACGTGTATATCCATCAAAATCTCGACAACAATGACAACTTTGTGCCTAATTAGTTTATAAGCCAACGAGGACTGAGGATGGACAAATAAAACTTTGTCCGAAACGTCTCCCTTTCGGCATTTGGCATCCAAAGGCTCTCTTTATTTGCTGCACCTGTACTTGCTCTCTTCCATTCGAAATTAACATATATATAGCTAAGAGATTGAGAAACTAAATGGCCGAAATGGATACTTTGAAGTTGAATCTTGATTAGCAAGTGGACCTGGACAAATAGAAGAACTAAGCAAGGCCAGCAGCGCGATTCTCAGGATGGATGGCCCAAAAGTAAAGCCTTGGAAATTAGAATATTTGAGGATAAATGGTGGCTGGCGGCGGACAATTACTCAATCGAAGTCTAATACAAATACCTAGGCGAAGAAGAAGAAAAAAGGCCGTTACAGACTAAATAAATTTGTAGCAAATATTTCATGCCATTAAAGACTTTGTCTATCACCTCCGCCATAAAAAAATTTCCTAAACTTTTAAAGAGTAATATACTGTATAATTAAATACAATCACCTTATTTCCTCAATTATAAAATAAGCGTTCATTTTACCTTTCTAAAATATCAAATACTTTTTTTTTATATTATTAGATAAATAAAAAAAGTAGAATATGATTTTTTTTCTTCTTTACATTTTCTTTGAAACAAAGTTTCCTCGAGGATACCTCTCCAGGGTTTCGCAGTGCTTGGCAATGCTTAACAAGCGATGAATCACATACACCCGCACAGCCAGTTTTTTAGATATAGCCAAGTAGCAAATTTATCCGACCGACAGCAAATAACCGATATATATAGTAAATTGGAACAAACTTAGCCTTCGAGTTTTCACATATAATTAGCTATCTGAGTTTTGTGAAGTTAGAAAGGCATCTTTTATAAAAATCTGGTGTAACTGGCGCACAGCACACAACTTTCTCGAAAGTTGTGTTCTGTGCTTGTCACGCCAGATTTTTCGTGTCGACATATATTTAGTTTCCGCCGATATATTAGAATTCAAGATGTATAATTTAATTTTATTTTTTTTTAACATTTTCGGCTACAGAGGCCATTTAGGGGTTATTTATTTATTATATAAATTTTTTATTACTATACATTGTACCGATGGCAACCGGGGACGTTCCACACGCTGATTGGTCGGGGTCACCAATCCCGAACTTTCGCCGCGTTTGGTATTACTTAACCTCAACGAGTGTGGTGACTATTGATCTCCGTTGCCAGGCCACCCGGGAAAAATTTATGGCCGACCATTCACGATCGCTCCATCCATCCAAAATAAACAAAATTGAAGCGATGTCACTCCTGACCGTGGGTGGGGAAAACAAATGAATATCGTGTAGTGAATGGATGACATCCATTTGGAGCGATCGTGAATGGCCGGCCTATAAGTATGTGAAAATATTTATATTTTGATACCATGGCAACCATTTCTCCTATCTTTTCTATGGAGTAAAGGGGTAAAGTGGTCAATGGCAAAATGAGAATATACATTTTAAAGGGCATCTAAAAAAATAATTGATTTTTGAATTTTAATCAAAATCGTTGGAGCAAATTTTGAGAAAATCGAAAAAAACTGAAAAAGTTCATCAGTAAAGTATTAGTACTCTTTAGTCGATTTTGTTTAAAAGCTTATTTTCACAGTCCAGGAGGGTACAAAATTTAAATATAAAATTTCAACCTCCTAGCTCAATTCCTTCATTCTTAAAATAGAACATACCCCCACATGCCACAAAAACCACTTTTTTGGACTCGGGGGACCTCAAAACGTGAAGATCCATCAAAATCTCGACATCCAATTTTTGACATGAATCCAATACTTTCTCTATATATATATATATTAACATATATATAGAGGTAAGAGAAAGTGAAAATTATGGTATATTTGTCATCTTTTATCTAGCTTGTGCATGAGATTTTAATTTGGAAGACTGGTTCAGACTAAAATGTCCATATTTGGTATCCAAATGATTTTAAAAAATCATCGGACTATCTGGAGTCCGAACTCGCGAGTTTTGGTATAGGCCTACTAAACAGGGAAATAATCACATGTAAAAAAGTAAAGAAATAAACACTCTTGAAAATAATATTTTTCTTATAACTTTAGGAGATAGATAGACCTATATAGTAATAGGTGGTCAAATACTTTAATAAATGAAAGACAAATAAACTAGTTTCATTCATTAAACTGAATGAACAAGTGATTGGGGCAAGTTCTTATTTAATTGATGACTCCAGTAATATTAATAGAATAAATTGACAAATTAAATTTGACAAGTATATCTATAAAATCCAATCATAAAGAGATTATAATAGCAGGCCATGTACGAAGCAAAATAGGAATAAAACAATTTCCTAAGAGATTTTATCTTAATTATTTACTAGATTTTAGCAGATGAAAAAATGACACACACACAAATCTGTTTAATTAATCCGATTTTGAGCACTTATGCATTATTATTTAATTGATAATGTAATAGATATGTAAAATATTATTAATGTTTGATAATCGAATTATTTTTAGAATAAATATTTAAAAAAAAAAATATTTTTATTAATAACTAACCTCACTTGTCATTTTTTCAACAGATTTAACATTAAAAGTTGATTATTATACTTATTATATACATAAAAACAAGTGAAAATAATTAAATATTTTTCAAGGAATTAAATAATTTCTACCTTTAAAAGTTGAAGTGGCAGTCAGACAGGCCCGAAAATCACTTTGAATTCACATCAAACACATAAAAATAAAACTATAACAAATTATTACATAACTAAATGAGTAACACAAATAAATAAATACTATTTAAATAATAACGAAAAGTTAAAAAGAACAAGGAACCGAGTGACAAATAAAAAAGCGGGATCGTGCCGGGGCGAATTGCTCGAGTCGCCCAGCCGCTGCCCAGAGAGCGCTGCCAGCGCTTCACACCTACAGATCAATTTGCGGGACTCAAGGGACCTCAAAACGAGTATATCCATCAAAATTTGAGTCATCGAGTGAGAAGAGAGTCTGGCCTTGGTGGACATGTTGTGGGTGCTCTCCTCTCAAGGGCGGATCCAGGGGTGTTTCTCGGGGGGGGGGGGGGGGGTTAATCTGGTGTGACCCGTCGCACAGCACACTATTTTTTCTTAATTTCGGTAATTTAAAGGCGCATTCTGTACTTGTTTGCCAGAATATGAATACAAATCAAATTTTTAAGTATTAATTTTTAAAATATTCCTATACCAAACGTCGCGGGTTCGGACCCAGGCAGTCCGATGATTTTATTTAAGCAATTTGGATACCAGATGGCTTAAATAGAAATGCCTGACCCCACAATAGATATATTCTCTACAACGGTTATCGTCAAAGTCTTAAATGGCCTAAGTTGCCGAAAAGACTGTATGAATGTGTGTGTGAATGTGAGTGTGAATGAGAAAAAAGTGTGAATGTTTTAAAAAAAAAAAAAAAAAAAAATTTTAAAATTTTACATTAAAAATAAATTTTTTTTTTCGAAAAAAAAGTATTTTTTTTTAAATCTCGGGAGGGGGGGGGGGGGGGTAATTACCCCCTTTACCCCCCTTGTAACCGCCCTTGTCTTCTCTCCATGAAATGCTCAAATTTGTAATACAGTCGCCCCCCCCCCTCCCTTGGACTTAAAGATGCTAGATGAGAGTTTAGGAAAAGTTCTCTGCACAGAAGCTTGTTATCTAAATTGATTCATTAGCATGATTATAATTAAACAATTATGATTATAATCTAAATTAGAAAGCTTCGTATGAGAATTTTTAAGTTGAAGCGATTTTCTATTTTGCTTTAAGACAATTTTAGATTAATTTTGACAATGGACCTGTATACTTCAAAGATTCCATTCTGCCAAATACGGGAGATAAAGATGACAAACGAATGGACCGAAGGTATTAGCAATTAACTCTAAGAGAGGGATCCCCCCTGCCCGAAAGGTTAGAGATGTTGATAAAAAAGGTAAGGGAGGTGGGTTCGGGCCCCAGACAATCAGATGAATATTTATTTAAATCATTTGGATACCAAATAATATAAAAAATCTGGTGTGACTGGTAGCACAGCACAAACTTTCTCTTACCTTCAGTAATCAAAAGTTGTGTTCTGTGCTTGTCATACGAGATTTTTTTGTGTCGAGATATATTTAGTATCCGCCGATAGATATATTAGAATTCAAGATGTAAAATTTATAAGCGCCCTCGGGGCTTGCTGTAAGGGTTAGCGTGCTAATTGGATTCCAAATATTTTATATCTTTATATATATTTTATACAGGAACGATCTGGCTACGATCGGAGAACGGGAGATAAAACAAAGGATCGTTCCCTCTGGAGTTGTTCAACATCGCGGGGTCCATATATAATTAAATTTTATTTTTCTTCGCGTAAAGTAACTAACGTAAGTTAAAGTCGAAAAGACTTCAATAAAAAGAAACAGAGGGATGCAGAGGCAACATATCCTGAGGATGGATGTCATTTAGTCTCCGAAACGTTGGCAAAAAATTATACAGCTTTTATTTTTTGCAGGAACATTTAAGGAATCTCGGAGAAGAGGAGGGTGGGGGGGGGGGGGGAGAAAAGAAACAAAGAAGGAAGAAAGATACGTAACGTAACCAGAGTCAGCCAGTCAAAGCAGACGTCCAGAACGAATAGGGGGGGGGAGTCGACCTTGTCTCTTTAAACCATCCATTCCCGTTAGCCAAGACAACATGACGCATCCACACAGATAGGTTATTGTGCATTTAGATACAATAACAAGTTGCAAAAAAAAGGATCCTCTATTCCCTAAATTGTCTTTTCTTTTCTTTGGCGCCTCTTAAAAGGTGAGTGAATAGAAACAACGTCTTCATTAGGAGGATAGAAATGGCGTGAGGGCTCAAAAAATAATCCTAGTCAACAAAAAGTTATAAAAGACAGCTTTGCTTGTTCAGTAAAAGAATCATTTTTTTTTATATTGTATAAAAAAAAGAGAATAACTTGATTTTAAATTAGTAGGTAGGTAGGTAGGTAGATAGGTAGGTTTGTTAATAAATAATTTGATTTTTTTTTCTTTTACGTAAATGAATCCATTTTGCCTCCTTGGCCTTGAGAGCATTTATTATCTGATATCTCTATTATTAGCGAGAGAGAAATTAATGCCAATTGGGAAATGCTATTATCGATAGCTGCCTGCCTCTTTGCCATAATAATTTCAAAATTTTGCAACTTCCTTTACCAATCGAATTAGAAGTTTGTAAATTTAAAGAATTTATAAAGAGAAAAACAATCTAGCGTAGCCTCCACTTGACTTGCTATAGGCCTAAGTAAATAATTACACAGGCCGACGGAGAGTTTGGAGGCGGGGGGATTTTCAGGGGGGGGGATGGATAGCGCTGAATCCTGACTTTGTTAATAATTAACAGATTTATGCCGGAGGGCCTTTCAACGAAAAAGAGCAACGGTCACAATGGTTGTGGTTAAGCGATGCCAAGCGCGGCGAAAGCTCGGATTGGTGACCCCAGCACGTGGAACGTCCCCCTGTAGCCATCGGGTCATTTTATTTCAAAAATGTATATTAGCCTGATAAGCAAGATGAGGGAATGACAATCTCTTATAAATCTTTAAAGTTTTATAGTTCTTATACTCAAGATGGAAATAGCGAAGAAAAAAAAACAATTTTTCATTTGTTTTTTTATTTATTTTGCGCTGCGACTGTCAGCTGGCAGTTTCGATGGTCACTATTCCATCATCTTCAGGCCTACGAAATAATAATTTTGATTTTGATAAAAAACGGGATAAAGATTTATTTGGGTAATAAACAAAATTAATTTCATATATAATTACTTGTATAAACAAATGTAAATCAAAATGATATTTAAACTTCCTAAAGATTTTTGTATTATTTCGTAGGCCTCAAGATGATGGAATGGTGACCATCGAAACTGCCAGCTGACAGTCGCAGCGCAAAATAAATAAAAAAACAAATGAAAAATTGTTTTTTCTTCGCCATTTCCATCTTGAGTATAAGAACAATAAAACTTTTAAGATTTATAAGATATTGTCATTCCCTCATCTTGCTTATCAGGCTATATACATTTTTAAATAAATATTAACATTAATAAATGAATGATCTCAGTGCGTAAAGAAGTTTCACTTCAGGAATAGCTCAGCTCTAAATATCAAAAAAAGTTTTTTTCTGTTGGCCTGTGTTTGTTTAATAACAAATTAATCACTACTGTCAACGTGTAGGACGGCGTCCTTTCTCAGAGCATCTATTTGTCAAAGAAAGACAGACGGAAGGATGTTTATCATCGTGTTAATACACCCATCTAGCAAATAAATGTACTGAGGAAAGGGGAGAATGGCTTTAGATAAATTCTATGGGTACATGTTCGGTACAACTTCCTATCGCCCTGGGACTTGGTGTAGTTGGTAGCGCGCCTGCCTTCTATACCAAGGGACGTGGGTTCGGATCCCAGGCAGTCCGATTTGGTATCCAAATGGCTTAAATAGAAATGCATGGACCCCAAATAGATACAAATAACGGTTATCGTCAAAGTCTTAAATGGCCTAAGTTGCCGAAAAGACAAAACTGAATGAGAATGAAAATGTTAGTCTTGAATTTATTACCACGTCTGGGAAGAGCAAGGAAGTTCGAAAATATTGTATTGGCATCACGGTATAAAAATATCAGACAAATTACAATAGCAAAATTCAAGGATGTTACAATATAGACATGAACATCATTTCTTCAAAACCCTTTCACGAGAAGTAAATTGTTTTCTAATTTATGTTTGTAATTTTGTACGTTATGTAGTTAAAAAATGTTTTGAATCGCATAAATTATGTTTTTGATGTGTTGTAAAGATATTTAAAATAAATTGAGTATTTTTTTTTTTTTTCAATTTGAAGCATCTTAAATTATGTTGAATGGACTTAGGCTCCTTCGAATTTTATAACAAACCTGGCTGTTAATTTTGAAAGTGGCCTAACTCCAAATTTGGCAAGAAAACGCAAATTAATCTCTTAATAATTGCCATTATTTTAATAGGAACTATCAATTTAACACCTTTAGATACACTTAAGCTGCATTACTCATTAGTATATATTTAATTGCATTGAAACGCAAACCCTTTAATAATCTCAATTTAAGTTGAAATGGACTTGGGCCACTTACAAAATAAACGGCTCATAAATATTAATTCTAGCTTTGTACTTACTAGATTGAAATCGTAATATCATATTTGGCGCTCGGGCTCTTGTTCTTGTTGTTGGGTGGATATCACGTTAACGCCGGGAGCATTTAATTCCAACGGCGGCTCGACGACGGCGACAATAACAACATTGGAGAGCCGGCGACAGCACCTACGCAATTGCACAGCATAAATATATATCATCACCATTTCCATAAAAGTCTTATTATAAATGATCATGGTCATCACGAACGCCATAGAAGAAGGGGCCAACGAACCTCTCAATGCTACGCCGACTAAATTTTAACACTCAGCATGTTTATTTATTTAACAAGGAATCATTTCATTAAACCGGAGACCTTCCCACCTCCCTTCTTTTGAATTTGAAGAATATTATAATACAAACGGCTTCTCACACTCACAGCCAAAGAAAATTCATTTTTTAAATTTTACTAGATGTATAACTAATGAAATGTTTTCAAAAATCCCGAGAGCCAATCCAGCTATTTTAGAATAAGAGTTTCCACTTGCTGCAACTTTTTTTGTTTATTTCAATCTTATTTACAAATATTTAATCGTGGAGTTTGATTTTTTCCATGTTTGGGAGAATCCTTCAGAGTTATTGCCGTTTTATAAGAGGAAAATAAATAAATTTGGGCCCTTGAGAAATTAGATACCCCACTGGGGCGGGAAAAAAAGCTTTGAAATAAAAAGATTTAGAGCGACAGTCATCCAAAGCAATGTCAAGCACGGCGAGTCCTCGGGTGGGTGACCCCGAGAAATCAGCCTGTGGAACGTCCCTCTGTAGCCATCAGTTTAATATTCTGTAGTCTATACATTTTTAATTGCATAACCCTAAATGGCCTCAGCAGCCGCGAGGGCAAAAAAAAACTAAAATATAGCCTACTGATCGACACAAAATATTTGGTGTGGCAAGCACAGAACACAACTTCCAATTACCGAAGGTAAAAGAAAGTGCGACCAGGCACACCATATTTTTTATAGAAAATATTACGTTTAAATAAGCAGTTCAATTTGGTAATATTGAATTGATAAAAATTAAAAAAAAAAGTTGCAGCAAGTAGGAATTGAGCCATTAACTAACCCATCTCAAGTTTTTTTTTTGGGGTGGGAGGTGTTTAAAAGTGTTGTTGTCACGGACTTTGTAACAAGGGTGGTTTTTAAGAATTCAATCAAATCGGCAAAGTTTGAAAATAATTGGAGGGCCGTAACTCGGATGTGTGTTTGTGGCGCTTGGCCATTTAAAATCATTTGCAAAAGGCAAAATATTTCTCTGCACTATTGTTATAAGTGGAGAAAGAAGCGGAAAATGGGTCACGATATAATTGGATAATTTTGAATTTTATAATAGGCTACACTGGTAACGATATTTAATATCAATTATAGAAAAATATGGAATGGAATAATTGGTCAACCTTGACCCGAGATACGCCAAAGATCAAATCAGGGCCGAATGCCTTTTTACAAGGTGAGAGAGAGACAAAGAGACAAAGAGATGATAAACTTAACAATGTTGTCTTCTTTTGCTTTGATGTCACTCACAGTGCAAAGGAGATTTGTAAATAGGCCTAAGAAGATCACCGAGAGTGCATATTTGGAGCCTCAAGATTTAGAGGAAGAATAAGCCAACATGTTTGTTTGAAGCACACTCTACTCTTGTACTTCATAGGGAAGATAGGAGAAATGGTTGCCATGGCAACAAAATATGAATTTTACAACTTGAATTCTAATATATCGGCGGAAACTAACTATAAAAAATCTGGTGTGACAAGCACAGAACACAATTTTCGATTACCGAAGGTATGCAGGCACCATTTCCATTTTTCTAATTATTTAGTATTTAAGACAATTTTTTCTCGCAAGTGTTCTAGCAATGTGCTACGGCCCAGGGACCGCCAAGTTTGTTCTTTGGGGTCTTTATGTAAGTAAATAACAAATTAATTTTGAGACAAGAAGAAAGAAGCATTGTAACTAGCCTAGCATTTATAAAGAATTTCCCATAATCATTGCAAAATGAAAGGACAAAAGTTGAGAGAACAAATACCATGCGTTCGTGTAATGGGGAATGTGGGTGCCACAGCCACAGACAAATTACACTAAATCAAGAATGAATCTTTAAAATAAATATTGAAATAATGCCGAGAAGGTTTTTTTCCCATTTGAAATAAATTTTTGTCTCGTGGACGGGATGCGAACTCCTGAGCCTTGGCAAGAACTCTACGGCCTAGGAAAGACCGAATAAATAAATCTCTTTTTGAAAGCTATTTTTTTTTTATTTTATTATTATCAAATTATTATCCCTAGGCAGTTTTCTCTATCAAATTAGAACACTTTCGTATGCATCTAAAAATTTCGACTATTCAAAGAAAGAAATGTCGAATGGAAAAAAGAAAAAGGAAAATGTTTCAAAGTAGCTAACGTGTTTTAAAATTATGGCTAATGAAAAATATAAAATCTAGATCATTAAATGAAATATTGTGCGTTTTAAATATTCAAGTTTCTCTTTGAAAAGGAATTGCAAATTACATTTGTGCCTAGAATGTGATACATTTTATTTTAAAATTGCTCAAAAATTCAGAGAGAGTGAAATTTTTGCTTTGATTATGCAAGAATGTTTTAATTAAAAGAACAAATGCATCCAGTGAAATGAAGTGCAATTAGAACAATTTAATAATCAAAGAATATTAAAAATCAATTGTTGTTGTTGTTATGCAATAATAGAATTGATATCATAAATGTGAAATAAGTGACTGACACTTGGTGGCTGAGTGTTTTCTAACATTAGAAAGGTTGGTTGCTTTATAAAAAAAAAAAAAAAAATATTTTAAAGGAATTTTGCTAACGGCTAAATAATTTCCTGTGTTACTTTCATTTAAAACAGCTGCCAAAGAGAAGAAATATAAAATAGAATTGAAATTGGATTTACCTGTAAAGGGCTGCTGTGTGTGTAAAAAGTTGATTAAAAAATAATAATAATAATAAAGGGAGGGCATGAGCGTTAAATTCACTAGAAACGTTTGGCCGGCATCCCGGCAGCGATATCAACATTGGATGTCATCAACATGATAAAAGCATCACAAAAACACACAAACAAAAAAAAAATAAATAAATAAAACTGAGAGTGAGAGAGAGAAGCGAGCGATGATTGTATATCCAAGCACAGATGAAAACTAACTGACAGTCAGTCACGTTAGTGATGAAGCAGGCAGCGCAGCGCAGCGCCCAAGCGCCAGGGCAGCAAAAGCGAAAGGAAAAGCTCTCTACGGGTATACTGAAGAAAGCACCAACTTGCAGAACACTCCAACTGTGCTCTATGCTTTCTTTATTATTTATTTTCTATCATTCTGCATTTCAAACACGGCCCAAAGAGATTAACCAACTCTCCAATAAGCACTGGACGGTCAACAAAGGATAACCTCAACAACCATGGCATATGGATTTCTGAATTTATTTTATTTTATAAATGAATATGAGCAAAATTCAAATCAGAGGTAAAGGTGACAAACTCCCAAGTACTTAATTTGTATGAATTTATCACGTACTCTTTGTGACCAAGCTTCACCAACGCTCAACTTAGCAAAATTATTATGAGAGTTGTTATTTTTCTTTCCACTGGGAAGGTTAGCTTCAAGGGGGAAACAGGAAGATGGCAGATTTTGAAGGTTTGACATTAAAAAAACATTCGAGCCGGCGGGCCTGACAACGGAGCATAATGCTCTAATGTAATTTTTCAGTTATGTTTGTTTTCGATTTTCTCAAAAATCGCTCCAACGATTTTGATTAAAATTCAAAAATCAACTATTTTTTAAATGCTCTTTAAAATGTATATTCTCATTTAGCCATTTAAATCTTCTGAAGCACACTTTAGCACTTCATAGGAAAGATAAGAGAAATGGTTGCCATGATAATAAAATATTAAATATTTTCCCATATTATTATTTTTTTTTTTTAACATTCAGACTTTTTCTCATTCACACAGTCTTTTCGGCAACTTAGGCCATTTAAGACTTTTAACGATACTCGTATGTTTAAATATATCTATTGGGGGTCCAGGCATTTCTATTTAAGCCATTTGGTATCCAAATGGCTTAAATAAATTCATCGGACTGCCTGGGATCCGAACCCGCGACTTTTGGTATACGAGGTTAGCACGCTAACCCCTACACCAAGCCCCGAGAGCTTCCCATATTATAAATTTATAAATTTTACATCGCCTACGGGCTTGGTCTAGTTGGTAGCGTGCCTACCTTCTATACCGAACTTGGCGGGTTCGGACCCCAGGCAGTCCGATGACTTTATTTAAGCCATTTGGATACCAAATGTTAAGAGAAAAGATAAAGAAAGAAAAAATTCATAGGGCGGAAGCTCCCATTCAAATGTGTGTGATAAGTGTTTTTACCGCCAATGTTCTCAAGTTAGGTGGTTGGCGACGAGGAATATAAAAATTTGGCTGTAGCTGATATGTTGGCTGCACCCTCTTCCCTATTTATTGTGAACCGTTGCCTGTGCTTTAACTGGAACCCCTGCGAGGTGGAAATTCAGAAATTGGTGTGTGTATGTCTGGTTGTCTATAGTTCAGGCACCGAGAAATGAGCGAGTCGATGAGAAACTTTACTTTGAGGGTTGCCAATCCAATCCCTGGTGTAAATCATCTCCTAAAAAGTCGAAAACATAGTTTTTGGAACACCCCCAAATCCGATCTGGACGTTCTACAAATTTTTCTAGAGAAATTAAAAAATACATAATATGTCGAAAAATCGAATGAAAAAGCTGCAAGACAGCCGAAGAATAAAAGATTTTTTTCTGCCTTGCTGCAATTGTTAGAACTTTTTTTAGAAAAAGAATTCCGAGCTAACAGCACCGGAGAAGCATAAAATATATTTCAAAGACAATTCACAAGGCAAGAAGCGACTACCGGCAAGGTAGATGTTCCAAGGGTCAACATGCCTACCCTTAGATACCAATCTCTCTAATCCATTTGATTTGGATTATCTCGAACCGATTTGAATCAATGTGAAGGATAAATTTAGTAATTTTTAGAGAGGAGTAATAAAAGAAGGACCACGCCCTTATTTTAAAACTCGTCCACATACTCGTATATATGATTGTGACAAAATAGCCAGTCAGCCGGCCAGCCGGCCTAGTTTTATTCTTTCTTATTTACTGGACACGCCTGAGGCGTCAGGTGTGGGTGGAGTTGTTCTCTGATTAAAACTAAAAATAGCCGACCTTTTCAATTAGCCAAGTTGATTCAAATAAAAAAAAAAACAAAATCTAGTTCAAGTTTATAGTTCCAGTGGTACCTCAGTACACGACCTTAATCCGTCTTAATTCTATTGAATAGGATGCATATCAAGCAAACCTTTAAAGATGATTAATCAAAGGCAAAATCGGCACAAAAAAGTTCTATCAAATGCCAACCAAAATTTGTCAACGAACCAAGAGGACCAATTCCCGTTGAAGAGGTAGATGTCGTTGAACAAGAGATATCTCCTATTTACTAGAAAGTCCTAAAATATTAGATCTATTTTTTCTAAATTCTAGCAAGAAAATTTAAAGGGAATTACAATTTATAAAAACTAATTAATTTTGTGTCTCAATAAAACCCCTGGAAGTACGATTTCTCTCCCGGTCATCGCGGAATTGTTTTAAGTTCACTAGCCTATATTTTGAACATTCAAGACATAAGTAGAGTATTTATTTTTTTTGTCCCTTTGAATAAATTTCAAATTAACTCAAGTATTTTCAGCGACCGATATAATAAAGAAGCAGACTGTCCATCCATCGTCTAAACATTTTCCGTCGATATATTAGATATTTTCAAGATGTAAAATTTATTAGTATGGAAAATATTTATTTTTAGTAACCATTGCTTCGATCTTCCTATGAAGTACAAGAGTAAAATGGTCTTCAGAAGATTTCAATGGCAAAATGAGAATATACATTTTAAAGAGCATCTAAAAATTAATTGATTTATGAATTTTAATCAAAATCATTTGAGCGAATTTTGAGAAAATCGAAAAAAACTGAAAAAGTACATCAGTAAAGTACTAGTACTTTTCGGCCGATTTTGTTCAAAAGCTTATTTTCACGCTGCACTAGGTGTCTAAACTTAAATATAAAATTTCAATCTCCTAGCTCAATTCCTTCATGCTTAAAATTGAACACAGACACAGACCATGTCGCGAAAACCAGTTTTTTGGATTCAGGGGACCTCAAAACGTGTATATCCATCAAAATCTCGACATCGAATTTTAGACATGAATCCAATACTTTCTCTCTGTATATATTAACATACAGTATATAGAGGTAAGAGAAAGTAAAAAATATTTATTTAATGTAAACCAGTGGCGGTCCCAGGATTTGGTCAAGGGGGGGGCCCAAATTTTTTTTTTTTTTTTATTCATTTAAGCTTTTTTTCGGCAGCGAAAGCCATTTAAACCCCGTCTCTATTTATTTCACCGGGATTGTTAGCCAATGGTCCAAAATTTATGAAGAGAAGGTGAAGAGGCAGTGGCGCACGCCAGAAGAGTAGTGGGTAATAGGGGTGATATTTATTTAGTTCCGGATTCAAATTAACATTGATAAAGAACTGTATTCGTTTACAAATTTTATAATATGCTAAAACAAAACGGTACAATTTTGAAACTTCGTGTCAGAACATATTTCGCTCGTCATTGAGTAACGAAGATGCCCTCGGGCCTTGGTGTAATAGGTAGCGTGCTGGCCATTTGTACCGCGGGTTCGCATCCCGTCTCATGCGACAATTTATTTCAATTAGATCGGCTACCAATCCAATTGAAATCAATGGCCTTCGATGCCGAAAAAGATCTTAAATGAAATTAAAAAAAAGAAAATTGTCCGAAAATCATTTAAACAATTGTATTGTCTAATTTGAATAATATCGAAATGATACGTCACTCTCGCTTAGTAGCCATCTTCAAAAAGTTTTAATAGCAACCTTTTAACCCTTAAACAATGTAGAGCTATATTTCTGTAACCGTTAACATACACGAAAACATGAGCAAGTCAAAAATTGATCAATTGTAAAAAAATTACCAAGTTTACTGAAATATCATGATTAATAACACTGTGCTACAAGAAAAAAAGCCCCGAGAAAATTCCTTCAGATTCTTAAGTCAAATGATCTCCTGAATCCAAATATGACCTCCGTTTTCCTTCACCACGTACCGTTTTCGGGGGGGGGGGGGGGGGAGCCCTCTACTTATTTCCACCCCTTTTCGTTAATTATAGGGCCACGAAAAAAATTTGGAGGGATGAAAAGGAATATTTTAGCCCTAACATTTCTTCAGAAGGTCTAGAGAAGTGAAAATAAATAAATAAAAGTTAAAAAACATTAGCATTTGAATCTAAGGGGAGGATGCGGGGGAGGATTTTGTCCCTTAAAATGCAAAAAAATCATTAAAAATAATCATCAAAATCATTTTCAAATGATTCCGAAGCGCTTGCAAGAAGATGGAAGATTCACAGCTCAGTTGGTCAAATTGGCAAATATGCAGCTATTACTTTCATTTTTTGGGCTGATCTCCACAAATTTAAAGTTATATTTACGGATTCTTCTAAGTCCTTCAATATTGCCATATTTTATCTAAAGGGGTAGAAATTATTTCTTGTCAAAGTTTGAAAAAAATTCTTCTTGCAAGGGCTTCGGAATCGCTCACACCCCACCTGCTTTATCCTATATATTTTTTTTTAGTTGAGGGATGTTTAAGGAAGGGTGAGGTGGGTCTGTCCGCCTGAATATGTAGAAAATCAGTGAAAAAATTGTGAAAAATCAGAAAATTGTTAATTTTTACTTTCTCTTACCTATGTATATATGTAATATCTATATAGAGAGAAAGTATTGGATTCATGTCAAAAATTCGATGTCGAGATTTTGATGGATCTTCACGTTTTGAGGTCCCCTGAATCCAAAAAAGTGGTTTTCGCGACATGGTCTGTCTGTGTGTGTGTGTGGGGTGTGTGTGTGTGTTCAATTTTAAGCATGAAGGAATTGAGCTATGAGGTTGAAATTTTATATTTAAGTTAAACACCCCCCGGGACCGGGAAAATAAGCTTTTGAACAAAATTGGCCAAAGAGTACTAGTACTTTACTGATGCACTTTTTCATTTTTTTTTTTCGATTTTCTCAAAATTTGCTCCAACGATTTTTTTTTAAATTCAAAAATCAATTATTTTTTAGATGCTCTTTAAAAGGTATATTCTCATTTTGCGATTGAAATCTTCTGAAGACCACTTTGCTCCTGTATTTCATAGGGAAGATAGGAGAAATGGTTGCCATGGTAACAAAATATAAATATTTTCCCATACTTATAAATTTTACATCTTGAATTCATATGTTCCGTACTGTCGGGAACTAAATATATGTCGACACAAAAAATCTGGTGTGACAAGCACAGTACACAACTTTTGATTACCGAAGGTAAGAGAAAGTTGTGTGCTGTGCGCCAGTCACACCAGATTTTTATATCTTAAAATTGGAATGTACCGTACTGTCGAAAACTAAATATATGCCGACACAAACAAATCTGGTGTGACAGGCACAGAACACAACTTTCGATTACCGAAGGTAAGAGAAAGTTGTGTGCTGTGCGCCAGTCACACCAGATATTTAATGATTTTTTTGCATTTTAAGGGACAAAATCCTCCCCCGCATCCCCTCCTTAGATCCAAATGTTAATGTTTTTTAACTTTTATTTATTTATTTTCACTTCTCTAGACCTTCTGAAGAAATGTTAAGGCTAAAATATTCCTTTTCATCCCTCCAAATTTTTTTCGTGGCCCTATAATTAACGAAAAGGGGTGGAACTAAGTAGGGGGCTACCCCCCGAAAACGGTACGTGCTGGGGGTAAACGAAGGTCATATTTGGATTCAGAAGGTCATTTTACTTAAGAATCTGAAGGAATTTTCTCGGGGCCAGAAAAAAGTTTCATTTTGTAGCACAGTGTAATCATACCTAGGGTTACCATGATTTATTGAGGCCAGACCCGGACCGACTACTTCCGGAGGTCTAGGGGGCTTGGAAAAATTTTTGAAAATTAGGCACTAAAATCTGCGTTTTTAGCTATCTATTCTGGCAAATTTATAATTTTTTGTTTAGTTTTAAAATATTAAATAAAACTTTTGAATTTTTGTCGGTCCAATGGGGGGGGGCCCGGGCCCCCTGGGCCCCCCCCTGGGACCGCTAGTGATGTAAACAAATCTTCAAGGAGGCATTGGATTGGAATATTGGATCTCACCACAATAGGCCCCAACTCTACTTCCTGTGGAAGGGATGCATTCTTCGAAAGAAGTCCGAGCTGAGGGAGGCCCTTCTCAACTAGGACGTCCTCCCTAGTATAGGAGAAGTTGGATAAAAGGAACCGGGTGGAACCAGAAATAAGGATTAGTTCACTAGCTAGAATCGAACGCAGGAGGAGGAGTTAGAGATAGGAAATAATGTAACTTCACGGGGTGGTGTGCGAAAGCACCTCGGGCAAATAAACGGGGACCCCGATGGGAAGAAGGGAGTTTAAGAAATTTGGTAGGGAGGGCGGATGCGTTTGCCTTTCAAATGAAATAAGTAGAAATAAAGAATCATTTTCTTCGATTTATTCAACAGCATTAACAACAAATAAATATATAAAAGTGAAGCATAAAAAAAGACTTTTAGAATCTAAAATAATAATGACGGGAAGTGAGTTAAAAAACTGACAAGTCTTGAATAAATGAATGGATTGGATGTAGGTTGTGTATTCTATTATTTCTTTTAAATGGGAAACGAGAGAGGAGGAGGAGAGGTCTAATCGTCGTTGAGTGAGATGACCACCTTGCCAATTGGACGTTCTTTTTGCCAATATTCAAATGCTTTGCCAACATCAGAAAGGTTAAAAATCTTTTCAGGTGTCGGTGATATCAATCCCTGGTCACACAGGTCCAAACAATCCTGAACTGCTTGTCTGCCAACAAAAACAAAAATAAACAATTGACATTTAAGTACAGTCAAAGGGCATCTGCTTTCATTTCCCTCTCAATCTGGTTTGGCCAAAAAGTCGAAAACTTTATGTAATTGACGAATAAAATAAATTTATTTACGAGATTGAGACGGCATTTAAGTGAGGAGGATCCAGAGGGCGGGGGGGGGGGGGCATCCTCGTGCTGAGTTCATCCAAATTCAAACTTCTTTTGAACTAGTTGGGGGGCCCTACAGACTTTTCCCAGTATAACAAGTAGATTCCTTTTCTAATTTTTTTTCTTTTTCTTACTTATATACAACAAAAATTCGATGGAAATACACGTTTTGAGAGGCTCTTATTAAAAAGTGAGTCCCGCAAAATGCTGTCTGTGTCTGCATGTGCGAAAAATTGTCTCAAAAACGGTGATGGTTGAAATTGTATAATTAATGTCAATTTGTGAAGTGGCTGTTTTATCTTGACAATAAAAGAAGGTGCAGGCAGCCAGGAAACAAGCCTCTGAAGAAATAAAACTCAGTGTAGTTGTCCATTTGTGTGGGTATTAATATACTGTCCATACAAGTGCACAGGTACAATGAGGGGCAATATTAAGTCCCACCATGCGTTTTCTACTTGTGATTATTTCATTGTTTTTGTAATGGAAAATGAAAATCTTTATTGGAAGTTTTCAAGGTTTGATCCATGAAAGTTTCCATTGAAAAATCTATAATATTTTTTTAAAAACAATGAACTAATAACAAGTAGAAAACGCATTGGTGAAATGAGCAAGAGTTTTCTGAAGGCTAATATGTTCAGAATAGGTTGCATTTTAGTGATGGAAAGATACTCTGGAGTAAGCACTTCCAGTACCTGGGCCTTTGGCGGATATACGCGGGTAAAGGTGTAATATTAATTAATATCTTGAGATTTTCCCTGGATCAGATGTATAAGAAAAGGACGGGAGAATAAAAGCCAGCAATTGATGGACCCTCTCACATCATCTTTAATTAGCAAATATTTCGACTGCCATCAAACCTCTAGTCATCATCAACAAATGATTTGGCGGAGGGTCCGTGTCAAACAATAATTGAGGATTATTTTAAAGTTTTTCAGAGAAGCAGGGGTCAGACGCAAGTGCGAGCGAAGTCTGACCCCTGCTTCTCTGAAAGCATCAATTGCTGGCTTTTATTCACCGGTCCTTTCCTTAATTAATATCTCTAAACTGTTTCCTGAAAGCTTAAAATTTGTAGTCAACGAGGAAAAAGATTATAAAATAGGACAGCAAAACTTTGGGGCACGAGGTGTCAGCGCTAGTTCAAACCTGTCAAAAAATATCGTAATACTGGAAGTGTTTTCTGAAGGTAGAAATTTTCAGGTGGTCAAGTTAACTAAGGTGCTTCGGGAAACTAAATATATTACAACAGAAAAAATCTGGTGTGACTGGCGCACTTCTCTTACTCCGTTAATCGATAGTTGGATACCGTGCGCCAGTCACACCAGATTTTTGTGTCGAGATATATTTAGTTCCCATACCCCTTCAGTTAACTTGACCACTTGTTTATTATTATTTTGGAAAGTTTCAGCCCTCAGAACACTCTTCGGATTACGATATTTTTTGACAGGTTTGAACTAGCGCTGACACCTCGTGCCACAAAGTTTTGCTGTCCAATTTTATAATCTTTTTCCTCGTTGACTACAAATTTTAAGCTTTCAGGAAAGAGTTTAGAGAAATTAATTAATATTACACCTTTACCGGCGTATTCCCCCTAACGGCTCTGGTACTGGAAGTGCTTACTCCGGAGTATCTTTCCATCACTAAAACGCAACTTATTCTTAGTCTTCAGAAAACTCTTGCTCATTTTCCTCGCCAGCTCTTGGACTATTAGCTATTAGCTGGGCATACACGGAGAGGTAGAACCGTCGGTTTTGACCGTGCCGGTCCAAACGCACGGATTTATCTTTACGTTAGTGAGCGAGCACGCGCCAGTTTTGACCGCCATGGATCAATCTAACAGATTTGACCGCGGTCCAAACTCACGATCCGATCTTTTCGTTAGTGGGCGAGCACGCGCCAGTTTTGACCGCCACGCATCAATCTAACAGATTGGACTGCGGTCCACACTCACTGACTGATCTTTTCGTTAGTGAGCAAGCGACAGTTTTGACCGCCACGCATCAATCTAACAGATTGGACTGCGGTCCGAACTCACGGTCTGATCTTTTCGTTAGTGGACAAGCGACAGTTTTGACCGCCCCGGACCATCTCTTTAAGTCGCGATTTTTGGAGGGGGTAGGGGAGGACATGTTACTTGAAAAATTTTTTTACAAATTTATTTTTTTGACCATTTAAAGAAAATAAGTTACCCCTCCCCCTATTAATTAATTAAGCTATTAATATGTTCGAAAATATTTTAGTTAATCACCATTCACAAAAACAAATTTATTATTATTATTTTTTTTTAAATATCATTTAAGGTCATGGCAAATTAGGATACAAATATTATATATCATTTTACTCGGGAGAAAGTCTAGTTTCTGAATATACAAAAAAAATTATAGGTTATGTAAGAAAAAAATATTGGCCCTCCCTCTAGAGCGCCCCCTAATGGTCCGATGTTTACCAAAAGCTTTTCAGTTCTTGACCTTTACATCTAGTTTATGTGTGCAAAATACCACAGACATACACACAGACATCATTCCAAAAACTACTTAAATGGACTCAGGGGACCTTAAATCGCATTTTGGCAGCTTCAGAATCAGATAATTAAAGATTTTATTTAAAGGAGAAGAAAGGATTAATTACTTTTTTTTTTAAATAATTTTCTATTTCCATTTTTCTTGGAAATTCCAATGGCTTCTTGACTTGATCTGTCTAGTCGGCAGGCAAAACTTTCGTCAAGACGAAAGTCCACGGATTTGGTCAAATCAGCGGTTAAAACTGCCGCGGTCCAAAGATTTTGCCCATACACGTACGGTTTGGCCCGTGGCGGGCCAACTATACGGGTTTATCTGCGGGTTTTTCCTTTACGTTTGTGAGTGATGACGGTTTTAACCGTGCCGGTTTTAACCGTGGCGGTTTTAGCCGGCCCGGCAGACTGGTCCGCCCCGGTCCAACCCGACAGATCAAACTCTCCACTTTTTTAAGCCAAATTGATAACGAAAGTTTTAACCGTGGCGGATCGACCCGACAGATTAGACCGCCCCGGTCAAAACCGACAGTTCTACCTCTCCGTGTATGCCCAGCTATTTACTGAAGAGCTGGGCATACACGGAGAGGTAGAACTGTCGGTTTTGACCGGGGCGGTCCAATCTGCCGGGTCGAACCGCCACGGTTAAAACTTTCGTTAACAATTTGGCTTAAAAAAGTGGAGAGTTTGATCTGTCGGGTTGGACCGGGGCGGACCAATCTGTCGGGTCGATCCGCCACGGTTAAAACCGTCATTATCAATTTCGCTTAAAAAAACGGAGAGTTTGATCTGTCGGGTTGGACCGGGGCGGACCAGTCTGCCGGACCGGCTAAAACCGCCACGGTTAAAACCACCACGGTTAAAACCGTCATCACTCACAAACGTAAAGGAAAAACCCGCAGATAAACCCGTATAGTTGGCCCGCCACGGGCCAAACCGTACGTGTATGGGCAAAATCTTTGGACTGCGGCAGTTTTAACCGCTGATTTGACCAAATCCGTGGACTTTCGTCTTGACGAAAGTTTTGCCTGCCGACTAGACAGATCAAGTCAAGAAGCCATTGGAATTTCCAAGAAAAATGGAAATAGAAAATTATTTAAAAAAAAAAAGTAATTAATCCTTTCTTCTCCTTTAAATAAAATCTTTAATTATCTGATTCTGAAGCTGCCAAAATGCGATTTAAGGTCCCCTGAGTCCATTTAAGTAGTTTTTGGAATGATGTCTGTGTGTATGTCTGTGGTATTTTGCACACATAAACTAGATGTAAAGGTCAAGAACTGAAAAGCTTTTGGTAAACATCGGACCATTAGGGGGCGCTCTAGAGGGAGGGCCAATATTTTTTTCTTACATAACCTATAATTTTTTTTGTATATTCAGAAACTAGACTTTCTCCCGAGTAAAATGATATATAATATTTGTATCCTAATTTGCCATGACCTTAAATGATATTTAAAAAAAATAATAATAATAAATTTGTTTTTGTGAATGGTGATTAACTAAAATATTTTCGAACATATTAATAGCTTAATTAATTAATAGGGGGGAGGGGTAATTTATTTTCTTTAAATGGTCAAAAAAATAAATTTGTAAAAAAATTTTTCAAGTAACATGTCCTCCCCTACCCCCTCCAAAAATCGCGACTTAAAGAGATGGTCCGGGGCGGTCAAAACTGTCGCTTGTCCACTAACGAAAAGATCAGACAGTGAGTTCGGACCGCAGTCCAATCTGTTAGATTGATGCGTGGCGGTCAAAACTGTCGCTTGCTCACTAACGAAAAGATCAGTCCGTGAGTTTGGACCGCAGTCCAATCTGTTAGATTGATGCGTGGCGGTCAAAACTGGCGCGTGCTCGCCCACTAACGAAAAGATCGGATCGTGAGTTTGGACCGCGGCCAAATCTGTTAGATTGATCCGTGGCGGTCAAAACTGGCGCGTGCTCGCCCACTAACGTAAAGATAAATCCGTGCGTTTGGACCGGCACGGTCAAAACCGACGGTTCTACCTCTCCGTGTATGCCCAGCTAAGTACTTTTTCGATTTTGATTAAAATTCATCAATCAAATTGATTTAATCCGTGCTGTGCCGGTCGGTCAGACCAGATTTTTTTATAAAAGGCAAGCATTAATTTTAGGCAATCGCCTGAGCATTTCAATGGCCCTGGGTGAAAAATAAAACAACATTCCCTTTCTTACTTCCTTTTAATAAAATTATATAAGACATGTACGTATTCGGTGAGTTTAAATGAAAAGAATATTATTTAACACGATCATGTGACATATGATAAGTGTGTGAACAAAAACACACTTCCTTTCTCCTTGCTTGTAAGCCGTAACCCTTACGGAGGTCATCTTTGCTCAGAGGGCACTTCTTGCTTGTGGACCTTTTAATAAACTAGCAGAATAATGAATACAAATGAAGAGCCCCTCCGCCCTCGGAATTGCTTATTTTTATACCGAAAAGTCGTTCATTTTACTTTCTCTTACCTATATATGAATATATAAAGAGAGAGAAAGTATATAATTCACGTCAAAATTGGATGTCGAGATTTTGATGGATCTTCACGTTTTGAGGTCCCCCGAGTCCAAAAAAGTGGTTTTTGTGGCATGTGGGTGTGTGTTCTATTTTAAGCATGAAGGAATTGAGCTAGGAGGTTGAAATTTTATATTTAAATTTTGTACCCTCCTGGACCGTGAAAATAAGCTTGTGAACAAAATCGGCCAAAGAGTACTAATACTTTACTGATGTAATTTTTCAGTTTTTTTTTTTCGATTTTCTCAAAAATCGCTCCAAAATTCAAAAAATCAATTATTTTTTAGGTGCTCTTTAAAATGTATATTCTCATTTTGTCCTTGAAATCTTATGAAGCACTCTACTCTTGTACTCCATAGGAAGGATAGGAGAAATGGTTGCCATGCTAACAAAATATAAATATTTTCCCATGTTTATAAATTTTACATCTGTCCACGGGGCTTGGAGTAGTTGGTAGCGTGCCTACCTTCCAGGGGCGTATTTAAGGGGGGGGGGCCGAGGGGGCCCGGGCCCCCCCCCCGAAATTTCCCAAACACATATACATATATAGGGATATACAGACATCAGCGCAACAAATTTTTCCGCAGGATGGACAACTTTGGTTCCGCAATAGAAAAAATGTTTCTCAAAAAATTTCGTGTGAAAAAAAGTATAGTTTCTTAAAAAAAAAATTTTCCTCAGAAAAATTTCTGAGTTCGGCCCCCCCCCCCCCGAAAAAAATTTCTATATACGCCCCTGCTACCTTCTATACCGAACGTCGCGGGTTCGGACCCCAGGCAGTCCTAATTTTATTTAAGGCATTTGGATACCAAATGGCTTAAATAGAAATGCCTGGACCCCCAATAGATATATTAAAACATACGAGTATCGTTAAAAGTCTTAAATGGCCTAAGTTGCCGAAAAGACTGTGTGGTGTGAGAGTGAATGAGAAAAAAGTGTGAATGTTTAAAAAAAAAAAAAAAAACTTAAATTCTAATATATTGGCGGAAACTAAATATATCTCGGCACAAAAATTTTTATTTATTTATTGTTTTGAGCTCGGAGGCAAGGAAATGAGGTTATTTATTAAAAATGAATAATAATAAAAGAGATTTCTCTTCCGACAAAATTGCATATCAAGTCGTCATTACGCCATTGGCCAGACTATTTGGCAAAAATAAATAAAATATTCATATTTCGATATAGATAGATAAAATATGTGAGAGTCAGTCAGTCGATCAAGGACAATAAACGGACCACAAGAGAGAGAGAGAGAGAGAGAGAGAGAAATAAGAATAGATTCACTTTCAAAATAATTTTGTCACTTTCATTTCATGTATTAATATATGAATAAATATTCCCCCCCCCCCCCGCCTGCTTTTTTTCATAACAAAAGGAAACCAGAACGGAATTTAAAGTCTTTAGCAGATTATATAGTAGGCTGGGATGAGTAGAGAGCACTGGGCTTGGAGAATAACAACCAGCAGATTTATCGCTCCGCTTGACGTCCTTTATTTGGCAAATATTTCGACGCATTTAACACGCATCATCTTCAGTGGCGCGAGGGTGTAATAGATGGGCTTGGTCATAGGCGCCGACCCCAATGTTAGGGAAGAGGGGCCCAGCCCCCCAGAAAAAACGCTTCACTATCCTTTTAAGGATTCAAAATAAATTTGCAAATTCATTAAGATATCTTAATAAAACTGTTTCATAAATAACACTGTTCAACAGTGAATTTTTTCTGGTGTATTATGAGCTATTCTTGAGGATATAGCTTCCAAAAATGTCATCAATTTTGCCCCATTAGGCGTAGCTTTAGGGATATAGAGAAAAATAAATTTTAATAGAAAAGTTGCTCTAATTTTGAATATTCTTTAAAAATACGCAGATAGTTAAAATACTCTAGTTTCAGTACAAACTGAGGTGTTTTAGTGGTGCAAAACACGGCTAAAAGTTTAGAAAAATCTAATTTTTCCAGTTTTTTTCAACTTTGGACACCCCTAAAAATGTTTTACCATCCTTGAATGCAAAGATCGTTTATATGTTTATTTCAGGATCGGAAAGATTGAATTAGGGATGTCCAAAGTTTAAAAAAGTGTAAAAATCGATTTTTCTAAACTTTAAGCCGTTTGAGGCACGTCTAAATGACCTCCGATTCAGTGGCATCATTTTCAAATTTTTTTTTTATGGGGGTATTTGCTCCCCCCCTCCCCCCCCCCCCCAAATGACGCTACTGCTCCGATTGTACCGAAACTTGAATATTTATGCATATTTATTTGTCTCTAAATCTCTAAAATTATGCCTGACAAAGAAAAACTAAATACAGAATAGAATACGTTTCCATAAGATTTGCAAGAAAAATAAATTTTATCTATTTTGTGGAACAGTGTCTATTAATATATTAAAAAATCTGGTGTGACTGGCGCACAGCACACAACTTTCTCTTACCTTCGGTAATCGAAAGTTGTGTACTGTGCTTGTCACACCAGATTTTTTGTGTCGACATGTATTTAGTTTCCGACAGTAGGGTACATTCGATTTTCAAGATGTAAAATTTATAAGTGTGGAAAAATATTTATATTTTGTTACCATGGCAACCATTTCTCCTATCTTTTCTATGGAGTACAAGAGTAAAGTGGTCTTCAGAAGATTTCAATCACAAAATGAGAATATACATTTTAAAGAGAATATAAAAAATAATTGATTTTTGAATTTAAAAAAAAATCGTTGGAGCAAATTTTGAGAAAATCGAAAAAAACTGAAAAACTACATCAGTAAAGTACTAGTACTTTTGGGCCGATTTTGTTCAAAAGCTTCGTGTCACGTCCCATGAGGGTGCCTAACTTAAATATAAAATTTCAACCTCCTAGCTCTTTTCGTTCTTGAGATATTTTGTTCACAGACACACAGACACACAGACACACAGACAGACACACACACAGACAGACCATGTCGCGAAAACCACTTTTTTGGATTCAGGGGACCTCAAAACGTGAAGATCCATCAAAATCTCGACATCGAATTTTTGACATGAATCCAATACTTTCTCTCTATATATATATTACATATATACATAGGTAAGAGAAAGTAAAAATATTTTTTTTTATTTTGGGAGGGGTGACATTCTTGTACAGTGAGGGTCAATATTAAGTCCCACCCATGCGTTTCCTACTTGTGATTATTTCATTGATTTTATAAAAGAAAATGGAAATCTTTATTGGAAACTTTTTAAGTTTGAATCATGAAAGTTTCCATTTAAAAAATATATAATTTTTACTTTCTCTTACCTATGTATATATGTAATATATATAGAGAGAGAAAGTATTGGATTCATGTCAAAAATTCGATGTCGAGATTTTGATGGATCTTCACGTTTTGAGGTCCCCTGAGTCCAAAAAAGTGGTTTTCGCGACATGGTCTGTCTGTGTGTGTGTGTGTGTCTGTGTGTGTTCAATTTTAAGCATGAAGGAATTGAGCTAGGAGGTTGAAATTTTATATTTAAGTTAAACACCTCCCGGGACCGGAAAAATAAGCTTTTAATCAAAATCGGCCAAAGAGTACTAGTACTTTACTGATGTACTTTTTCAGTTTTTTTCGATTTTCTCAAAATTTGCTCCAACGATTTTTTTTTAAAATTCAAAAATCAATTATTTTTTACATGCTCTTTAAAATGTATATTCTCATTTTGCGATTGAAATCTTCTGAAGACCACTTTACTCCTGTATTTCATAGGGAAGATAGGAGAAATGGTTGCCATGGTAACATAATATAAATATTTTCCCATACTTATAAATTTTAGATCTTGAATTCATATGTTCCGTACTGTCGGGAACTAAATATATGTCGACACAAAAAATCTGGTGTGACAAGCACAGAACACAACTTTCGATTACCGAAGGTAAGAGAAAGTTGTGTGCTGTGCGCCAGTCACACCAGATTTTTTTAAAAAACTATGAATTAATCACAAGTAGAAAACGCATGGGTGGGACTTATTATTGTCCCTCACTGTACCTCCGGGGGGGGCGGGGGGGCGCCAATCAAGGTAGTTACGCCTCTGGGCCCCCAGTGCCCATGGGCTTGGTTCAAAATTATTTTAAATGCCTTAGGGGCGTCATACTGTACATGTTTTGAGAGGTGCCTTCTTTGAGCTGATGACCGCTCAGTGTCTGTTGGATTCTGCAATTGGCAATTCTGCATTCTTCATCAGAGAGGTCATCAGCTTAAAGAAGGCACCTCACAAAACATGTACAGTATGACGCCCCTAAGGCATTTAAAATAATTTTGAACCAAGCCCACCTATTACATCCTAGCGGCACTGAAGATGATGCGTGTCATTTGCGTCGAAATATTTGCTAAATAATGGACGTCAGGTGGAGCGACAAAATTGCTCGTTATTATTCTCCAACCCCATTAAAGTCTTTAGTCTCCTAGTTGGAATTAATGCCAGATTAAAAATCTAATCAGGATTCAAAGGAACTTAGCAGTCAGTAGATTAAATAAAACAATCTTTTATCCGGCGACGTTTCGATCGCCAATCATAACCTTCATCGGGGCATATATTGTTAACTGTTTGCCCTGATGAAAGTCGTGATTGGCAACCGAAACGACTGCGAATAAAAAATTAAATAAAAAGATTTTTTATTTAATCTCCTGACTGCAAAGTTTCTATGGATTCTGATTAAATCTTCCCAGCCATAAAAAAATTAGTTAACTTAAAAATCTAACCGGAATTTATATGAAATAAGCATGGAATTTCTACAATGAATACACTTCACTTATAACAAAACCAGGGAGGTAGGGGGTGACAGAATCGCTTGTTGAAGGGGTGGGGGATGCGTCCAAAAAAGTTGCGAGAATATCTTGGAGGCCATCTAGTGAACATTGGCTTTTCCAAGCATTATATTTCCAGGGCCGCCGCGTGGGGATGGCAAAATTGTTCCCCGCACAAGGGTCTGGGCCAGGGGGGCGCCAAAATATATAGTTTTTTTTTAATAAATATTCAAGAAGTTCAAACAAGAGACATGGAATTAAGAACTCAACCAAAAAATTAGATACAGAAGGTTTCTTCGATTAAATTCAGATATTTTAAATTTAGTAAAAGTGGCAAATAAAACGTGATTTACAAATCGTGACTGACAAAATCTTATATCAGAACTAAATAATCATAGATCAGATGAAGAGTATGAACATGGAATTGCCGTTGCTGATCAGTTGGGGGTGGAAAAAAGTCGAAACAGTTTTAAAAAAGAAGCTATTTCAATATGAACAAACCGACGAACCAATCAACAATCCAAGACAACAATTTAAGGTTGAATTTTACAATATAATATTAGACACAGCTATTTCTTCAATTCACAAAGATTAACGGATACTCAAAATGTTAATGAAAAGGGCATTGATGGATTAAATTTAAAAGAAATAAAATCTTTGCGATGTTTTACCAAAGAGGATATGCCCCCTATTGAAGTTTTAAATTATATTTGAGAAAACCGTCTTACCGATGCATTCCCGAATGTTGCAATAGCTTTACGGATTTCTTTACCCCTGGCAGTTTCGGTGGTGAAGTTTTTCAAAACTTAAAATTATACAAAAACTACATGCGATCTACGGAGAAGACTTGTCAATTATATACATAGAGAACGAAAGCTTGGATAAATTAAATATTAAAGAATTTATACGCGCGTCTGTAGCTGATAGAGCTAAGAGAATCAATATTTGAATATATTTTCTAATTTTTTTACTTTCTCTTAGCCTATATATGAAATATATAGAGAGAGAAAGTATTGCGATCATGTCAAAAATTCGATGTCAAGATTTTGATGGATATACATGTTTTGAGGTCCCCTGAGTCCAAAAAAGTGGGTCCCGCAAATTGGTCTGTGTGTGCGTGTGTCTGTGTGTTAACCATGAAGGAAATGAGCTAGGAGGTTAAAATTTTATATTTAAGTTAGACACCTTCCGAACTCGTGTAAATAAGCTTTTAAACAAAATCGGCTAAAAAGTATTAGTACTTTTTCAGTTTTTTTTCGATTTTCTCAAAATTCGCTCCAAGAATTTTTTTTTTTTAATTCATAAATCAATTATTTTTCAAAATGTATATTCTCATTGTAACAATGAAATCTTCTGAAGACCCCTTTACTCTTGTACTTCATAGAGAAGATAGGAGAAAATGTTGCCATGGTAACAAAATATAAATATTTTCCCATGTTTATAAATTTGACATCTTGAAATTCGAATGTATCTATACTATCGGAAAATAAATATATGTCGACACAAAAAATCTGGTGAGACAAGCACAGAACACAACTTTCGTATACCGAAGGTAAGAGAAAGGTGTGTGCTGTGCGCCTTCACACCAGATTTTTTTTTTAACAAGCACACTTTTTTCTCATTCACACATTGTGTGTGAAATACACACAGTCTTCTCGGCAACCTAGGCTATTTAAGACTTTAACGATCTCGTATTTAGTAATAGTTCCGGTTTGTCCGAGCCAGAGCTCGGTCCTTTCTTTTTTTTTTTGATAAAATTATAAAAATCTAAAAAAGTACATCAGTCAGGGTGCCCTCGGGAGTTGAATCACGGATCCAACGATCTATACTCAGTGCCCTACCACCCTACCGTTGGACCACAACATAACATTCGGTTATTTGAATTCACTCACAGACTCATCAGTAGAATTGGACCCAAAACCGAAGCCACAGATTTCTCCCTCGACCAAGCGCAATCTAGATGGACTAATTGAGAATATTTCTTTTATGCAATTAATAAATAAGAATGAAGAAATTTGGGAACATTTCTCTCGATGCAACCTGATCAATCAATAAATATTAAATTGTATGAATTCTCTTCACGGCTTACAAACGTGGTGTATATTTTTAATAGCTTCTTTATATATATAATTTCTTAAATAAATATTCATTACCTATAAATAGGTGGTGAAAGACGTCGATATTCAGAGAGGCTGACCCCCGACACGCTAAAAGACGTAGGCACTGTTAATAGTTTCTCATCTGGCTGGTAATGTTGATCAACCAACACCGCGACTCCTTCTAATGTTAAACTGAAAATAAAAAAGAAAAGAAAGATTAATCGTTTACTCGAATTGTTATTAAGCAGAGCGAGTGTTTGAATACCATTTTTTTAAGATATCATAAAATGATTTGCCCGTTGACTCAAAAAGGACTTTGACGCCTCCACCATTCGTTAATGAATTTATTTTATCTAAAACACTTTTCTCTTTATTATAGACTAAAGCAGACCAAGCGCCTTTTTCTCGGAGAAAATCAGCATGATCCTCTGTATCACAGACAGCAATCACCTGGAAACAATCGGGGAGAGTTTTCATAGAATACGGAAAAATCTCAAAAATATATTAATAAATACAATATGTAAAATTAGTTTGTTTGTTTTTTTTAGAAATTTTAATCCTCTTTATAATAATAATAACATCAAACTCATGGATTCTCTTGTGGTGATGGTATGCATGTGCGTGACTGATTTAACGATATTTAAATTTTGTTCAACAATGCTTGTTTAATAATTAATTAATTTAATTTTAATATTGCTCTCTTTAATATATTATAAATAAAATATATTTCTCCATGTCTGAACACAAGCCCGAGGTTGTCGTCGATCCGAAGGACAGACAGCATTATCCAGAATCATTTTGACAAGGGAATCTATTCATATATTTTATCTGCAAAAACGGCTAAAGAAGCCTGAGATAAACTAAGGTATGCAAAAATATATTTTATTTCGGTTAATATTTACAATAGGACTCCGAGCCACCTAGATGGCGCTGGCTTTCACTTCACTAGTTAACTCGCATGACATTAGCTGTACGTTCATGATTCTTTCGATCTTTTCATTTGGGCGCGCTATTTGTTTTGATTCCCTAGATGTTTTAAATTTTTTTTAATCTAAGGAAACCGAACTGCTACCGAAAGGCCGAAATAATTAGATCGGGACCCCTGCAAGTTGTTTAAAAAAAAAAAAAAAGTAGGGAAAAATGGCGACTAATTAAATAGTATGAACGAATCCCAAAAAGGAGAACGAAAGAATCACGAATGAAGCACGCCAGCGCCCTCTGGGTGGCCCGGAGTCCTATAGTAAAAATTAGCCTTTATTTCTAATAAATTAAAGAGAGAAATATTAAACTCACAATTACATTACATTTTAATTAATTACTTATTAAACATGCATTGTTGAACAAAATTTAAATATCATTAAATTAGTTACACACATGCACACATGCATACCACCACAAGAGATTCTTTCTTTAACTAGATAGAATTTATAAATAATAGATTTCAAAGGGCGGGGTCAGATCAGAAGCCAATTTGCAAATAATGTTCTTTGAGCCTTAAATTCCATCTATCTGACCTATAATGTTTAACATTTTAATGAGGCCCGTCCAGAATACCTTTGCTCTATAAACTGCACTGGCGATCTCCAATGCAGCCAATCCTTGACCCCCAGTGGAGCATGAAATTAAGACACTCGTATTCTCTTTGACTTTGGCTTGTCTTGAAAGACCCAGTAGACTGATTGCATAATGATTCATCAAACAAACCGCTTGTTCAGTTGTAACAGAACTTGGAAGTTTCCAGACATCCTGAAAATGAAAAAAAAAAGAAATATAAAATCTATAGGCCTAGGGTATATAAAAAACTCATTTCAAATTGCATGTAGAAGTTTTATTCAAAGATTGAATGGCCGATTTAGGTAGTGTGAAAATAAATCCGAGTCTTGCTTTCCACAATTAAACATTTGAGGGAGACGATCTCGAGTCAAGCAAGTCAGTGAATATTATAACGGGTGATTTTTTTGCTGTTTGATTTTTCAGCATGATTTTTTTGACAGTTAGTTTGCGCGTGATTCATGGCTCGTGTCAAAGTAAAAAATACTCAGTTGGCATTGCCATTTCACTAAGGATAGCCTGAACAACGTTTGCAAATTATATTTAATTTTATTACCAAAAATCGTGCTCAGTAAAAAATATGTTTAGAGCCATTTTTTGGTCCTCATAATCTCCCTACTGAGCAGGCTATTCAAACCATTGTGACCAAATTTCATCAAAAGCATTGCAAGAACTGCCAATGCGTCCACACGTTTGCTGTGATTTATGGACCGTATTTCTTCAAAGACGATGGTGGCAACAACGTTACAGTCATGGATGATTTCGGGCTTTTTCTTGCCCAAAATAGAAGAGCTGTGGTTTTAATAGGATGGCTCGACATGCCACAGCACGCGGAACCTGGATTATGGACATATTGCGAGGCGAATTTGGTGAGCAATTTATCTCTCGTTTTGGCGTTTCTAGATCGTGCGATTTGACGTCAATTGACTATTTTTTGTGGGGATATGTAAAGTCTCTCGTCTATACGGATAAGTCAGCAACTATGCCGCTTTGGAAGACGACATAGCTCGTGTTTATTGGTGAGACACCGGTCTATATGTTGAAAAAAGTATGTCAAAATTGGACATTCCGGATGGACCAATTGAAGCGTCAACATTTGCACGAAATAATCTTCAAAAAGTAAATGACAAGAATTGATTTATCGACCCCAATAAAAACTTCACTCAATTTTGCAAATTTTCGTTGTTTTTAAAAAGCAAACGCTTAAAAATCACCCATTATTATACATGTATATATATACAAAAGTTTTCTCGGGTTAAGTCGCGTTAGATGTTGAGATTTGTTCGACGTTTCGGCTCTCCTTTTGGAGGCATTTTCAAGGGTTGCTAACTGGATAGCAGACCCAGGTCTGTTTCCTGAATGCCTCTCAGAGGTTTATCTCTGAGATCTAGGGAAAGGTTGGCTTAGGCTGCGTGTAGAAAGCAAAATGCTGGTTTATTTTCTAACTATATTTTTGTGTTTACCTGAGTATCAGCTGTGATGTGAGTGGCTAATCCACCAAAAGCATCAATATTTAAAGCTCCAACTTTGTCTCCAATTTTCAATCCTGAAACTTTCTCTCCTAATTCAACAATTTCCCCAGAAATTTCATATCCAGGTGTAATACATTCCTCTTTTTTCCTCTTTTTGTTTCTTTTTTCTTCATCTTCCTCTTTGCTATCCAAACACGAACATAATAAAATATCTTTATTATTTAATCCACAAAAATCAAGACGAATTATAACCTAAAAAATAAAAAAAAAGAAGAAATTAAATAAAATTCAATTATATCTCAAATAAATATTGATTACAAAATAAAATACTTCATTCTTTTTTAATTTGGCTAAATTTTTTTCTTTAATTTTAAATTCAAAGTTTTTTTCATAGCATGCTGTTTTAATAGAGGAATTAGAGATTGAAGCATAATCTCGGTATTTTATTATTCCTGATAAATTATTATATTTATAATTTGTTGAAAGAAATCTGAATATACTCCTTGACATAGTCTTTTGACATAAAAATTAAACTTTTTAAAAGATAGAAATGAAAATACTTTTGACAGTTCGAAAATTATCTTGGTTCAATTTAGTTGCTCTAATGGCCAGCAGAGGGCAGAAAGATCACTCGAGCGCGAAAATCAAAAATAATTGTGGACTGTCTCTCTATCACATTATACGCTCGGTTTGGCCAACTTGCTGTAATATTCAAAATAAATTTGCCTCCGAATTTCCTTTGGGATCCCTCGAATAAGTAAAATGCTCTGCTTTCACTCAACAGCTTGTAATCATAATACATTTTTTATCAGGTAAATTTTTTTTAAAGTATGCGTCGCGAAAAACCATTAATAGACGATCGAGAAGCTGGTTACTATAGGCGGCAAGAGATGGGGTTAGTTCTGCCCATAGGAAAACAAGCGTTTTATTCCATTTCATTTGAAAGGTTCCAGCTAATTAATTAAAGGCAAAAAATTAATTATTCTTTAACACAATAATTACTAATTTAATTATCTAAAAGATAAAGATCGAATTTTTTTTTTAATATCTTTTATTTAATGCGAATAATCTAAAAATTTTTTTTTTTTCGAAAACCAAAAAAAATGCTTCTATAAATTGTAGATATTAATTTTTTTTGGGTCGATAGCATCAAAATTGTGGCCGCAATCTCTTGATAGAAATATAAATTGTCAGCCCAATCGGAGGTGTCTAATGGCAAATGTTTAGAAAAATCGAATTTGGACACCCTTAGTAGAATTGTTTCCATCCCTAAATGCAAAAACATATACATATACATATACCGGTAGTTCTTTAACTTTCCAAAAATCATTAATTTGTGCGATCCGTTTGGATTCAGCGCCCCCCGAAATAACATTCCAGTGATAGAATTTAAACTTTCGATCGTAGGTTCTCGGGGCAATTCTTCTGAATAATGGCGAACCGTCCGTTCGCCGATTATTCCGTCGTAGCAACCACAAAACTTTTAATAAACACATTCGTGATAAAATTATATATACAAATTAAACACTAGGTTATTTGTTTCAAAGGTTTTATTATTAATAATTATAAAATTAACACTTGATACGAATTTCGATAAATCCGTTGAAGGATAAAAATTTCGGCTTAAATGATTATATTTCTTCTATCTTACAGTTATTTGCTTTAGAGTTTATTAATTTGAGATTAAAATTATTATTTAGAATAAACAATTCGACTTCTTTGATATCAAATGTTTTGTTCTCTAAGGGCAAAACGAGTTCGTCTAATTGATGACATCGTCTGATGATTTGTTCTAAGCAATGCAAAGTGAATTTGCATTTCTTATAAATATGGAGAATTTTAATATTCTCAAAAGCTGAAATGACATCGTCGAGGTCAGAAGGCGAATAGGATCTCCATTCAGAAATTTGGACAACTTCAAGGGAAGTTAACCCTTTCAAAAAATTGAGATTAACAGGTGCTTTGACAACTCGGAAGAATCGGAGCTTCGAATGGGAGACAACTTCATTGGCTTCTACAAACTCAGAATAGGACAAATTGAGATATTGCAAATTGGGGCATAATCGCAAAAGACGGGACAAACTCACGCGGTTTATTCGAAATACGAGGCCTTCCAATTGAGAGCCGCAATTTTCTGCAACTTGCATTAATTGCATTCGCGAACACCGCCGAAAAAACGCAATTTTCTTCAGTTGAAGGAAATTGGGAATAAATTCCAAAACGCCGCCTTCAGGGGCCTTTAAAATGATGGAGTTTGTATCGGGGCGGATTTCGAAGAGGTTCTGCAGGGACGTTAAAGAAGTTGTGTCGGCATTCAATAAATGTTTTAAATTCAATGGAATTTCTTTGGAGAGAATTAAATTAAAAAAATCGATATTCGTTTCTAAGGATTGCAGATTCGGACATCTCTCTAAAATTTCATCTGACGTTGTTGCTTTTAGCGAGGATAAATTAAAAGCCTTTATTTTGAAAACGCGAAGTGTTCGGTGTTCTGGCCATGAATTGATTTGAACATTAGAGAAATCGAATTTGACGCAGATCAGCTTTAATTCCGTTAGAGCCGGGCAAAATGTGAAAATGGTCTTGATCAATTCATTCTGGATATCACTGGACTTTACGATTAATGATTTCAATGATGGAAGCGATTCTAAAATGTCTCTTATGCCAATATCAATTCCAAAATAGCAATTCACTTCCAGATGCTCCAAATTTGGTTTTTGAGTTTTTATTAACGTTTTGATTTTATTCACAATAGAAGACTTTTTCTCACGTTGAATTGAACAAGTATAATCCAAAGGGTAGAGGCGCAATCTCCTTGTCTCTGCAGAGAGCACCAATTGAAGGGTTCTCAGCATCAAATCGCTCTCTCTTCGTTCACTCAGATGCAACGACAAATCGTTCATCAGTTCGTCAAGAAGAATCCTCGGGAGGGAATTCCTCAATTTATTCTGATACTCCAAGAATTCTTGAGATTCACTTGACACTTCAGTAGAGAGAAAGTCGACTAATCTGTTCTGGAATTCTTTTTTGACGAAGTCGGAGAAGGAGGCTGGAGAAGGCATTTCGATGAGATCTAAAAAGAACGAATTTCAAATAAATTATTACGTTTATTTTATTTTTTAAATAACCACACCAGATTTTTTGTGTCGACATATATTTAGTTTCCGATAGTACGATAAATTCGAATTTTAAGATGTGAAATTTATAAGAATGGGAAAATATTTATCTTTTGTTAACATGGCAACAGTAGTGTATCCAGGGGAGGGGGGGGCGATATTTTTACTTTCTCTTACCTCTATATATATGTTAATATATAGGGAGAGAAAGTATTGGGATTGTTTTTTTTTTTATTATACATTCACACTTTTTTCTCATTCACACTCATATTCACACACTCTTTTCGGCATCTTAGGAGTTTAAACGATATTCGTCATGTAAATATATCTATTGGGGGTCCATTTCTATTTAAGCCATTTGGTATTCAAATCGCTTAAATAAAATCATCGGACCCTCGACCCTTGATATAGAAGGCAGGCGCGCTACCAACTACGCCAAGCCCGAGGATCTATTAGAATTCAAAATGTAAAATTTATAATCAAAATACTTATATTTTGTTCACATGGTAACTATTTCTCCTATCTTTCCTTTCAAGTACAAGAGTAAAGAGCTAAAAAACGTACATCAGTAAAGTACTAGTACTTTTTGACCGATTTTATTTAAAAGCTTTGCGTCGCATGCCAGGGGGGTGTCTAACTTAAATATCAAATTTCAACCTCCTAGCTTATTTCCTTCATGGTTTAAATTGGACACACACACTCTGACAGACCATTTCGAAGATCCCCCCTTTTTTGGACCCTCCCTCACACATGAATGCAACATTTGTCCTCTATAAATGAATATAATTAAAAAGACGTCAATTTCTAATGTTTAGATTTGAAATATCTATCAACTTGATAGATTTTGGGACAAATAATTTGGGGATTTTAAAATATCCAGAACTTACTTTTAAAAGGAATTGAAGAAATGTCAGGTTAGAATGGTTGTTAGTAGACTAGAGCACGCAACACATGCAACTGAGAGAGAGCAGACAGATGCTCAGGGTTTCTACTCGGAGAGGGAAGGCAAACAAAAGGAATGGGGGTGCAATTCCCTCTATAGGGCTGCCGGCACGGAGAAGAGCAATAGCGCGGCGAAAATTCGGATTGGCCCTCGACCCCCGAGCAATCACGCCCTCCCCGGTACTTTGGATTCAAAAATATACAAAAATAAATTCCTGCCCTCTGCAATTAAAAAAACACAATATTTTCTCCTGACATCACAACAACGTCATATCAGATAGCAGCAGCTCATAATCAATTTTTTGGATCCTTGATTATTTATCTACTTGAATTATTCTCGTGAAGGCCAACGTTCATTAATAAAATGTATTAAGAGGTTATGAATTTCAATTTGAAGATCTTTTCTTTGTTTTTTTGCTAATTATTCAGCAAATTGTGAGTATAATCAACAATCAGAGAAGGGCTGCGGCATTTTCAAAAACTTTTCTACCCATCCTTTTCTAAATGGAGAGAGGAATATCAACTGATAAAGCCACTTTTCATCATCTTCTATAATAACCTCGTCAGCAAATGTCAAATTGCGTACCTCCTCTATTTGTTCTTTTTTTATTATGATTGTGAATGAATTTTGTTCAATCTAATTTTTCTTTTAGATTTCATCAAAATGCCATCACCTGAAACTCTATCTAATAATTTGAAAAAATATTTCAAGGCAAAAATTATAAAATTCATTTGTAGTGAAGAGTTTCATTCTAGAGCTGAATTTACAAATTTTCATTCATATATTCATATAAATTTCCCACAAACTCTTATAGATGATTTGATGAATGAATTGCTTATCGTTTTTGGAATAGAAGAAGAAGAAAAGGAAGAAAACAATTTGAGATTGCAACTTCTGAAGCTGCTCTTCAGTGAAAAAACAAAGAAATTGGACATCCATCTGGGATATCTGTGGTCCAATTATTCTGAACATTTTATACAAATTCTAAAATCAAATAGGCCGAAATTAACTCATGTCATTTTATGTGCGCCCAGAGATAGAGTTCCATTTAATATAAAAGATTTTTTAACACACATGCCACATTTGATTTCTTTAAAATTATCCACCTCTAAAATAACAATTAATGATGATATAAAGGAAATTTTACAAAATTGTCCACATTTAGAGGAATTGGTCTTGAAAGCGAAATCTGTTAGGCAATCATCTAGAACACTCTGTGAAAACTGGCCTAAACATGACAAGCTTCGTTCCTTGAAATTAATATGTCACTGGCCAGGTTTGTATATTTCTAAAACACCGACTGCTAATAATTTGAATATTTTAGAAATTCTTCCGAATTTACAAAAGATCAGCGTGGGCAGGAAGTTCCCTCTCAATGAAATTGCAATTGCGAGCCCAAATAAACCGATTATTTATTTAGAGGATTTGTTTCGCATGTTTTATTCTTGCACTTTAACAAATATTCAAAATCTTTATAAAATTTGCCCTCAAATAAATTCCATGTCTTTAATATCAAAGGATAATGAAGTTATACAATTTCTACAAAATTTTAGAAATCTCACACAAATCTCTCTGGCCTGTGAAAATTTGGAATTTTTAAATCTCATTGGCCCCCAAATTACGGCCCTTCGTTTAGAAAAAAGTTCCTCTTCCCCTTCTAATCATGAAATTAATGTAAGTTTAGTGCTGGAAAAATGTCCAAAATTAGAATATTTAAATATAAATCTAAGAAATTGTACAATTGATGATCGAATTGTCCATCACGAGAAATTAAAGCATTTAAACATCCCACAGCTACAAAATAATAATTATAAAAATATATTAAATTTATTTAAAGGCTTAAATGCGCTTGAAACTTTATTTATTGAAATGAATTTCAAAATTACTCCTTTCGAATGTCAGCAAATGATTCCATTTTGGCGAAATATTCGAATCTTGCAGGTGGACAGAACATTTATAACTTTTGATTCGATTATAAATATTATAAAAAATTGCCATAAACTGGAAATAATTTCACCTGCAGCAACAGCCAACATGCTTTTATTAGAACAAGTTAAAATGTTTATAAAAAATCATCATTTTAATGTTCAATTTTTCTCAATCACTGAACACATCTTTTACACTGATATGATTTTTTAATCAATCAAAAATCATCTTCGAGTATATTTATACTTTATAAAATAAAGTAATATTTTTGTAAACATAATTTTTGATATTTTTTTTTCGCCTCTCCAATAAAATCATTTTTTTTTTTGCGCCATTTCGAAATTGGATGCCAGCTTCACTTTGTATAATTTTTTTAAGTTGCCTAATGCACTCAGCTTAAATTTTTAACTTCGTGACGAAAAAAAAAAAACAAATAAAATCAATCTCTTTATTATTTTTATCATAAATTGAATGAATGATTAAATTATTTTTTGAATCTCTATAAAATATAATATTGCTAGGTTCACACACGAAGAGGTTCTCAAATTCGACCAGAAGATAGCGCTCGAATATTTTTTTCTTTATATATGAAGAGCAGGCAAGTTAAAATGGAGTCTCTCTTAATAGCTGCCTCGGAATTCATTTGTGTTTGTGAATATAACAGTTACAGAGCAGTGGATTGTCATTTAATATTATTAGGTTAACTTGCAAAGTATTTGACCATATAGTATAAAAGTGTCAAGTGTGATTTATAAACTATTTTTATTTTATTTATTGATTATCCTCATTTGCTGTTTCGCCATCTAATTACTGGTAAGTTTTGACAATTGTCAATCAGTCAATCATATGTTTGGTTCTTTTAAAAATTTTTACAAAATCAAATTTAATTTAAATCCAAATCTCTTTTATACTCTAATATTTAAAAATATAAATGTCTTCAGCAATATTGTCATAAATAAGAAAATTAATTTTAAATGACATTTCAAAATTATTAATACTTAACAAAAATTAAGCACAAACAAAATTAAGAGAAAAAATTTTATCACTAATCAATTTTTTTTAAATGTTCTTATGATAACTTTTGATTGTTGACAACTATTCTTTGTTGAAATTCAAATTTTATAAATATTCTTTGATTTATTTTTAAATAAAGTTCAATTGATTCATTATTTACCAAATGGCATAAATAAATGTGCTTGGTCCCACATTTATCGTATATTTAATTTATGAGTATCGTTAAAGTCTATATCGCTGAAGCCGGAAAGACTTAAAGAAAATTCATTAATTATAATTATTAAAAATAAAATATATTTTATTTAAAATAATACGTGCTTAAAGTAAGGATAATTTGGGAAAAACGTAAAAATCACTTGCACTGTTTATCTCTCTTCGAGAAAAGATTTTTTGCTGATTCATTGTGTTAATTTCAAGGCCAATAATCTGGCTGGCTGTTAGGCGTATCTTTCCTATCTATCTCTCTTTTCCTTTCCTCGTCACATTTGTTTTAATTCAATTTCTTTTCTTTTACTTTGATCTTTCTTCTTTTCTCGTTTTTTTGTTTTTTTTTTTTCAAATATAGCCTCACTCATTCCATAATTTGAAATTTAATTGAATTTTTCAATGTAAACAAATGAATGAACTTTGAATTCATGATCTATTCTATAAAAAATGGATTATTCAATTAAAAAAATAATTATTAGAGCATAATCAATGACGATTTCTCACATGTTTTTTTTTTTTTTTGGTTAGGGGATTTCCGTCTTTATGAAAATTACCATTAGTTTATCTATAAGAAATTGTTTTGGACCATAGCAATTTATATATAGACATTAAAAAGAAGGGATGAGTTATCCTCTCTTTTTCTTGCACAGAAACCAAGAGATGTAGACTCTTTATTGACATTTGGTAGAAAAATGAATGCAAATTTTTTATTCCAAGTTCTGTTTGTTCGCTTCAAGAAAGAGGATTAGCCTGGAAAGGGAGGAGGGGAGGAAGCGATAAAAAAATTAAGTTTGAGTACCATTGCTCTAAATTCTCGCAATACTCAGAATTTCTACAATTTTTACTTTCTCTTAACATATGTATGTTAATTTATAGAAAATATTGCGATCATGTCAATGATGGAAATACACGTTTTGTGAATTCCAAACGTTTGGTTTCTCTATTTGTGAACAAATTATCTCCAGGGCTCGAAATTTTAAATTCAAATTGTCAACTCCCCTGGCAAGTAAGCGCTCGCCATTTACCCAATCAAAACATCTCAAATTTCCCTAACCGATAAATAGACAGGCTAATTTACACTCTATTGGAAAAACTCCAACTTTTTCAAACAAAGCTCTACGATTTATGAATTTGAATCACATTCATTAGAGACAATTTTGAGAAAATCGCATAATTTCATCAACAAAGAAATCATTAGTACTTTTTAGTAGATTTCATCCCAAGGATTCATGTTGGAGTACCTGCAGTCACTTGAATATAAAATTTCAACCTCATAGCTCTTTACGTTTGTTTTTACCACACACACCCAGGATCCAGTTTTTTTTTTTTTTTTTTTGACTCACGAACCTTAATTTATTAAAATCTTGTCATCGAATTTTTGACATGATCGCAATACTTTCTCTATATATATAATAGGTCAGAGAAAGTAAACTGAAATAAATATATGAGAGATTTTAATTCACTCATAGTTTGTCGGATATCCCTTCATCTCATCTACTTAACGAAGTCCTGGTTTTATTCAGGCCCGTATTATTAATTCGAATTCAATATCAAACATTTGTTAATTTAATAAAAAAGTTGTTATATATTTATTTACTTGCACTGCACTACACCAATTATAGGGCAGGTTACAAAAATTCAGTGAATATATATATAACATCAATCTATCACAGCTAAAATATCTTTTAAAGTTTTAGGAGGTCGGAAGAAAAGTTCAAACTGAGCGATTCTGCTATTGTAGAGTCCACACCTCCTATATAGAGGGGGATCTTTTAAAAAAATCATTTAAAGGGTGAAGTTTAGAAGGATCATCTACAATTCCCTGGTAGAATGGGATATTTGCATGGCCTCTCTTCGGCCCCCCAACACTATGATGGGAAAAATCCCGAGCATCCTGTGTGCACCAGCTCACATGTCATCACAAAAGATAGTCTAGTCTCAAAGAGCACGGCAAGATCACGAGCCTCACTTGCTCGAGACATTATGACATTATTGTGTAAGGGTTAATTGATTATAGGAGAATGTTATAATTTCACATTTACTAATGTTAAGATCTACACTTCCACCAGCCCGCTAATCAACACCGCCAGGCTCTGTAGCAAATGACAGTCATCTAAGTTCTTTTTTGTGTTGAAAATTTGCAGATCATCAGCAAACAAAAGTTTCTATATCATATCATATGTCCGGATAAAACGCGTAGAGCCCTGAGGTAACCCGCTCTGGGTCCGAGCTGGTCATGTAAAATGTGCACAAGGAGATTTGAGAATTTGTTTAAGGAAAGTTGAACTTATTCGATTTTATCAAAAAGCTTTAGACAAGTCTGTCTAAATTCAGTCAAAGGGACCAAGTCTCGTGGGTGAAATAAGCACTGTCTAATCTATCAACTCTACATCTCTTTGTTTCAATGTCTAATTAGAAATTTAAACTCGGGTTACTCAAGCCCAAAAAGAAAAACTGTTTCAATTTTCGCCAACTTAAAAATCACATCACATTCTAGCCTAGTAGTACAGTCGGCGTCACAAGTACCTGGGAGTGGAGCTTTGAACTTGGTCAAGCAATCCAATATTTTTAAAATACAGTAAATAAATCACCTTTTTTTTAATGGTCTTGTTATGCCTATATTGACAGCTCGCAAACTCTGAGGATGGTCTTAACTAAAACCGAAACGTCAGCATAGAGGGCTTAATAAATTACAAGTTCTTTACACATTTCGATCCTCATCTTCTAATAAATTTAGTTAATGAAAATGTTCAAAATGGCCTCAATTTTGCTGCAAACATTAACGTTTTTTACATTACAAGTGGAATATCTCCACGAAAGTGAATGATAATCGCAGCACTGAGTATACCATTAGAAAGCTTACTAAAATAAACTAATTAAAAAGGTTATTAAGGAGCTAGTAATCGACAAATCCCCAGGCCCTGACGGTATTCCCCCCATCGTCATTAAAAAATGTTCCCCTGAATTGGTCCCAATATTATCCAGGTTGTTCAACCTCTCATTTTCCTCGGGAAATTTTCCCGACTCTTGGAAATTGGCGAATATTCAACCCATTCCCAAAAAAGGTGACTCCTCTCTTCCTAGCAACTATCACCCAATCGCAATAAGCTCCATACTATCCAAAATTATGGAAAAAGCCCTCAACATTCAAATTTTAAATCATCTGGAACATTGCGGATTGATGAATGATAGGCAATATGGTTTCAGGCATGCTCGTTCGACTGGGGATATTTTGAGCTTTGTCACACACCTCTGGAACAAAGCCATGGAAGGGGAAACTATTGCAGTTGCTCTTGACATTTCGAAGGCTTTCGATCAGGTATGGCATAAAAATCTTTATGCTAAACTTCCATCTTTTGATCTATCCTCTGAGCTGTGCCAGTGGATCAAGAGCTTTCTAACGGAGCGAAAGATCTCGGTTGTAGTCGACGGTGTGTCTTCTATTCCGCATTCAATCAACGCAGATGTTCCCCAGGGTTCTGTCCTCTCTCCCATCCCACCCTATTCCTTATGTACATTAACGATCTCATGGGAGTAACCTCCAACCCAATTCATTGCTTTGCTGATGACAGTACCCTGCACTCACAAGGGGAGTGCATAGCCTTGATAACACCGATTTGAACGAAAATTTTTTTATGTGTAGTACTTGATGAAAAACGAATTCTGTTAAAGCCAGAGAACGCGCTTCTCAACGGTTCGTCTAAAAAAAAATGTTAAAGATTTTGCCTGCATGCCTTAAGCCGTTACTAACAATAACATTTACAAATGTCGCAATGGCTAGATCGGTAGGGCGCATTCTTTGTAAACAAAAATCCCGAGTTCGAATCTCGCCTTGTGCAACTATTTTTTTTTTTTTTTTTTGAGTAATTTATTTATTTTTTTTTTTTTTTGTTTCAGAATATTTTTTAATATTAATAAATAAATAAAAAGTTTTTTTTTAATTAATGGCATTTTATTTTCAACATGTTCCATATATTTAAAGAAAATTCGAATGCTTTCTGTCAAAAATATAATATAAGGAAATATTTAATATTAGGCCTATACTAGAAATATATTACTATTAATTGGACACATAAATAAATTTATAATAATATTTATGTTTTAAACAGTCATTTTCCGAACTTTGAACATGTTACGACAATATTTTTTTATGTGTCCAATTAATAGTAATATATTTCTAGTATAATATTAAATATTTCCTTATATTATATTTTTGACAGAAAGCATTTGAATTTTCTTTAAATATATAGAACATGTTGAAAATAAAATGCCATTAATTAAAAAAAAACTTTTTATTTATTTATTAATATTAAAAAATATTCTGAAACAAAGAAAAATAAATAAATTACACAAAAAAAAAATAGTTGCACAAGCGAGATTCGAACTCGGGATTTTTGTTTACAAAGAATGCGCCCTACCGATCTAGCCATCGCGACATTTGTAAATGTTATTGTTAGTAACGGCTTAAGGCATGCAGGCAAAATCTTTAACATTTTTTTTTAGACGAACCGTTGAGAAGCGCGTTCTCTGGCTTTAACAGAATTCGTTTTTCATCAAGTACTACACATAAAAAAATTTTCGTTCAAATCGGTGTTATCAAGGCTATGCACTCCCCTTGTCAGTCAGGACTGGTGAAACCTCATCCACTGGTCGTCTGGGGGCTGTGTCGTCGATAAATGATGATCTTGGTCTCTTGGAGGAATGGGGAAACCTCAATCAAGTAAAATTCAATTCCCAAAAAACCCAATGTTGTTTAATTTCTAGACAAAAAAATAGGATTTGCCCTCCCCTTATTTACAGCAATAATAGTCTCGAGTTCAAAGATTCATTTTCTGTTCTTGGAGTGACAATTACATCTGATCTCTCCTGGAGCAACCACATCTCTTCTGTGGTTAAATCTACCGCAAGGAAATTGGGTTTCCTATTCAAAACGAAGCGTTACTTTTCCTCCCAACAACTCCTAATCCTCTATAAAGCCCAAATTCGGCCGTGTCTTGAATATTGTTCCCACCTTTGGCGAGGGGCGTCGAAAGACGCTCTCTCCTCCTTGGAAGCCATACAGAGGCGTGCAATTAGACTGATAGGTGATTCTACCCTTACTGCATCCCTACAGTCACTAGATCATAGAAGAAGAGTATCTTCACTATCTCTCTTCTACAGGTATTACCATGGTCAATGCTCTGCCGAATTAAAATCAATTATCCCATCCAATGCAACATATTCACGGAACACAAGAGAGGCATCTTCCCAGCAACCCTATGCTGTTCAGATCACGACTAACAGAACAAATCAATTTCATTCTTCCTTTGTCCCCATGACCTCCCGTGATTGGAACAAGCTCCCTGCGTCTATCTTCCCCAAAACCTACAATCTTCAGACTTTCAAGTCTAACCTCAACAGGCATCTTCTCAGTTCCCGCAGTTGAGTTTCCCCTTTATGCTTCTCCTTTTGTTTTTATTTTCTTCCTGGCTGCATGTGACTATTGGTCATTATAGGTCTTCGGACCTTATGCACCCATTCCAAAAAAAAAAAAAAAAAAAAAAAAAAAAAAGGAGAAGTTTTTGTGAAATCTGCCCAACTTTAGTGATTTAAAATTTTTTCAAATGTCGACCATTATAACCGTATCAAAAAAATAGGTTTAGAATGTTTTGTTTTCAATGAGCCTTCCTTCGGTGTTTTCAAATTTGCTGTACGGGCAATAGTTGAAGAAATATGACCGTATTTTTGAAAAACTCGTCTCTTTCGGAAAAAACAAAAATTGAGGTTGCGCCCAAACGGTGAAGAGAAACTTTTTTGTTGCTTTCGAGGTGAAGAATCACCTCCCGGAACAGGTGCGCCATCACGTTTCGGCCACCATGAGACCCATCATCAGAACTGAAAAATAATACATACGTACATATCGCCTGCTGAGTGGCGAAAGACAGAAATTGAACAATTCGAGAAAAGACGTTTGAAAGTTTTATAAACAGGCACATTTATTGTAAATAGCCGGGCAACAAATGAATAGGCCAGAATCAATAGCAAAGAATGGAATGCCACTTTGGCACCCCAAAGAGAAGACGTTTTGACAACGTTTGGGAGGATTAATGAATTTTCCGACTTTCGCCACTCAGCATTCTCACCAGGCGATATTTAATGCAGTCTGAAGATACCCGTATGATCATATTTAGTCAAAGAATTATTTTATCAATAAAATAGAATACAATTTAATATTTATAATTCAAATAGCGGACAAAAGTCGGGAGTCGCACCACGGATGTACCGATTTGTAGTGTGCCCTACCATCAGGAGAAATGGACCCAAACTCCCGGTGGCACCCTAACTTTTGTCGGCTATTTGAATTAATAAATATTAAATTGTATTCTCTATTTAATGATAAAATAATTCTTTGACTAAATATGACCATGTGTGTATGTATTTTTTTTCAGTTCTGATGGCTATCAGCTCCCATGGTGGCCGAAACGTGATGGCGCCGCGCATCTGTTAACCAAAAATAAAATTATTTGTTTTTAATAATTATACTTATCATTTTTGTCCAAGAAATAAAACACTTGTTTCTTTATTATACAGCAACGCGTCCGACGGCTAAACATTTTGGTTGGTTGCCTAAGCTCAAGGCTTCACTCTCGGGCACTTGATGTGGCGCCGACTATACCCTGCAGAAAACGACCAACTCCATCCTTCTCAAATTAATGGCGATTGAAACATCTTTTTCGAGTTAAATTTCTCAATTATTTTTTGATAAATAATTATAATTTAATTTGGCAGACGGTCCTCGGGCCTTGGTGCAGTTGCTAGCGCGCTGGTCTTGTTTAGCAAGTTTACTTATAAAAAAATTCCTCAATTCGAATTTTAAATATTTTTATTACATTTGTATCAGGTGGGGGCTTTTGTCAATGGGCAGACGTGCCCCGTCGGCCTCACCCTCTTGACTGTATCCATTGCCATGTCCCGACCAGCCCCCGTTCCTTATTATTCTCGAAGAGATCTAAATTTGGCCAATCTCACTGATTAGAATACTTTTCTATGAACCGTATAATTATACAGTAAAAGGTCAGATGATAAATTCTACTATCTAAGTGAATTTTTCTTTTCTTTTTCAGATTTCCTTCTTGAAAAGAAATTCCAAAATAATCAAGACTCTTATTAAAAAAATTTTTCCTTATATTATAAATAAATTACTTTTGTATTTGTTTTTGATAAGCCACACCGCAATGACAAAGCGCGAAAACTGCTTACACGAGCATGAATAGACACAAATATATTAGACATCAAAAAAAAATATTTTCTTCAAAATTTGTGTGAAAAACAAAACGAGAGTGTCTGTGTGTGTGTGTGTGCGAAGCAAAGAAGAAATTCAGAGCAGCCAATAAATGGAATCACCCTCTGAACGAGCGAAAGATGAACGTCCTCGACTCGTATCTTATTCTAACACATGCCTATAGGAATGGAGAGAAGAATTGATAAAAAAATAAACTAGTTATTTATTTATTTATTTTTTGAATTTATTTATTTATTAAAAAAATATAACTAAATATTATATTCCATCCATTTTAATAAATTGTCTAGTCATTTTGGACAGTCACCGTGAAATCCCGATAAGAAAAAAGTGAGATATCGACAACAAAAGAGAGCAGTGTGTGTGTGTGTGTGTGGGGGTGCGTGCGTGCGTATTAACTCTTAACAGAAAAAGTGAAGCAAGGACATCATGGAAGATGAAGAATGTTTTATGGGCATGAAGGATGTCGAATGGGAACGAGAGAAACCCGAAGCAAGCTTCCATGACACCAACAGTGATAGCGGAGATATGACTTTCTGCATGGGCAATTACATCAAGGATGCCATGAAGGTGAGCAAAAAAAAAAAACTCCCTTTTGTAAAAGCACTTTGCATTTTTTTCTTTTTTTTCTCTCACCTCACCTATTACATACACTACACGCAGATTACACACCGGCGGCAATTGACTTTTGCCTTAACAACTCATTACTTTTTCCTATGAAAATTTTAAATAAGATGCGTCAAAGAATTCAATCTGATATCAAATTATTGCGTAAATTTGTTCTTTTTCTAAGTCACTCCCAGAATCATTGAATATTTCTTAAATTAGTGAAGAAGATATTAATGAAAGCAAGGCAAACATGGGGTTTATTTCATTTATACATGTAGATAAAGTCTCTAAGTCAGGGCTTAGAGAAGGGAAGGGGGAGGGGGATATTTTTTGTTTCTACTTCCCCATCCCTCTACATCAGAAGGCTAGAAGGCATAAACTTTTATAAAATATTGTAGATTCTTACTCAATAATAAGGCTATATTTTATTCGTTTTTAAAATAGTGATTTTTTTACTTATAAAAACAAATTTGACATAATATTACGCACAGTATTTCCATGAGCGTAGCTAGGAAATTTGGCTGGGGGGGACCAACGATCCTCCTAGGGGCCTGGAAGGTTATTGTTTCTTTGGGGGGGGGGGGATCCTCCTAGTTACGCCCAAGAGTATTTCCCATTATATTACATATAATATATTGCCGGGAAAACGAAATTATTTAAATAAAAAATTTATGAACGGCCCCCTAAGAGGCACCAGTCCTCGGTGGCTAGGTTCAAACAAACCTAGGGGAAATTTAAATACAACAACAAACAAAACACACAAAAAAAAGAAATTATCTCAAGGGCTACGAGGTCGAAATTTTAAATTCAAATTGTCAACTCCCCTGGCAAGTAAGCGCTCGCCATTTACCCAAACAAAACATCTCAAATTTCCCTAACCGATAAATAGACAGGCTAATTTACACTCTATTGGAAAAACTCCAAGAAATATCTTTCTTTACATTTTACATTTCCACACATTTTGATTATTACCAGCCGGCTCTGAAGATAGCCTAGACCTCGGGCCGAAACGTGAGCGGCGAGGGTGAGAATTAAAATAAAAGAAAATTTGGCTGTTATTTACCTGACACCATCACCATTAAGCCTACAGCCACAGTTCTTGATCAACTTAACAAAGATAGTATGACCTCAACATGGGCGTAACTATCGGGTGCCCCCCCAGCCAAATTCTCTGGTTACGCCCATGGACCTCACCTAATCTCTGCGCTCAAGAACTAACAACAAATTTTTCACATTTAGCAGAGGTCTAGAATCCCAAGACACTCCGTTCCACAAATCAATTGATCCTACAAACGAATGCAATCCAAGAATCTTGGCTTCTGAATTTCCCTCCTACGATATCTTTATTTATTTTCGAAGGATTGTCGAGAGTTTCTCCTATGCCTTAAAATCTTCATCAGGCAGTTTCAAACAAGTGTTCTCTGGATGTGGCTCTCGAGAGGGGGAGGGAGCTTTACCCTGAGGGCTTTACCTCTGTTATAATCGCTAGGCTTAAGTGTCAGAGGGAGTTTCTAAGCAAAACATAAAAATGATGATAAGCAAATTTCGCAAATTATATCACTCTTGATAAAAAGAAATTGTTAGATTTACTATCCGGTGGATTATCAGATGAAAATAGAAGATAATTTTTTATTATTATTATTAGACTATATTTTGCAAGTAATTGTTTAATATTACGTTAAACTTGACTTTACAAGTTCCATCCCATCATTTTGATTAAGCAACAAAAGAATTCAATCATTATCACTGATAAGATACGTTTCTTAATTCTCAAAAACTTTCCCAAAATAGAGATGTCATTTCAAATAAACTTCCATTACAAATATCAAATGTTTCCTCTTAATTTGACTAGAGAGCAAAATGATCAATTCATTAGATAAAAGCCCTTATGCATTATTCGGAGCAAACGGATTGAGTGCAATGCCAGAGGGAGTCAAATCAAAGACGCCAACTATAGTTTAAAGCAAAGGGCATTTTTTTGTTTTCTCAATTCATTTTGAGCCTTGATTCCACTTGATTCTCTTCTTTGGGGGTGTTCAATGCCTTCTAGGCCCTGTCCTCTGAGCATCATTCTAAAAAAGTTATTTTGATAAATCTTCGAGTGGAAAGGAGCTTCGTTTGTCTTTTTGGATCCGAAACTAGACAAGAGAATTGATATGTCGCTTGATTGAAGAGAATTTATATTTTTGTAAGGTACCCCCCTGGGACGTGACACGAAGCTTTTAAACAAAATCGACCAAAAAGTACTAGTACTTTACTAATGTAGTTTTTCAGTTTTTTTTTTCAATTTTCTCAAAATTCGCTACAACGATTTTGATTAAAATTCAAAAATCAATTGTGTATTAGATGCTCTTTAAAATGTATATTCTCATTTTGCCCTTGAAATTGTTTGAAGCCCACTTTACTCTTGTACTTCATAGGAAAGATGGGAGAAAAGGTTGCCATTGTAACAGAATATAAATGTCACACCAGATTTTTTCTTTCACTGGAATTCTTAAGACCATTAAGCGCAGTATTATGGTTTCGTTTAAAAATTAACCATTTTAAAGGCCCAAACGTTCTTAAAAAACATGTTTAGTATCATACATTTCCATATTCACATTATGAGTTTGGTGAGAATCGTATAATATTATTAATAACCACAAAGACACTTAGCCCTAAACACAAACTATATAAATATATATATATGCATAACAAGATCTTAATTTTGTTTTATTTTTAAACTAATTTCAGATTTTTTTTTATAAACAACCTCTGTAAAAGATTTTTTATTATTTACAAAGGTTGTTATATGCACTCGTATATAATTGATGTATAGGGCTAAGTGTCTTTGTGTTAATTAATAATATTATACAATTCTCATGGAAATGTATGATACCAACATTAAATTTCAAATTATGATACTAACACAGATGTTTTAAAATAACTTTTAGGCTTTGAAAATGGTTAATTTTTAACCTAAACCATAATACGCTTATTATCTTGGTCAAGTAATCTCTTCCATCAAGCGACAATCATATTAATTTTTATTTTTTCCTTCAAAAGAGAACCTTCCTTATTTAGACCAATGGGAGCCCATGCAAGTAACTCCTGTGCCAAGGCCCAGACCTTCTCGATTAATTCTTATTTTATAAGAAATAAAAATTGTGATTGTTTTTCAGATGTTAAATATGATGAGGAGCCACCACATGCTCACCGACGTTGTTCTTGAAGTTGGCACTGAACTCTTTCACGCTCACAAAGTGATCTTGGCTGCAGCCAGTCCCTATTTCAAGGTATCTCTTCTCTTTATCTTTTTTATAATAACACCTTAATTTTATTTTATGCACAATATTCTTTTTTTTACACCAGTCAAATGACTTTTAGTCAAAAATATGGGAAGCAAACTCTTAGTGAGGGCTGAATTTTGGTTTTCGTTTTGATTAGATCACTCGTTGAAACATCAACTCTTAATTTTCATAAATGCTCACTCTTCTTGCCTTCATATACGCTAAATTTCAGGTCTTAAGGGCTAGGGACAAAGTTGCTAGACATTTCCGTAACTGTCGAATGTTCCCCCCCATGGAGACGAAGAACAACATTTCTGTTCCTTCTTAAAAAGACCTGTTCTAATCTACCTTAATGATATTGTAAATATCTTCTATATTTCTAAGTAAATTTAACACAAATCCATATCATTTTAATAAATAATTACAATTAGGAGAGGGCGGGAGCCGTCCCGGGACACAGCAGCCATCTTTAGGGCAAGCAGAATTGCCCTGAAGATGAGTGCGACTACCGCTCGAAACGTCAGCGACAGGATATATATATATCGATTTTTATTTTTACTTGGCTGCTGTGTCCCGGGAAGGCTCCCGTCCTCTCCTAATTGAATATCTACAGTTTTTCTGTCTATTTTATTAAAAAAAAAACATTAGGGTAGATTAAAACAGGTCTTCTTCTGAAGAGGAGAAACAAAATGTTTCGTTGTTTTTGACGCGCAGTGTATATCAAAAAAACTGGTGGGAGAGCACATCAGATTTTTCTTCCTCTAGTTGAGCAGGAATTGCATTAGGCGATTAGATTATTCAACAAGAGTGAATTTGTTATTCACAAACGAATTAATGTTTTGATTGATTATTTTATATACGAAATTCATTTTTTTTATCAATTACAAATAAGATAAATTATTTATATTTCATTTATTTATAATTCCATATTTATTTTAAAATTTTTGTTTGTTGTCGTTGTTGAGAGGGGAAGGCGGGGGTTAGAATTATTAGGCACCGTTGGGATTCGCTGTTGATTTGCAATCAGTATGCTTGTTATTAGATTGCTTATTTGTCTTTCAAGTCGAGATGCCCAATTTCTCTGTCGAGTTTTTTTGATTGTTTCAGTTCAATAATTTCATATAGCTGCCCACTTTTAATTTGGTTACTCGAAATGTTTTCACAAAAGATCTTATATACGATCATACTCGATATACTCCAGGATCAATCACATTCCTTCTGTTTTTTTTTTTTTTTTTTTTTTTTTTTTTCAATTCTAATCTTATCATTTCTGATCATTAAAAAAAAAACTATTTCATATTTTATATTCAATTCTCTCATATCAGAGTTCAAAGTCTAACTGTGTTTAAAATGCAAAAAATATACATACGTATATACAGTGAAATTTCAAAATTGCGTACGAACTACTTTCAAATAAAAACTTTGCTCTCAACTCGGGGCAAAAAGTCCAAAGAGAAAAAAAACGAAGCCAAGTCCAGCGACACTTTTTACATAAGTGCTATTAAAATCAAATATTCTATTCGATTTAAAATCATTTTTTTTTTTTTTTTTTTTTGACTCATAGCTAATTAAACATATTTATTTTGAAAGAAGAAAACGCGCATGACTTGACGTTTTAATTTCTCTCACCTGTCAACATATCGAGATCGTGGCAAAAATTGTACACTGAGGGGCAAAAAAGCTTTAAGCTCCTCCATGTGATTATTTTATTGTTTTTAAATAAAATATGAAAAATAGAAAAGAATTCATCTAGAAATTTAAATAATTAAATAATCACATTGGGGGGGGGGGGAGTCTTTAATATTGACCCTCGCTGTACAAAACTACGTTTTAAACAAAATTAAGAAATTGCAAAAAAAAAAAAAATTCACTCAATCCAGATTCATTTTTTCTGTAAAATTTTAACCCAGTTTGATTAATAGGTTTTTTTCTTAATATCTCCCAAATAGTCCAAGAGGTCAAGAGTTTTCTGAAGGCTAATATGTTCAGAATAGGTTGCATTTTAACGATGGAAAGATACTCTGGAGTCAGCACTTCCAGTCCCGTTTATATCGGATAACACCCTCTGGCATAAACGTATAATAGTGTCTAATATACAGTATTTACTGTACAGGGACTGCCAAAGTTAAGCACTATCCATGTGTTTTCTATACCAACAACAAATATAAATATTTGCCCATACTTATAAATTTTACATCTTGAATTATAATATTTCGGTGGAAACTAAATATATGTCGACACAAAAAGTCTGGTGTGACAAGCACAGAACACAACTTTCTCTGACTGAAGCTAAGAGAAAGTTGTGTGCTGTGCGACCAGTCACACCAGACTTTTAAATACGATTCCCAACCAAGTTTTATATAGAATTATAATCCGGCAGTTTCTTATTCGTTCGGTTTTTTTAAGAAATAAAATAACGCAGATATTTTTACTTTCTCTTACCCTATTATATTTATATTAATTCAAACATTGGCCGACTTAATACAGTTTCGAATTACAACAATCATCTTCAGGGCTGTATATTTGTTTGACGTCAACAGAAATATGTCCTTCTTGCAGGGACGGATTAAAGGAGGGGGGGGGGGGGACCGGAGGGGCGACCGCCCCCACTGAGAAAAATTTGAAAATTTTAAAAACTATACAAAAGGATGTGGCGTGCCAAGTAATATGAATGATAACAGGTGAAGGCTAGGCTCTTGGCAATGAGAAAAATAACTTTTTAGAGTGTTTTCTCCGAATATTTCGAAGGCATTTAATAGCACTTCTTCATCAGCGGCTGTACAAATAAAATAAAATAAATAATTAGAGTGAGTTTATACATATTTAAATATAGAAATCATAAAATCATAACATTGTTAATTTTGATTTCTATATTTAAATATGTATAAACTCACTCTAATTATTTATTTCATTTTATTTGTACAGCCGCTGATGAAGAAGTGCTATTAAATGCCTTTGAAATATTCGGAGAAAACACTCTAAAAAGTTATTTTTCTCATTGCCAAGAGCCTAGCCTTCACCTGTTATCATTTTCAAAACTAGTCATCTAAAGCAATTAGGGCTATCATTTTGACGTGACAACGTCTTAAACGCATTTGTCTATAGTGGCCGGGTAGGGAGGCATGCACGAAAAAACTTAGCGGCTCCTCTCTACAGACTTAGGAGGTATTTTTATCTAAAATATATGTTTACATTTATTTTAAACCATCAAATCACCTTAATGGTGCTAGAATTTGAAGTAATTATTTAAAAAATGTTGATCCCCCAAAGAGGCCCTCCTGTAAATTGATCTTCCAACCATTCGCTCCCAGCGAGTTCGCATCCCGTCCCGTTTATTTAAATTGAGTTGGCTACCAATCAATTTAAATAAATAGGGACGGGGTCTAAATGGCCTCCAATGCCGAAAAAACCGCCCCCACCGATAAAATTGCATTAAACTGTCCCTGCCATCTTGTTAAAACTACAAACAAATATACAGCCCTGAAGATGAATTGTTATATTAGAATGCATTCAGTCAACCAATGTGTGAATTAGCCTAATACAAATAAAATAAATATCTGCGTTATTTTATTTCTTAAAAACTGAAGTAACATCTGTGGTTTTAGAATAAGAAACTGCCACCGCATTATAATTGAAATTCTTTATGGAATTTTTGAACTAACCAAATGTTCTTTTATAAAAAACAAGGAAATAATCAAATGTTAAAACTAGTGGGGAGGGGGGGGGCAATCACTGGCCCGGAAATAGATTTTGTAAATTAGGCTTTCGTGTCTATTGTATTGATGCATAAGAGGGTAGAAAAATGAGAGCTCGAGTTTTTTCTATATTTATTTAATTCATCACACAGCTGACGTTTCGGTTCCGCATCTTCAGATCATTATGAAAGTGTCACAGTGGATTTTAGAGAAACGTCAGCCGTGTGAATTAAAAAGAAAAAAGCTGCCTGCGCCTCTCATTTTTCTACCCTCTATGAATATAACATCACAGGTATAAATTGCAAAATATTAATTTTGCACCTATTTTAGAAAGAAAGAAAGGGGCTCGCATCGCTCAAACTACAATATTACAAACAAATTCCATGACTGGTCAAAAAATCAATTATACAACCAACTCAAGGTCAAAAAAAAAATCAAGATATACTCTTTGATTTCATAATTTTGATTAAATGGTGATTGATTTAGTAGTTTTTTCGTTATTTCACCTTTTGTGTTTTGTTTATTTATTATCTTTTGAAATGAAAATGAAATTGTACGTTTTATCTTTAGATTTATGAAAGCCAAGTATTTCGTTAACAAGGCCTCTCTTGGAAAATGCAAAGTCATCGTGAATTGCTGATAATTCTCTCTCTCTCTCTCTCTCTCTCTCTCCTTCACACACCCAATGTAACAACAAATCAAAAATTCTTGTTTTTTTTTTGTTTTATTTAAATTCGTTTTATCATTTAGAAGGAGACGGGAAATTGTGAATTTTTGAAATTTGTTTGCGCCCATCCGTCCGCTGACGTCACGCTCCTGATGCCTCTTGTCTTGGCAGTGATTGTTTTTATATATCTTAAAATTTCGGGAAAAGGAAGAGAATTTCAACTTTTAGGTATCCATAGACAACTCAAGACGATGCTTTTGGTTTCAATTCTTATCCAATTTTGGTTGATTTCTCATTCATTCCAAGAAGTTTTAAATCATCAGTCAACTCGGGGGTTCCCAAACTTTTTCGGTTTTCGGTTTCAGGGCAATCCTTATGTTACTCAGAATTTTGCTACATTTCGAATTCAGCGCAGCTTACATGATCGTAAAATGCTGGTTAAATTTACCCTGGTCCGAGTTTTTTTTTAACATTCACACTTTTTTCTCATTCGCACTCACACTCACACACACATTCACACAGTCTTTTCGGCAATTCAAGCCATTTAAGACTTTGACGATAACCGTTGTAATATATATATATAGGCCTATATCTATTGGGGGTTCAGGCATTTCTATTTAAGTTAAGATTTTTCGTGTCGAAATATATTTAGTTTCCGTCAGTACGGTACATTTGAATTCAAGATATAAAATTTATAAACATGGAAAAATAATTATATTTTGTAACCATCGCAACCATTTCTCCTATTGTTCCTATGAAGTACAAGAGTAAAGTGTGCTTCAAACTATTTTGAGAGAAATTTTGAGAAAATCGAAAAAAAAAACTGAAAAAGTACAATCAGTAAAGTACTAGTACTCTTTGGCCTATTATGTTTAAAAGCTTATTTTCACGCCCTAAAGGGGTGCGTAACTTAAATATAAAATTTCAACCTCCTAGCTCAATTCTTTAATGCTTAAAATTGAACACACACACACACACACACGGATATAATTCCAAAAATCTGGTGTGACAAGCACAGAACACAACTTTCGATTACCGAAATTAAGAGAAAGTTGTGTGCTATGCGATCAGTCACACCAGATTTTTTTTCTTTTTTCTTTTTATCACTGAATTTTGAATTGATTTTAACGACTATTCGATTCTATCTTGTTTGTTAGCCTCTTCTATGTCCTTGACGTTATGCTAATTAGAAATATCACTAAAAGTTATCAGTATTTTTAAAAGAATTTCGCAAATATCCTAATCTCCTAATTAATTTCCCTCCTCAATCAATTTCTCACATATTAGCATGATTTGTTCAATTTTGCTTGCTATCATTGCATTCTATTAGTAGAATATTTGTCAATATTTCAAGCAAGTGTAACTATCAGAGGGGTGGAACAAAAAATAAAATGAAATTTTGTATTTCCCTCTGCAGAATGAATGCGTCGGGACGAATTAAGATGAGAATTCCAATGCGGTTTTTTTGCAGGCAATGTTCACTGGAGGAATGCGAGAGAGCGAAATGACTCGGGTGAAACTGCAAGGTGTTTGTCCGACGGCGATGGCCAGTATCCTCTATTTCATCTATAATGGGAGAATCCGAGTGACGCAGCTCAGTGTTTGTTCCTTGCTCCCAGCCGCCACCATGTTCCAGGTAAACAACAAACAATCAACTCATTCATTCATTCCTCATATAACATGACTAAAAAATCTCCACATGTCGGAATCTAAACTCACAATAGTGTTTGTCCAACTCACTCAACTTAATCTCTATCTTCTTTTTTTTTATTAACTTTTTTTAAATAAACATTTCAAAATTCCAGAATTTTGTTTCAGTTGCCCTGGATTTAAACGGGAATTTGTTATCATCAGAGAAGGAAGAGGTGAGTTGAGAAGTGAATAAACAGAAAAGAAGATTTCAAATGCACCGATTCTCTACCTGAAGATACATATGCATATTCCTCCGCCCTCACACCCAAATGGCATGGGCGTAATTAAGGAATTTCGCTGGGAACAGCCATCCACAGGGGGGGGGGCGCCCCATGCCAAATGGGCAATTAATAAAAAAGATTGCATTGCTGTGAGGTTCAGTCAAGGTCAATCAACATTAAATCACCCCCCCCCCACAGGCGTTGTCTCATGTGATTATTTCATTGTTTTTTTTCTTTTTTAAGAAAAATAGGAAAACTTATTACAACGTAAAAGAGAATTTGTTATAACTCTGATAAAAGAAAGCACGTTTTAGTAGAATATAAAAGCATATTTATTATAAGAGAATCAGTTAGTATTTATCACATCGATTTAGCTGTTGATTTTTCTAATAATTAATTTGATATTTTTCTATAATTAATTAATTCCATCCTCGTTGCAAATTTTTGTTGTAACATTCTTTTATTTGATTAAATTTTATTTTGATTTTAAATTTTTCCTCATCGCCAAATTTTTTTGGCAATAGCCATGAAATTGGCTACAAGACAATTTAAAAACAAATAGAAAAAAAATTAATTATAGAAAAATATTAAATTAATTATTAGAAAAATCAACAGCTAAATCGATGTGTTAATATTAAGGCTGATGTGCAAGCGGAATGAAAAGTGTTTGGGAAAATGCAGGGGAGCCGAGGGTGATTTTTGGGCTAGAAGAAGGAAAAGAAGAGATTCAAATAAGAGCATGGATGTCGGACGCTCTACTAAAAACTCATGAGCAAGAATTACAGGAATACTGGAGGAGAATAAAGGAGTCGACATACAACCCGATGTATCAACGAGTGAAATCGGGTATAGGAACGGAAGGGTACCTTCTTGACCCGAGAATTAATGAAAGGAAGAAGAGGACATGGTTGCGGATGAGAATGGGAAATGGACTGAGAGGAGGAAAAAGTTGGAGCGAGGAAGAATGCTGCAGAATATGTAAGAAGGAGCCCGAAGACTTTGAACATGTCTGGCGATGCGAGGAAATATGGGAAGAAAAGATGGAGAGAAGAGAATGCGATGAACGACCCAGGAAAACTACTGGAAGGGAAAATAAATATTGGAATGTGTGAATGGTGGGACATCTTCGAGAGAGTTCTTCGAAAAAGAAGAAAGAAGAGCAAGCTTAGCTGGAACGAAGATTTTATATAAACTTTGATTAATTATTGTAAATACAAAATTATGTATATGTCCTAAACCCCGAAAAGAGGAAGGATGAATCACTCAATAAATAAATAAAAATATTAAGGCTGAACGCGCCCCGAATTCGGACAAAACATCTTGTCCAATGATGTCGAATCATGTCCGATTGTGTTTTGTCTCTTCGGTGTGCGTTCAGCCTAACTGATGCTCTTATAATAAATATGCTTTTATATTCTGCCAAAACATGCTTTCTTTTATTAAAGTTATAACAGAATTCCAATAAAGATTTCCATATTCTTTTATATAAAAAAAAACACACAATGAAATAATCACATGATAATGAGATGAACCAAAATCAAAATCATCTATTTTTTGTTTTTTATTTGTGAATATTTTTTAAGTAACAAAAAAAATTATTAAAAAGCAATTATATATTTTCGATTCTCTTCAACAGGCGACATAAATTCGCTATCTTAGCCATCTTCTGGAATGGCGTCGCGCTAAGTTTGGACCAAACAAAAATAATACAAGATTTTGATTTGGTAACACTTCATTTCAACTCAGACTCAGGTTCTCGCTACTGGGTTGATGTGATGACAAAATTTCTCGGGTCGAGTTGTGATTTAATCGAAATTCCTCATTACGCGATTTAACCAACATAGGAAACTTGGTTGCTGTTGCTCTATCCGTCGCCAGGCTCCCTGTCAGATATTATTCGGACTTGTTTGTTAATTTAAATAATATAAATGTGGGATTTGTGGGCCCTGTGCACCAGGACATTCCTTTCAACTGGGAACGAAAGACTTTCTTCTCTTTTATAATGCAGTATTTTGCATTTTGTATTATTTTTAACATATACTCTCATTCACAGTTCAATTAGATGCAAATTTTATCAACATAAAAAACAAACAAAATTTCAAGATTATCATTTGGGAATTTGCATAGAAACTAAATAAAAGTTTATTATATAATAATCTTTTTCGCAAATTAAAAAAAAAATAAAGGGAAGCCCTCGGGCTTGACGTAGTTGGTAGCACGCGATTGGTAGCGAGATTTTTTCAATCTTGTATACCAAAGGTCGCGGGTTCGGATCCCAGGCAGTCCGATAATTTTATTTAAGCCATTTGGATACCAAATGGCTTAAATAGAAATGCCTGGACCCCCAATAGATATATTTACAAATAACGGTTATCGTAAAAAGTCTTATATGGCCTGAGTTGCCGAAAAGACTGTGTGAATGGGGAAAAAGTGAGTGTTAAAAAAAAAAAATCAAATTAGAAAATGCAACCAGCAACTTCTTTTATAGAATTTTATAGAATCGATTCTTTTTTTATCGAATACTAACAAATGGTAAGAAGACATAAATAAAAGCAGATAACATGACTCCATGTATTTATATATGTTATTTTTTTTTTAATTTTTAATCTAAGTCTAATTATATTATAAAGAGATTTTTTTAATCTCATTTTTATTTTTATTACATTCACATGTTCACTCCAATGATGAAAATGTTAAATAATTTGAGTCAAGATTCCGGCCGAATCCTTTTTTACTTTTTCTCTTATCATCGGTTAAATGGACAAAAGATTTAGAATACTCAGCAGATTATTTGATTTATCAACTTGCCATTAGTATTTCCAAATCTTTATTTAAAAAAAAAAAAAAAAAATATTGTTAATTTTGAAGACTCCTTCGAAACTATTAAAAAAGTAAGAGTAACTCCGCAACTTCGTTGACTGAGGCTCCGAAATATGAATAAATTGAATTTAGTGTGATGTGGAGGACACTAGAGCAAAATTTATTTCTGTCCTCTATATCAACAATATTCTGTATAAAAGTATGTGAAGATAAAATTTCTCGGATTAAGTCGCGTTGGTTTAGCCTAAATCTCAAAAAAGAAAGATGGCCATGTAGAGTAGAGATAGCGAGCATGCAAGTCGCAACGTCGCTTCATTTTGGCAAATTGAAATAAAAATTAGCATTCGATGGGCGACGCCGAGTCATTATCAGTATAAACAAATAATTTGTGAAAAGGGAGGGTCCCGGGGTTTCCCCCCCCCCCTCCCAAGAACAATTGAAACAATATGGAGCCTTCTAGGCCCCCACCCCCAGCCAAATTCCCTAGTTACGCCCATGGGCCTCGCTCAAATCATTTGTTTGTACTGATGATGCCGGTCGTTAGCTCTACGAATTAAAAAATGATGTTGCTGGTCCTTTCCTTATGTATATGATGGGACGTTCCTTTCAATATTAAAATGGAAAAATATTTGAATCGGGGCTCTCAAATTCTCTAATCTTTCTTTCTACATTACATATACAGACAATTTGAATAAATAAATGAAGGAGGTTCTCGAGAATATCAAGGAAGGGTTGCGAAAGCAGAGACTGATGGCCAATTTTTTCTTTAAAATGAGCCGACGTTTCGGTCTCGATAGAGGCCATCTTCAGGGCCCAATAAGTGTCAAGAAAGAATTTATATTTTGCATTACACATAGCTGCCTAATGCAAAATATAAATACTTTCCTGACACTTATTTGGGCCCTGAAGATGGCCTCTATCGAAACGTCGACTCGTTTTAAAGAAAGGCAGAGCCTTCGCAAGCTTTCTTTGATACAACTCAACAGCCACAACTTCAATATTCTCGAGAATACTTCAATTAGATAGATAGATAGATCTCTTTCATCTTTCTATCCAGGAATCTCGCCATCTACGCAATTTCCTTTTTGAAATTTTGCTAACTGGAAATTTGTTTTTTAAATAACAAAATTCCGAATGAGTAGCCAAATAGCCAAGTAGACAAGTTATCAAATTTGTATCTTAAAAGCACTTGCTTTTTCAACTCATTTTAAATAAAATTAATCTCTATTAAAGTTTTATTTTTTTCTAGGTACCGAATGTGATCGAAGCGTGTTGTGTCTTTTTAGAAAGGCAATTGGATCCTACGAATGCAATCGGAATCGCTAATTTCGCCGAACAGCATGGCTGCAAGGATCTCATGCACAAAGCCAATCGATTCATCGAGCAGAACTTTACACAAGTAAATAAATAGAGCGCTTTACTTTGCTTAGGGGGTCTTTGAAATAACGTTAAATCAAAAGCATTCGTTCATTAACAGAAATTTCTTCCTCTTTGGAGGAAATTTGGCTGCATGTCATTATTCCCTCCATTCAAATATTGACGAGGCTCAATACAATGATACGCTAATTTAAGGAACATTTAATATAAAATATCTTCTACGTTTCTGAGTAAATTTAACACAAATACAAATCATTTCAATAAATAATTAGAATTTAAATAAAACAAAAATGTCGAAATTTTTTTATTAACGCCAAATTTCTAAAATTTTAAAATAATCTTTCCATTTCAGATTTACTCTGTCAATTTTATTGAAAATTCTTATAGAAACAAAATTTGTAATTAGTATCCAACAAAACATATCGAGATAATGTTGATAAATTGAAAATTGACATATTTTTCTTTATTTGTATTTAATTGATTTGTATTTATGTTAAATTTACTTGAAATGTAGAAAAGATTTCATGTTAAATGTTCCTTGAAATAGAGTATCATTAAGGTAGATTAGAACAGATCTTCTTAAGAAGAATAAAAAATGTTACGTTTTTTTTTTTTTTGAAGCTCAGTGTTTATATTTTGATTGCTGGAAAGTTTACTTTTGATTTTCTTATTCTGGTCTTCAGAATTTTTACTTTCTCTTACCTCTATATATATGTTAATATATATAGAGAGAAAGCATTGGATTCATGTCAAAAATTCGATGTCGAGATTTTGATGGATCTTCACGTTTTGAGGTTCCCTGAATCCAAAAAAGTGGTTTTCGCGACATGGTCTGTCTGTGTGTGTGTGGGTGGGTGTGTGGGTGTGTGTTCAATTTTAAGCATGAAGGAATTGAGCTATGAGGTTGAAATTTTATATTTAAGTTAAACACCCCCCGGGACCGGAAAAATAAGCTTTTAATCAAAATCGGCCAAAGAGTACTGGTACTTTACTGATGTACTTTTTCAGTTTTTTTCGATTTTCTCAAAATTTGCTCCAACGATTTTTTTTAAAATTCAAAAATCAATTATTTTTTAGATGCTCTTTAAAATGTATATTCTCATTTTGCGATTGAAATCTTCTGAAGACCACTTTACTCTTGTATTTCATAGGGAAGGATAGGAGAAATGGTTGCCATGGTAACAAAATATAAATATTTTCCCATACTTAAAAATTTTACATCTGAATTCATATGTTCCGTACTGTCGGGAACTAAATATATGTCGACACAAAAAATCTGGTGTGACAAGCACAGAACACAACTTTCGATTACCGAAGGTAAGAGAAAGTTGTGTGCTGTGCGCCAGTCACACCAGATTTTTTTTAATTTATTTGTGTCTTTAATTGTTTCAAAGAAAACATATATGTCTCTCTCTCACTTGCAAACATTATCGTCTCTCTCTACTCTTTTTTTTTTTAAATTCCCTTTCCACCTTATCTTCGCATAGGAACAATGTTAATTTCCTATAGGGATTTGTATGTTAATTTCGATTCAAAAGGGGGTCCCCTTTGGAACTTTTTAGGCATTTAAAATTTTTTTTTCCAATTCTTATGAAATTTTGTATTTATTTACGAATCTATATTGTGTATAAAATGTCCAAATATGAGATTAAAATTTTGAAAAATAACCATAGTTTATTTGAAGCAGTCAACATTTAAAATGCAAGTTTGAAACTAAGGTGCTATCGGAAACTAAATATATCTCGACACAAAAAATCTGGTGTGACCAGCACGGTGCACAACTTTCTCTTACCCTTCGGTAAGAGAAAGTTGTGCACCGTGCTGGTCACACCAGATTTTTTTGATTTTCGTCAAATTGACAAACATTCACTAATTATGTTCAAACCCTACGGGCATTTAATCATTCCGAACACGAGCCAGAACAACAAAATCAAAAGAAACCTTCCACCAATCAAAATTTCAATTTTATATTCAAATATTTTCTTTTTCTTTTGGTTTTTATTAAAAATAAAAAGAAATAGAGATAGACACAAAACAGAGCTCAAATTTGTTTCCTGATAACTCGTGGCGATTAAATAAAAAATGATTGACCTATTTAAACGAATCTTTTTTTATCTATTTATTTTAGTTTTATTCGATTTAAAAATATTGCCTACGTATTCTATTAATCGATTTCGCATTGCCTGCTGAGAATGCTGAGTGGCGAAACGTCTTCTCTTTTGAATGCATTTGGCATTTCCATTCTTTGCTCTTGATCCTGGCTATAAATGTAAAACTTTTTTCGAATGTTTCAATTGCGGACTTTCGCATTCTCAGCAGGCGATATAATAATAGAGAAAATGTAATTTTAATTTTTCTAATATCCCATTTAGTTTTGAATATTTTGTTCTAGATCTCGCACGAAGAGGAATTCCTCCAATTGTCCGCCATTCAACTCGTTCAATTGATCAAAAAAGACGAACTCTTCGTCGAGGATGAAAACGAAGTGTACAAAGCAGTGCTCAAATGGGTCAAATACGACGAGGATATTCGCAATCCGAAAATGCAGCATATCCTGCAGGCGGTCAGGTGCCAATATCTCACCCCGAAATTTCTTAAAGAGCAAATGAAAAATTGTGATGTTTTGAAAAAACTACCAGCATGTCGAGAATATTTGGCGCGCATTTTTAAGGTATTTCTTGTTCTCAATGTAGCCTACAATATATCTCTAAACAAGGGGGGGATTTTATTTTTTTAAAGGATTCTCGTCCTTCCTGATTGACATCCCTTGGGCGTTTTGCTGGTTAATACAAAAATGCAAACATTTTTTTTTTTAAACAAAAAAATAATGGGGACAAAAGCAAATTTTGTTATTTTAAGATAAAGAGTGCCCTTGACCCGTGGCTCAGAGAGAGAAGACACTTGCTTATCGCGCCGGGTTCCCGGGTTCGCCTCCCGTCCTAGGCGAGAAAAATTTATTTCATTTGATTTGACTACAAATCATTTGAAATAAATAGGGATGGGGCTAAATAGGGACCAATAGATTCAATTAAAAGTTGAAAGTTATGAAACTCTCTTACATTCGCTAATTGAAAGTTGTGTTCACACCAGATTTTTTGTGTCAGGATATATTTTTTTTTTTATTTAATTTAAGACCTTTTTCGGCATCCGAGGCCATTTAGACCCCGTCCTTATTTATTCAAATTGATTAGAATGCAATACAATAGTGGTTAAAACGGTTTTAACCACTTTTGACCAGTGCTCTGGCCAAAATCTAAAAAAGTGGTTTTTTTAACCACCCTGTGTGCTGGCCACACCATAGTTCGAATGCTGACTCTCGAAGATAATTCTTTACGTTTTCTCCACTGAGAAATTTCGCATTATCATGCATAGATCACAAGTTTTTCCCAATAAAGCCAGCAAACGGCATCACATATATATTTCCTCTTATAGTACTTCAATTTATTTGCAAATAGGCAGAGGAAGCCAAAAATAAACACTGAATGCAGTTTCGATCCCCCATTAACGATTTGTTTATAATTCATTTGTATATGTATATTCTGCTATGGAGATATATCCTGACACATCTCACTCATGAACGAATCACAACCTTCATCAGGACGATTAATTGTTAAAATACATCTCTACATCTTGTATTTCAACGATTAATCGTCCTGATGAAAATCGTGATTAGCGACCGAAATGTCTACGATTAATTAAATGCAAGTCCTTGGCTGCTCCAATTTAAAGTCTAAAGCCAGCCACTGCTTATCGCAATATTTATTTAGATTTAAACTATTCCCCGTAGGTACTAGTTGAAACAATATTTATATATATATGGACCCTGTTATGCAATGGTGTGCCAAAGACCAAAAAATTCAAAATTGAGTTAAGCACGGAATATTGTTTCAAATGCTATAATTTATAGTATTTTTTATGAAATATGTCCTAAAAAATCATATTTAATGTTACTTGCACAATTGACAACAAAAATGATATATAATCCAATGAAAACAAAAAACTTTAATGTTAATTTTCTCAAAACTCGGTGTTTGGTCTTTGACTCACCATTGCATAACAGGGTCCTTATATATATATATATATATGATGGTTCTTATATATATATATATATAGCGAAACAATTCTAGTTAAACAATTTTAATGAAAAGATATCATTTTCCCGTCAAAACATAAATATAATTTATATATTTTTAGCTACTGTTAGTCACAGCAGAATGTAATCTAATCAGGAGAAATTATTAAAATGCCAAATATTTATTGTTGGAAAGGGGTCCGCGAGAAAAGAAAAGTTCAATAGGGGGTCCGCGAACTACACCCCTGCTTTAGGTTATGTTTCAAGGGTTTATTAAAATTAGAATCAAATTCTCATTTTAATGTTTTATTGAAAGACTTCTGATGATGGCAGCAATGCCGAAATGTTCAATTTAATTTTAATTTCAATGAAACTTTAAAATGTTAATTTGAAGTAAGTTAAAGAATTGTTTTGTTGAGTTAGGATTTATATATAGAATTTAAATACATTTCCCGGTATATGCACATTGTTCGTATGACTAACTCTGGGCAACTCATATTCAATTGATGCACTTAATGGCTTGATGATGGTTCTTAATAAAGGACCGAAACGTTTCAATTTTGACTGCCTCCGCCCATTTATTTCTATTCAATATTAACACACCCCACAGCCACTAACTACTATGCAAATAAAAGACATTTTAACGTGCATAAATGCAATTTATCTTGTGCCAGAATAGAATCGATATTTATATTCTTTGTTTGTCCCCCAGGAATTGACTCTTCATAAGAAGCCGTGTGTGACGCAAAGGCGACCAAATACGCCGCGGCTAATTTATGTTGCTGGAGGATATCTTCGCTTCTCTCTTGATATCTTCGAGGCATATAACGTTGATGATCAAACATGGACAACATTAAGTAAATTAACCGTTCCTCGATCTGGACTTGGCTGTGCGTTCCTTAAGGGACTCTTTTATGCAGTAGGGGGACGAAACAATACTCCTGGAACTGGAGGGAGCTACGAATCCGATTGGGTAAATTCTGTTCCATGTCCTCCAATGATCAAAAAACTGAATGTTGTTTGAAAAGAGTCAAATTTCTCTCTGACTAACTTGAGGTGTTTGAGTTGCAGGCAGCCAAATAAATGAATTAAAATTCTCTATTTTTTCCCTTTTGGCAACATTTCGGGAGCTTCCTCAGGATTTAATCGACTTTATAAAATTAAACCAAATACAGCGCATTCAAATATAAAAAATCTGGTGTGACTGGTCGCACCAGATTTTTTGTGTCGACATATATTTAGTTCCCGATAGTACGGTACATTTGAGTTCGAGATGTAAAATTTATTAGTATGGGAAAATATTTATATTTTGGTACCATGGGAACCATTTCTCCTATCTTTCCTATGAAGTACAAGAGTAGTAGTCTTACGAAAATTTCAATGGCAAAATGTGAATATACATTTTAAAGAGCATCTAAAAAATAAGTGATTTGAATCAAAATCGTTAAAGTCAAATATGAGAAAATCGAAAAAAAAAAAAACATATTGTACTTATGAATAGATTGTCAAAGTACAATCTATACCTATATTAAGATCCTGAAGAAGGGACCGATGAGCTCTCGAAATATTGACAAAAAGAAAAAATAAAGCGAGTTTTATTTCATTTATTTGGCCTCCTGCAACCCAAACACCTTCAGCAGCCACAAAAAGGAGAATTATAATTTGAGACACGATAAGAGTTGGACGTGATTAGTGTGCCTCTATGTTTTTTTTTATTTTTTGATGGTTTTTTTGAACGTATTTTCGTGATTTTGGTGTCAGGTTGTTGCTTGTATTGCGGGCTTTTTGGGGACATATATCTCTTGTTGAATCCTGTTTTGGTGGAGCGGCGAGAACAAGAAATCTCATGGATTGGTGATGTAAAAGTGAAATTTTTAAATCAGATTATCAAATTCTAGAAATTTTCTTTAATCCTTCTATTTTATTGCTTTAAGCATATTATTTAATTACTCATTTTTACTTTATTTAAAATTGCCAAACATAAATAATTAATTCCTTAAAGATATATATTTTTATCCATGGCCTTCCAATTCCAAAAAGCCAAGTTCATGGGCCGGGACTTGTGAAGACTCCCCTCTCTTTCCCCACCCATCCTACTTTATTTTGATCGCCCCTTCAAAGTAACATCATCGAACGAAAGTTGAGCCGGCTGCCTAGAACCAGGCGCATTTGGTGACATCTTTGTTTACTATCCTTTAAAAGAAAAATAATTTTATAAATTTAAAAGATGTCAGATAGTGAGGATGACACTAGTGGTGAGGAAGAGATCTTCTGCATGTTGTGTACGCTGCTCATCTCAGATTCCAAATACGCTTTGTGTGATAGCTGTAAGAGGCCGAACCACTATAGCTGTGCCGACATTTCTACCACGGAACAAAGGACTCTCCAACTAAAGGGTAAACGTAGATTAAAATTTTTTTGTGATGATTGCGAGAAGGGATTGAGCGCTCTACCTGAGGTCCTGTCGGCGGTCTCGTCACTGAAGTTGGAGATTAATTCACTCAAAAAAACCATGGGTAAATCCAGCCGGTATGGACTATCTGATGTTGGTGTACAGGAGCAGACAATCCAAGAAGCTCGGGCGGTGCAGCAGGCTCAAACAGTACAATTTGAGCAAATTATGGAGGAATACACGGAGAGACAGCAGAAAATGAAAAATATTATATTCTACAACGTCAAGGAATCAAAAGATCCAGATGTGGGTAAACGTCAGGATGAAGATAAAAAAGAAGTCGAAAACGTTATTCGTTCTTTCACTAAAGAATGTCCTGACATCATCATGGCGACTAGACTTGGTAGAAAAAACAATGATGGACCACGACCGCTGAGAATTGTTTTCCGGGAGTCGACGGCTGCCTTAAATATACTGAAACGGAAACACCTTTATAATGGTCACATCGGGCTCTCCTCAGATAAAACTCTCCAGCAAAGGAACCAACTAAAATATCTCAACTCCGAGGTTAATAGGCTGAACGCGATAGAGGGTGGTCAAAAGAAAAAAAATTAAATATATAAAAGGCTTTCCCAAGATCGTTGATCTGAATCCCTCGAGACCAAAAAACTCAACAGAGCGGCAGGACCGACCATCGGGATCTACTACCAGAACGTAAGAGGTTTAAGGACGAAGTTACACCATATTAGGAATGTCACCTGCCGATCTGACAACAGTGACGTCATTATTCTGACAGAAACATGGCTAAATGAAGACTTCAACGATGCGGAATTGGGTATGGAACATTATAATATTTATAGAAGGGATAGAGACTCAACAACAAGTGTTCACAAAAGAGGCGGTGGTGTTCTAATTGCTATTAAAAAAAATTTACCAAGCTACAGACATGTAATGGTTCATAATGATGTAGAGCATTTATTCGTTACGTTATCGTGTAATGAAGGTAAAATAATTATTGGTACTGTCTATCTACATCCAAAAGCCCCAGTTGATCTTTATCGTAAGCACTGCGAGGATGTCGAAAAATTATTGAATGATAATGATCACAAAATTGTAATTGCAGGGGATTATAATCTCCCAGGTGTAAGATGGCTAAATGTGAACCGTGGTGTGACTCTGTCTCCTGGACCCGATTGTGCCCAATTTATATATGATAATGCATTAATGGTGTCAGATTCTTTCGGGTTACTGAATTTAAACCAAAATAATATAATAAGTAACTCTACGGGTGAATGCTTAGATTTGCTATTTTCAAACACATTATTTGGATCATTATCGGTATCATTGGACCCGTTGATTCCCCCTGATTCTTACCATCCTCCATTGATTTTTGATATTAGTTCTGGTTGTAAAGAGAAAAACATGCACTATTTAAATTTTGATTTTAAAATACGTGATTTTAATAAAGCTAATTATTATGAAATATTCAAGGATTTAGACTCGGTCACTTGGAATAATATTTATGACAATGATATGACTATAACACTTAAAAATTTTTATCAAATATTAGGAGAAACAATTAGTAAAAATGTTCCAGTAAAAATAGTTAAATCTCCCAAATACCCCATATGGTACAGTAAAGACTTAAAGAAGATAATAAGCGAAAAAAACAAACATCATCGCGAGTTTAAGAAATTTAAGTGTCCTGAGAGCCATAGAATTTTTTCACAGCTTAGGTCCCAAACAAAAAAACTACAAACAAAATGTTTTGAAGATTATGTGTGTTATACTGAAGGGTCTATTAAAAAGAATGTTAAATCCTTTTGGAAATTTATAAATAATAAAAGAAAAGAACATGGTTTGCCCTCTATTCTAACTTATAATGATAAGATTGCTAACGATGGTTTAGAGGGGATGAATCTACTTGCTGACTACTTTCAGTCTGTTTATTCTCCGGAGACTGATATTACATTTGACCTGACTAATGACTCAAACATGGGTTCCGACCTATTGTTTCCCGTTATTAGAATAACTTACGGGGAGGTACTGCAAAAATTATTGTCATTGAAAGAAAATAAAAGTCCCGGACCTGACGGATTGCCTCCTTCTTTTATAAAAAGATGTGCTTACATGTTATATAAACCATTGTGTGATATGTTTAACATGTCACTGGAAGCAGGAATTTTTCCTGAAAGGTGGAAGGAAGGATATGTCACGCCCATTCATAAGTCGGGTTGTAAGTCAAATGTTAAAAATTATAGACCTATCTCCATATTGAATGTTATCCCAAAACTGTTCGAGGCCATTGTAACCGAAAAGATTTCTTCGTATGTGTCGTCACTTATTATTGATGAGCAACATGGTTTCGTGAGTGGAAAATCAACATTAACCAATTTGCTCCTTTTTACTGATGATGTTTTGAAAGCTCTGGAAAACGGTTTCCAGGTCGATGTTATATATACGGATTTTGCTAAGGCATTTGATAAAGTTTCAATAAAGCTATTGATGCATAAATTGAGCGAGATTGGTTTTAAAAATCCTCTGTTACAATGGCTTCATTCATATTTGTCCGATAGAGTGCAGTATGTAAAATATAAAAACTTTGTCTCTAGAAAAATAAAAGTTACCTCTGGTGTCCCTCAAGGGTCACACTTGGGCCCATTATTATTTATATTGTACATAAATGATATATCTACCTCCTTTAAAAATAGCCAATTTTTATTATATGCTGATGATTGTAAATTCTATCGGATAATAAAAGAACAAGATGATTGTAAAAAATTACAAAATGATTTTGATAATGTAGCTCAATGGTGTGCAAATAGTGTAATGGACTTGAATGTGGGCAAATGTAAAATACTAAGTTTTTGTAAGGGTAAATCTATTATAGAATTTAATTATGGTTTATCTGGATGTGATTTGGAGCGTGTTGTACAAATTAAAGATCTGGGAGTTATTTTTGACTCAAAAATCACATTCAACAATCATTTAGATTATATTGTAAATAAGAGTTTGCGAAAGCTTGGCTTCATAAAAAGAAATACCAAAGAGTTTAAGAACCTGGATTCATTGGTTACATTGTACAATGCTTTGATCAAACCTATTTTAATGTACTCGTCCACTGTTTGGTCCCCTTATTATGAGAAACATATAAAAAGAATAGAACGAGTTCAACATAAATTTTTATCATATGCAGCATTCAAGTCTAATCTGCCAAGTCCGTCAATAACCCATGATTATTTTGAAATTCAAAAGCTAACAAATTTGAGCACACTGAAATCGAGCAGAGACTATATTGACGCCTGTGTGCTATACAATATCTACAATGATAATTTTTCATCTTCGCGATTGAAATCTTTGTTTAATTTCAACGAGCAAACATACTCGTTTAGATGTTTAAGAACATTTAAGATCGAACCACACAGAACGTCGTATGGTCTTTGCTCACCAATAAATAGATTGTCGAGATTGGGCAATGATAGTGATTGCCCGTCTCTGAACGCTCCAACAATAAATCGATTCAAAAAAGAAGCAAAATTAAGATTGTTAAAAAAATAACTTAATTATTGAATATTAATTGTAAATTGGGCAAGTTGCCTGTTGTAAATAAATAATAATAATAATAATAATAATAATAATAATATTGGCATTTAAAGAAAATAAGAATGACACTTCAAAAAGACCATTAAGAGAAATTTGAAATTTCTAATAACTTGTGAACAGGTTGACCGATACAACCCTCTGACCGAGCAGTGGCGGCCCTGCAGTCCGATGTCAGTGCCTAGAAATCGAGGTGGCGTTGCAGTCATGGATGGATTCCTTTATGCTGTAGGCGGCAGTGCAGCAACCGAATTCCATAGCTCCGTGGAGAGGTAACCCATCCATCTCTTCTCATCTCATCTCTTTGTTCACTAGAGGATTTGTTTTTCAGATATGATCCAGACATTGATCGATGGTGCAATGTGGAGTCAATGCACACGCCTCGGATGGGAGTCGGCGTCGCTGTAGTCAATCGATTATTATACGCCGTTGGAGGATTCGATGGCAAAGAGAGACTCGCCTGCGTTGAATGCTATCACCCGGAAAATAACGAATGGACTTTTATTCCTAACATGTCATATCAAAGATCAGGCGCTGGTGGGTAAAATTTTATTGAATAACATTAAATGCATTTGTACAGAGTCTAGAAGAGCCGACTGTTAAGTTTTGAGATTTCGGAACGGGCCTGACAAATAAATATAGCCTATAGCCATAGTGCCCAAAAATGGATATAAATTAAATGAAACAAGAAAAGAATGAGACAAAAATTCATAATGAAAGATTTAGGATTCATGCCGCGAAAACATCTTTATAAACAATCTAACTAACTGGTAAAGGCTCCTCGAAGATGGTGCTGAGTCTAATATACACTGCGCGTCAAAAACAAAAACAAAACGAAACATTTTGTTTCTTCTTAAGAAGACCTCTTCTAATCTACCTTAATGATACTCTATTCCAAGAAACATTTAATATGAAATATCTTCTATATTTATAAGTAAATTTGACACAAATACAAATCATTTTAATCAATTTAATACAATTTAAATGAAATAAAGAAAAATATGTCAATTTTCAATTTATCGACATATCTCGATATGTTTTGTTGGCTATGAATTACAAATTTTGTTTTTGTAAGAATTTCCAATAAAATTGACAGAGCAAAACTGAAATGGAAAGATTATTTTAAAATTTTAGAAATTTGGCGTTAAATTTTTATTTGTGTTAAATTTACTTAGAAATATTTCATATTAAATGTTTCTTGAAATAGAGTATCATTAAGGTAGATTAGAACAGGTCTTCTTAAGAAGAAACAAAATGTTTCGCTGATTTTGAAGCCCAGTGTATATATAAAAAAATTGAAAAATATTTATTTAATTTCTAGTCACTTTTTGGGCAACCAGTGTACATTTATTGGTTTCAATCCCTCAATTGGATCATCTTCAGGGCCTACAAACAAAAATTACAAAAAGGAATCCTTTATTATTTTCGTCAAACAAACATTTGTTAGATCTTTTTAAAATTATAAATTTTTTCATATATACAGTATATATAAATCTATTAGATAATGCTATTTAAATAGCAAGTCCGTTTGAGCGATTTCGGCCGACGGCAACAGCACGACCTAGTGGAATTAGGCCTTTAATAGGGCTACGGGTGGTACGGGAGCGTTATCTTGTTGAAAAGTTATCTGTAAACGCTGATGACGACGCCAAAATGGCAATAAATTATCCTTCAAGACATTTTCTATTTTGTGAATTCATTTTGCATGAAGGGAAAGCCAAAGAAACTTTCCCCATTTGATCAAAAGCTGCCTTGAAACGCTTATGAGGGTAGCTGGCTGCCCCGTTTGGCTGCCTTTTTTAAATTTAAACTTTTACCCTTTTAGGAGTGACGTCATTGCAGCATTATGTCTACGTGGCTGGAGGCTTTGATGGGTCAAGGCAATTGGATTCCTGCGAACGATACGACACAGAGAAAGGCGTTTGGCAACAGATAGCGCCTCTCTCAATTGCAAGAAGCGCTCTGAGTCTTTCTGCCCTTGACAATAAACTCTACGCCATGGGTGAGTAGCACTGGCACATTTCCTTTTCCTTTTCTTCAACTACTCTGCTCTGGCGAGTCTTCTAAAAAGGCGTTAATTGTTCTAGGTGGCTTCGATGGGAATTCGTTCTTGAAAATAGTTGAAATCTATGACCCAGAACTGGATCGATGGGAATTGGGACCAGAACTGATGACCGGTCGCAGCGGGCACGCGACTGCCGTCAGTTACGCTTATCTGCCCAATCCATGTTCTGCGAATGTGTTTGGCCATTGTCCCACCTCTGATTACTACACAAAAGGGCATCCGAATGGCAACGGCGATGGCGGGTGTTCTTCCATGCCACAGCCAATGGACAATTCATGACCTCCTCTTCCTCTTCCCCTTAGACAGTTTGTATATATGTATTATAATTCAAATGGACCAAAAATCTTTTGTATCTCGAAGAGGAGTTTGATAAATACGCTTTTGATATTAATCCTTGTTATTAGTTGTAAAAACAAATTCCGATATTTTATTATATTTTTCTATTTAATAAAAGAAAAAAGTATTTAATGATATTTTTAAATTTTTTGTATTTTTTATTCATATTCCCTAAGAAATCGTTTCCTGGTCTATCCAAAAAGCCTTGATCCTCCTTCCTTTTCGGCAGCTAGCTCTAGTCTGCATAGCAGCCTTATGGAATGGAAGAGAGCAGCAAATAAAGAGAGCCTTTGGGTGCCAAATGCCGAAAGAGAGACGTTTCAGACAAAATTTTATTCGTCCATCCTCAGTCCTCGTTGGCTTAGAAACTAATTAGGCACAAAGTTGTCATTGTTGTTGCGGCACGAATTTGTGCACATGTATATTTTTTTATAAAAACAGGCGAATGTCAATGTTTCGTGAGAATCTATAAGATCTTAGAGACTCTCACGAAACATTGATACAGATTACAGGAAATAAAATTTTAATATAATTCATTTTACACTTGTTTCTTGATTAAAAATTAGATTTAGATTAAATCTGATTTATATAGATAGCATGTTTTATTAATTTAAAAGTCAATAGTTTCTTTAACTTTCAATATTAATTCATATGAAATGTTATTGTGATGGAGTTGTAATCTTAAATATTTTTTTTCCTTTTATGTACAAAAAAATAAATTTCCAAATAGTTTTGATTTCATTTTGGCTTCTTATCATTAATAATATTCATCTTTTTCCCTTTTTACTTTCTCTTACCTATGTATATATGTAATATATATATAGAGAGAAAGTATTGGATTCATGTCAAAAATTCGATGTCGAGATTTTGAAGGATCTTCACGTTTTGAGGTCCCCTGAATCCAAAAAAGTGGTTTTCGCGACATGGTCTGTCTGTGGGTGGGTGGGTGTGTGGGTGGGTGGGTGTGTGGGTGTGTGTTCAATTTTAAGGATGAAGGAATTGAGCTACGAGGTTGAAATTTTATATTTAAGTTAAACACCTCCCGGGACCGGAAAAATAAGCTTTTAATCAAAATCGGCCAAAGAGTACTAGTACTTTACTGATGTACTTTTTCAGTTTTTTTCGATTTTCTCAAAATTTGCTCCAACGATTTTTTTTAAAATTCAAAAATCAATTATTTTTTAGATGTTCTTTAAAATGTATATTCTCATTTTGCGATTGAAATCTTGTGAAGACCACTTTACTCTTGTATTTCATAGGGAAGATAGGAGAAATGGTTGCCATGGTAACAAAATATAAATATTTTCCCATACTTATAAATTTTACATCTGAATTCAAATGTTCCGTACTGTCGGGAACTAAATATATGTCGACACAAAAAATCTGGTGTGACAAGCACAGAACACAACTTTCGATTACCGAAGGTAAGAGAAAGTTGTGTGCTGTGCGCCAGTCACACCAGATTTTTGAGCTTCTTTTTAATATTATTAAACGAATATTTATAATGCTGACATGCATGCTCATGTTTTTTTTTAATCTTAAAAAAAAATGATTTTCTAATTTGAAAGATAAGAGGTAAGAATGGATTTATCAAAATCATTTATGAATTTATATCTCCATTTATTACTTTCTCTTACCTATGTATATATGTAATATATATATAGAGAGAGAAAGTATTGGATTCATGTCAAAAATTCGATGTCGAGATTTTGATGGATCTTCACGTTTTGAGGTCCCCTGAATCCAAAAAGTGGTTTTCGCGACATGGTCTGTCTGTGGGTGGGTGGGTGGGTGTGTGGGTGGGTGTGTGTTCAATTTTAAGCATGAAGGAATTGAGCTAGGAGGTTGAAATTTTATATTTAAGTTAAACATCCACCGGGACCGGAAAAATAAGCTTTTAATCAAAATCGGCCAAAGAGTACTAGTACTTTACTGATGTACTTTTTCAGTTTTTTTCGATTTTCTCAAAATTTGCTCCAACGATTTTTTTTAAAATTCAAAAATCAATTATTTTTTAGATGCCTTTTAAAATGTATATTCTCATTTTGTGATTGAAATCTTCTGAAGACCACTTTACTCTTGTTCTCCATAGAAAAGATAGGAGAAATGGTTGCCATGGTAACAAAATATAAATATTTTGTCATACTTATAAATTTTACATCTTGAAAATCGCATGTACCGAGGGCTCGCTGGTGTAGTGAGCTAGGGTGTCAGCTTCTGCAAAGAAGATCCCTGTTCAAATCCTTGGCATGCAGGATTTTTCATTAAATAAAAATATCTATTTAATGTAAACAAATCCTTAAGCAAGCCCTGGATTGGAATATAGGATCTTTCCACAATAGCCCTCAGGCAACTCTACGAGGAGAGGGAGTTGCTGTGACATCCCGTCCTGTGGAAGGGACGTAAAGAAGGTTCCCTCTCAGTGATGCATTCTTCGAAAGGAGTAGGCTACACGCCGGTGCTGAGGGAGTCCCTCCTCAACTAGGACATCCTCCATAGCATAGAAGAGGTTATATAAAGGAGCCGGTTGGAACCAGAAATAAGGATTAGTTCACTAGCTAGAGACGAGAGCAGGAGGAGGAGCTAGAGACAGGAAATGATGTAACTTCACGGGGTGCCGGTAGATGGCTACGGCCAGAGGCCGGTTGGGTTTGAGGTGTGTGTCTTCGTACACGTAAGCACCTCGGGTAAATAAACGGGGATCCCGATAGGAATTTCAAAAATAAAAAAAAAAAAAAAAAAAAAAATCGCATGTACCGTACTGTCGGAAACTAAATACATGTCGACACAAAAAATCTGGTGTGACAAGCACAGTACACAACATTCGATTACCGAAGGTAAGAGAAAGTTGTGTGCTGTGCGCCAGTCACACCAGATTTTATATATTGGATTCCACTCAGGGGCGTATATAGAAATTTTTTTCGGGGGGGCCCGAACTCAAAAAATTTTTCTGTGGAAAATTTTTTTTTAAGAAACTATACTTTTTTCACACGAAATTTTTTGCGGAACAGTTTTTTTCTATTGCGGAACCAAAGTTGTCCATCCTGCGGAAAAATTTGTTGCGCTGATATCTGTATATCCCTATATATGTATATGTGTTTGGGAAATTTCGGGGGGGCCCGGGCCCCCTCGGCCCCCCCCCTTATATACGCCCCTGATTCCACTTATTGTCATTATTAATAAATAAAAAAAAATTTTCTCTTTTAATTAAAATTAAATATACAAATTAAACACTAGGTTATTTGTTTCAAAGGTTTTATTAATTAAAAATTAACACTTAATACGTATTTCGACAATTTCTTGTCATCATCAGAAGTGATTACATTCTAATACATGTAATCACTTCTGATGATGAACAAAAAATTAATAAAACCTTTGAAACAAATAACCTAGTGTTTAATTTGTATATTTAATTTTAATTTACAAAATGTTTCAACGAGAACCAACGGTCGAAAGTTTAAATCTTATTTCTCTTTTATTTTATTTGTTAAACTTTTGGCCTATGATTTTCATGTATGCAATTTGTGCTTGAAGATTGACAAGGATTTTTAACTCAAAGTTTAACAAATAAAATATAATAGAAAAAATGTTATATTTATTAATAATGGGTAGTGAGGAGATTCAAGGCAGCCAAAAGCAATAAAGAAAAAATATATTTATCTTTCGCTTTATTTTAATTTTTTAATTAAAAATGTTATCTATGTTTCGTGAGAGTCTAAAAGATCTTATAGACTCTCACGGGACATTGACACTCGCCTGATTTTATAAAAAAATATACCTGTGCACAAATTCGTGGCACGACAACATTGACAACTTTGTGCCTAATTAGTTTATATCCAACGAGGACTGAGGATAGATGAATAAATTTTGTGCGAAACGTCTCCCCAAAGCACCCAAAGGCTCTCTTTATTTGCTGCACCTGTCTGTACTTTCTCTCTTCCATTCCATAACATCAACAGCAACTTCCCTTCAACTTATAATTTTTCTTATTTCAATTAAATAAAAGTTTATATATATATATATTTTTAATAAAACGCATTATGGCGGATAAGCCTGTTGATAAAAATAATCTTGTTCGTCGAGAAGTGTTTGAGATTATACTAAACGGTGTGAACTCGGTCTTGAACACGTTACTTATATGTTTGCAACAACATTTTCCAGAATTTTATATACCAATTTATATGCAACTGCAAACAATTTTTAACGAAATGATCAGCCATATATGATCCGCTACTGCAAATTTTTAAAGTATATAAATTTTATAAAATATGTAACCGCGATCTTAAAACCCCTTATATACCAATTTTCACTCAAATCTAAAACTTATTTCAAATCTAGACCACTGTGCGTCAAAGTCTTCAATGGCCTGAGTTGCCGAAAAGACTGTGTGAATGTGTGTGTGTGAGTGTTTAAAAAAAAAAAGAATTGACTCTAATCAGTTAATTATGAGAATATCAAGTTAGTGTACTATTTACCTTTCATTTGCGAGATTTTTTCTCTTCTCTCACTCAAATCAAAACAATTATCTCTTTTAGGCAATAATTATTTACTTATGGAATATATAATATTTAAATGTCTCAATTGTGTTATTAAATATGTTATAATTCCTGACCTAAAAAAAAAACAATTTAAATTAGCCTTAATTCTAATCAGTTAATTTATAAGAATTATGAATTAATATTCTGTTTACCTTTAATTTCCCAAAAAATATTGAAAATTTTCTCTCTTCTATCACTTTTTCCCACTCACATAAACACTAAATAAAAAATAAGCACCAAAAAAGATATTTTCATTTACAACAAAAAGTGTATGTGGTAAATGAAATTAATAAAAAAAGAACAGCAAGAAGGTTTTAAATAATTAATTATCCCTTGCTTGCCGAATATATATATATATATATATTTGATGAATATATATATATATTTTTAAACCGTAAACCGAGCGAGAGTCTGAGAAAATCGTATCAGTGAGAATGAACGTGAAGGATTTGGATTACGAGCAAGCGAGTGCGGGGGCTGACGTGGAAGAGATCCTACCTAGCCTAGCACAATAGAGAGAGTATTTGTGACCCCGTCTCCACCATCCGATCGGTGGAGCCCTCGGGTCTGTCTGTCCCTAGCCTCCAAAGAGTGCACCCCTTGGACCCTCCAGGTTATTCCTGGAGAAACTGCCCCCTTCCCTGACTCGCTTCACTCATAGAGTCGCCTCAAAGTTACAAAAACATATCAGACTCCCGAATGCGCGAACAAACGACGTCTTTTCGCAAAACACAAGAACACTTGGAACCTGGGCTTCGATCTTTCTATCAGATCTCCTTATGAACCGTTTATGGAAGGAGTTAACGAGAATTTCTTTCATTTTAGCTCTCTGTTGGATCCTAAATTAAAAGAACAAATCAAGGCATCCTAACAAAACGAACGAGCTAAAAGATTAGAGTAGGCACCTGAAGCTAATGACAACGAATATCCAACAGAGGCTAAAATGAAAGTATTCTCGTTGGTTTCTCCACTAATGGGTTCACGAAGAGGAGCTACAGGTTCAAAAATCCCTCTCATTGGCTCGTTGGCATGGTGCACCCTCCACCCCTCTAGATTTAAATCTTTAAACTACATTTAAGATGTGAAAATACAATTGAATTTGTATTCGTTTGGCAATCACACCTTGAGCCCTGGGTATTTAGAAGATGATGAGGAAATCCCGCGGCGTCTCTCTGTGTCAGCTAAAAAGAAGAACATCCTCAAAAGCTAATCTAATCTACCCCCTTCAATATTCTTGCACCATGCTTAATACCTTTGTTCTGTTGACCCTCAGGAATCTGTAACAAAAGAAAAAATGACATTAGAATCACATCATTTATATATTTTTGGATTTATGTGTCTAGAGAATAAATATTCACCTCCTGAGGGGTTGACGGTCGCTCGAAGCCCCTTGCCTGCCACTCGTAGAGCTGATCCATCGGAGCTCCCTGCACTCGTAGAGCTGATCCAGCTGAACACTTTACACTTTACACTTAACACTGAACACTATTGCACTGGGGAAACACCAACCTGCAAAAGAGAAATTTGTTAAGAATCTTCCCTTAAGGGTCTAGCAATGGAATGAAATCAATTTTTCTTTATGTTTTTATAAATGAAGTTCAAAGGCCAGGGATTTATCCCCAAATACAGCGGTACTTCCTATATCCTCGGGGCCCGGGCCCTCTGTGGGGGCCCGAGCCCTTTGCGCTCCAACCTTAAAATACTAATAAAAAATAATTTTCACGGTTAAAATTTCAAATAAAAAAAATCATTTTCTTGAAAAATTCGGGCCCTTTAAGTTCAACGCAAGTTTGATAATATTTTTCACGTCTCAGGGTAGCTAAAAGCACAGATATCAGTGTCAAATTTTTAAAAAATTTCAAAAATTGTGTAAAAAATGTTTGGCATGAAGGCCACAATAGCCTTTTACATACTAAAAAAAACTTTGAGGGTGGGGGGGGGGGCGTATTATTAAGTAGCCCCGGGGCCCGTCAAGTCTGTCTGCGGCCCTGTATATCACCCTGTAAATAAATTGGAGTTTGATCTTAAAATATTCCTAAATTTTTACAGAAAAATAAATCCCGCAGTTGTTCTATTATGCTGTCATTTATAAATAGAAATAGAAGAACTGTAGGCCTTCGCAAAGAAGCTTAAATGTAAAGTACATTCGCCCAGTGCGAGTCATTGTATGAAATAAAAACTGGTTTTATTGTTTATTGTAACAATTTGGGGCAACGGATTAATGGCATTTCAATGGGGAAAATTGCTTTGAGATACGAGCAAGGTTAGGGAACGAATTAAACACATATCTCGAGATACCTCTGTAATGCATTCGGCGCAAAAACTTTATTCTAATCTATAGTTTGATCCTTAATGAATGTATCTAACTATAAAAGGTAAACGTAGGCTACCTACCAAAATGTAGGAATTATAGGAATCCTGGCCGATGTGCCCTGTTAACCCTCTCTGCACGACTAAAGGCGATGCTTAAAGATCGAGCAGCCAAGCGCAGGTTAAACTAGAAAGAAAAAAAAAAGAGAATTACGAAAAAAATCTTCATCTCATACGTATATATATACTTACAAAGAGAAAATTTAGCAAATATTTTTTTGAATATTTGGCATAATTTGGACAAAAAGCTCCCTACCCGATGTTTTCCAATATTTTTTACCCTCCCAATTCGGGGAATTAAGTGTTTTCCCTGGGCTGTCCATAATGTCCTCTATAAGGGTGAATTTATCAAAATCAATTAAAAATAAACATAAACATATATATATATATATATATATACCAGCTTTTAATTAGATCACCTGGTCACTTTATATATATATATATATAGGATTGGACCATAGTGAGACATTATTATTAATAAATGATTAATTTCGGGAGAAGTGGCTGAATGTATATTGAGTAGTGAGGAGATTCAAGGCAGCCAAAAGCAATAAAGAAAAAATATATTTATCTTTGGCTTTATTTTACACGCTTGTCGACGTTTCGGCCGATATTCCGGTAGTGATTTTTTTTTTTTTGTAAGAGACCTGGCTCGGCAAGTGATTGATGACTATTGAACCAGAAATCATGAAATCTGACGAATGTTCGCACAAACGTATTGTCAGGAGTTGCCAAGAGCCCGAGGCAAACAGCACATTGTCCTGATGAAGGCCGAAACGTCGACAAGCGTGTAAAATAAAGCGAAAGATAAATATATTTTTTCTTTATTGCTTTTGGCTGCCTTGAATCTCCTCACTACCCATTATTAATAAATATAACATTTTTTTCTATTATATTTTATTTGTTAAACTTTGAGTCAAAAATCCTTGTCAATCTTGAAGCACAAATTGCATACATGAAAATCATAGGCCAAAAGTTTAACAAATAAAATAAAAGAGAAAATTTTTTTTTATTTATTAATAATGACAATAAGTGGAATCCAATATATATAAATGGAGATATAAATTCATAAATGATTTTGATAAATCCATTCTCACCTCTTATCTTTCAAATTAGAAAATCATCTTTTATTTTAAATATAAAAATTGATTTATTCTAAATATATATATATATATATATATATATATATATATATATATAACATGAGCATGCATGTCAGGATTATAAATATTCGTTTAATAATATTAAAAAGAAGCTTAAAAAGGGAAAAAGATGAATATTATTAATGATAAGAAGCCAAAATGAAATCAAAACTATTTGGAAATTTATTTTTTTGTACATAAAAGGAAAAAAAATACTTAAGATTACAACTGCATCACAATAACACTTCCTATAAATTAATAAAACATGCTATCTATTTAAATCAGATTTAATAGAATTTTAAGAATTAAGAAACATGTGTAAAATGAATTATTTAAAATTTTATTACCTGTAATCTGTCAGTCTGATTTTGATAAATTGGAAAACAGACTATATTTTAAATTGACTCACATTTAAGAAAATAATTAGAGAAATTAAAATAATGAAATGAAATCAAGGATTTATCAAAGAATATAAATAAATAAGAATATGCAAAGAGATGAAAGGTTAACTGGGCAACGAGATTTGTTAGCTCACATACACACAAAATGATTTAATTTGTTAGAAATAAATATTAAATAATAATATCATGCGAAATGGATTAATTATCAAAAGGAATAATTAAATTTACCTTTGAACTGCGTTGAAAATAAGGATGAGATGAGCAATCACATGTTTACGATGCACAAATGACAGGTCGAGGGAACAAACAGGCAGGCCAGAGAAGCTGCCAAGATGGACGACAAACTCTTTGACAAATAAAAATATTAACAAAAAAAAATACTTTTTTATAAATTAAATTATTCTAATTTTAAAAAATAATTTAGAATAATTTTTTTATATAAATTTTTCTTTTTCTTTTAATTGATTTTTCATTATTTAAAAAAAAAAAATAAATTCAGATGTAAAGGGGCCCTTACACGATCAATCATACTGTCAGTCTGATTGAATCAGTCCAACCATCAGTATTTTCTTCATTCAAGTATAATTTTACACGTAGCATTCAGACTACCAGTCAGAATAAAGTTCTTTTTAGCTCATTCGACTGTGGGAAGCCACTAATTTTTCTTCTTAACTAAACTAACTTTGTTCCCTGCCACTAAGTAACAATAAAAAAAGAAAAAGAAAACGGCCATCAGTCTTCAGTCTTGCCCATACACGTTCATTCAAAACGCCAATCAGCTCAAATACTGTCAGTATGATTGATCGTGTAAGGGCCCCTTAAAAAATCACTAGTACTTTTTGGGGAATTTTGTTCAAAAGCTTCGGGCCACGTCCCAGGGAGGTGCCTAACTTAAATATAAAATTTCAACCTCCTAGATCTCAAAACGTGTATATCCATCAAAATCTCGACATCGAATTTTTGACATGAATCCAATACTTTCTCTCTGTATATATTAACATACAGTATATAGAGGTAAGAGAAAGTAAAAATAAAATTGAATTTAATGCAAGGAATATAGAAAGGAAAGGAAGTTGAGGGGGGGGGGGGGGGGGGAATAATTTTGTATTTAAATAAAATATGTGATATAAATGTTTTATTATATAGAGATTTAATGATTATTCATTGGATGATAACAAAAGCGTCAATGAATAATAAAACAGCCACATTTATAGACAAATCTATAAGCCTCAGCGCTTATTATTCTTAGACTAAAATTATTAATTTGAGCAAACAATTTAACGTCATTGATATTGAAATGATGATTATTTGAGGGCAAAACGAGTTGTTCTAATTGATGACACCGTCTGATGATTTGCTCTAAAGAATTCAAACTAAAATTACATATCATATAAATGTGTAGGATTTTAATATTCTGGAAAGCTGAAATCAAATCCTCGAGATCAGATGCAGAATACGAGATTTGCCATTTGCCAATTTGCACAACTTGAATTGAAGTGGAACCTTTAAAAATATTTATTATATTATAGGGTGCTTCGTTTATTCTAAAATGGCCAAGTTTGGAGTGAGGGACAACTTGATCAACTTGGAGAGCAAAGGATTGGTCAATGTGCAAACATTCCAAATTGGGACAAAAACTTAAAATAGAAGATAGATTGATTTCATCTGTGACGCCAACAATTAGGGACTTCAACGTCGAGCCAGAATTTGCAAGGATGTACCTCAATTGGGGTTGGTTAACCGAAAACAGAGACAATCGTTCCAGTTGGCGGAAATTCGGAATAAATTCTACAACTGCATTCGCTGGAATCTTTAAGCTAATGGAGTTTGTGTCAGGGCCAAGAGCAAAAAGGCTTTGGAGGCCTCTCAAAAGGGTCGACTCCGAACTCAAAAGACTTTTTACATTTAATGGAATTTCTTTAGAAAGGATTAAATTTAAAAAATTATTATTCGTTTCCAAAATTTGCAAATTTGGTAATTTTTTAAAAATTACATCTGAAGTATTTGATTCTATTGAATAAAAATATGAAACGTTGTTTATTGAGAAAAGACAAAGTGTTTGGTGCTTTGGCCAGGAGTTAATCATTTCGGCCGTGATATCCAGAGTGAACACATTCCATCTCAATTCTTCCAATGCGGGACAAAATTGCAAAATACTTTGCATCAACGAGTTTTCAATATTAAATGATTTTAAGCTTAATGATTTTAATGATGGAAGACATTTTAAAATTGCTCTCAAATCACAAGGTGTTAGAAATTGAGAATTTACCTCAAGATGCGTTAAATTTGGTTTTCTAGTTTCAACTAACATTTTCAGTTGATTAATAAGATTTTGCTCTACGGGCCTTACAAGTTGATAATCAAAAGGGTAGAGGCGCAATCTCCGTGTCCTTGCAGAGAGCAGCAATTGGAGGGCTCTCAGCATCAAATCGCTCTCTCTTTGTTCACTTAAATGCAACAACAAATCGTTCATCAATTCGTCAAGAAGAATACTCGGCAGAGAATTCCTCAATTTATTCTGATACTCCAAGAATTCTTGAGATTCCGTTGACACGTCAGTAGAGAGAAAGTCGACTAATCTGCTCTGGAATCCTTTCTTGATGAAGTCGGAGAAAGAGGCTGGAGAAGGCATTTCGGCGATGGGATCTACAAAAACAAAAATACAAATTACAAACAAATTATTTCTAAATGAATTCCTCAAATTTCCAGTTAATAGATTGTGATCTTAGCTCTAATAAATCCGCAGACGACGATTTTATAATTAAAACAAAAAATAAAAAAACTTACTTGTAAAAGAAGGATCTAAAAAATGCAAAAACGTCGAGAGAGAAGTTGTGAGTGAGCACTGCTTGATGACTGGAGGGAGTGAGCAACACACGGCACAAGACTGAACTCAGAGCCCTCACAGGCCTGTATTAATACTAAGCGAGAGGGGGAGGGGGGGAGGGGAGGGGGGCTAGGCCCCGCCCTCCTCTCCCACCTCCTCTTTCTAGAATTTAATCATATTACTTTCTCTTACCTCTATATATATATATTAATACATAGAGAGAGAGAAAGTATTGGATCCATGTCGAAAATTCGATGGATAAACACTAGGGTGGCCCTTATTTTGGACTTTTTCGATTTTTTACCGTCCTACACCTCCTAGATATACGGGTCTGGTTGAAAAACATAGAAATATAAAATTTCAGCTCATTAGGAGGTGATTTAGGCGACCCTAAAAGGTCAAAAGTTCAAAAAATTCCATTTTTTCCTCTTTGGACACCCCTAATGCTATTTATATTAACCCTGATTACAAAAAACAATTTTTTATAATATTCTATATCTTTTTTCCTTTCCAAAAAGCATTCAGGTGTGAAAATCAATTAAATATTAACGAAATTGTTATCAAAGTGACGTTGCAACCAAATATTGTATAAAAATATTTTGAACTCTTTTACACATCTACTTTTTGGTCCCATGCATAAAACATGTTGTCTGGGGATGTCTATCCAAGTTTTCGACTTCGAGGACCCTCGAGGGGGGGGGGGATCTTGAAAGCTTTAAATATAACTTTCTCTTGCCCAAAAGTAAGAGAGAGTTGTGTGCTGAGCGACCAGTCACACCAGATTTTATTTTTTAACATTCACACAGGCTTTTCGGCAACTTTGGCCATTTAAGGCTTTCAACGATACTCAGTATGTTTAATATTTCTTTTGGGGGTCCAGGCATTTCTATTCAAGCCATTTGGTATTCAAATGCCTTAAATAAAATCATCGGACTGCCTGGGGTCCGAACCCGAACAATAATAAGAAAGAATTATCATAAGATAAGTCCTTAATACCATCGCAAGGATGCGATTCCATTTCTAGACTCTGGATGTACTCGCCTGTAAGTTAGGCAACGCGGAGTGTCCTCTTAAAACGTTCCGCACGCCGCAACTCAACGGAGGGCGCAATGCGTGTTTCGCCTGCATAGGAAAACGCGAGCGAAAGACGCAGTTGAGTTGCGCAGGGCTTCAAGCGGCGTGCGGGACAGTTTAAGGAAGCACTCCGCGTTGCCTAACTTACAGGCGACTGATTCACTTTTTTTTAGGATTTTCTAAAAATATATTCAATTTAATTTTGAATAAAATTCATAAATGAATTATTTTTTATTTTATTTTATTTATCGTCTCGGCCGAGAATAAATTCTATCTCTATGATTGATTATAAATGTGAGCTTAGGAGAGTGGAAAAGAGTTGATACGGCCATGGTAAGGGAAACTTGTATCTCTAAGGTGAATGGGTGGCTAAAAAGTGAATAAATATAATTTGTTTAAAAAATAATAATTTTTACATTTATTTAGAATTAAAATTTACAATATATACAGAAATGAAATGTAAATTGTAAATTAGAGAATAGAAGGGAATAGAAGGGAATAGAAGGAAAGGAAAGCAAAGTGTGTGGATGAATTAGGCGATATAAATGTATTCGTCGCGACGATCGGGCGTGCGAGCTAAATACTCTTTATATATTAAATCGTCAATGCACTTTTTAATCATACTGATGGAGGGAGCGAATAACTTTTTAGATTGCGAGATAACCTGCAAAAGAAATGGAAATGGAATGAATAAAAGAAATACCGTAAAAGAAATAAAAGAATTTCGACATTTACCTCTTGAATAAGTTCATTATGAACAAGTTTCTTTCGACTTTTCATAATTCGGACGATTGCTGCATCTAAAGTGTATTTTCGACCTCTATCAATTTGTTCTTGAGTCTGTCTAATTTGTTGAGCAACAGGTTCCCGTTGTAGAGGTCCGTTGATGTTAAATTTTGTTCTTTTATTCGAAAACTCCATGTTAAGAGATAAAATACTTGTAGGTTCAATTGTCTAGAAAAAGAAAAGGAAGGAAATATTATAAGTTATTTGAATAAAATCAAATCAAATAAAAGAGACTTACAGGTGTGCTTGAGGTGAGTAATTTACAAGCAACTAGACTTGTCACATTTCTATTGAACAGTTCCTCATTCATTTCTAGCAATCTCTCGAGTTGTTGGCTTGTAAATGAGTTGGTTGTCATAAAAAGTAGCAAAATAGCCATTTGAGAAGCTTGCATCGTGATCAAATAGGGTTTATCCAGATATGTCAATTTTAATTCTCCTAAAAATCATTTCCATTATCAATTTTGACATTTTGTTTGACTTGTTAACCACAAGTTAACTAACTATCAATAGAATATACCTTTGCATAAATGGTGTAACCATGTCAATCTTCTCCCAGTGTACTTGTCTTGGTAGAACCTTTCAAACTAAAAACAATTATTTGTATTAGACGTCGCCTCTAATATTGATTGATATTAGGCAAAAGAATAATTACCCTTTGTAAATTTGTTGCAATTTGTTCTGGAATTGCAAAATATGATGAATCATTTTGCTTACAAGGCCAAGATCCAGTCTAGAAAGAAAAAAAGAAGAGAAAAAAAATGAATCAATTAAGAAAAGAAAAAACTTATACTATATATAGATAGGTACTTACTTGCAAAATATCAACTGAAAAATTCATATCCACTTTTTGTACATGTTCGTCTAGCCTCAAATAATTATTAAAAGTGTTGGTTAAATTGTCTGAAAGTGTCTTATCAGTAATCATTCGACGCAACTTGTTTGCGTATTCATAGCCCATGATTAGCTAAAAAGAAAAAGAAAAAGAAAAAGAATCAGTGGATGTTTGAGACGAGAAAGACCAAAAGAAAAGAAAAGAAATAAACTTACTCTAAGTTTATTAATCATGGCTTCTTCAGTATCCATTGACAGACTTTGTTGATTAATAAGCCTTTGGGCCAACATCTTTTCACACAATACTTGAAAAAGATCCTTGTCTTGAATATATTGGAATAAAGTTAGGGAATGTAAAACTTTCTCTTCTCTTTCACTTTCTGACTCCTTTACTTTTGAACATTTCTTAAGAAGATTATCGCAATATCTAGCCAACTAAAACAAAAACATTCTAGGCTTAGCTGATGGATGATCCATGTAAAAAAAAATGAATATTTTTAAATACTGGACGTTACCATTTCTGGAGAGCGGCACGGCGTTCTAGGATCGTTTCTCTCATTGATCACAACACAATAGGCTTTATCAAGAGCTCCCTTAAAATGAGGGTCTCCATTAAAGATATTTGCAATCATTTCATTATATTTCGTGTGATAACCGAGGAGGTTTTCCACAAATTGCTTTGATGATGTCATCTTCATACCGGTATCCGTCGTCGTCGTCGTCGTCGAGGCAACTTGAGGGAGAACCGATCGGAGCTGACAAGTCACGTGATCTTGGAATTCTTTAATCACAGCTGTGAGGCCATTTGTCGTTGGTTTTAAAAGATTGTAGAGTAAACAAAGGTCATCACTACGTTCTTGAACGATCAGCGTTCGACATTCGCTGACTAAGAACACCAACTGTTCATTTACCATATGCTCAATACAGCATTCTCGAAATTTGTCAAAAGAGCTGAAATTACAATAAATAAATATAAATATGGCTATATAGCATAGCATAGCATAGCATAGCTATGCTAACAGCTAAGTAAGTGGATAGGGATAATAGGACTGACTGTACCTTAAATGAAGAAATTTGGTGCTACGCAAAGTTTCTTGATCCAACCAAAGTGTTATTCGCTCCATGTACTGCCTATGATTGCATTCTTGTAGAATTGTAGCTATTTGACGCTTGTAATGCTCGGCGGTTGCTTCAAGGAACGGCTCTTCGAATATCTTTTGATACAACTGCACGCAATACAAATACAAATACAAATCAATCAGAGTCAATATCTACCAGTAAAAATGCCAAAGTATTTACCTGCAAATCCTTTTGATGACATTCTACAAACGACGATATCACTCCATGGATAATTGAAGGAGACATATGACAAGAGCCGCCAATTCGATCTTGATGAAATTCTTCTAACAAATGCCTTACAAGATCCTCTTGAAGAGTCAATACAATTTGCTCTTCCCATATTTTAAGACCTATTTAAAAAATTGCAAACAAAAACAGATTTATATTTTACAATAATATTCTACAATAGTTTTTTTATCCAGTTACTCACCCAGTTGGCCAATTTCCATTTTATTTCTTGCATCATGCACACGATGAAGTGCTGAATTCTGATTCTCTATAATTTCTTCGTTCAGCGAACTATGAATGCAAATAAATGATTAGAGGGGACTCCACGGATGCAGACCATTTCAGAGAAAACTTACTATGTTAAATACTTACAAATAAAGCTTATCTAAATAAATTAATCCTTGACTAAATTGAGTCCAGCCTTTAAAATACGCCTTTAACAAATTTATTTTCCTTTTTCCAATTTGCTTGTAATGTGTTTGCACATGTTCTTTTAAAAACATTTCCGTCTCAGAATATAATTTATCCATAAAGGGCTCGGGCTCTGCCACCTTTAGTGAGAATATTAGCCTGAAATTATTATATAATTCGAAAAAAATTATTATTTGCTCTATTATTCATAAATGGCAACACACACCAGGGCCAGTGGCGTCATTTGGGGGGGGGGGCAGGGGGGCATTCGCCCCCCCCCCAAGGGCTCTGATTTTTATAAAATTTTATATTATTCTAAATAAAATACTCCAAAATACATCTACGAGTATACAAACTGTACAAAATTAAACAATTAATTAAATTAAATATGTTTTGGCCAAATTTGAGTACCCATTTGTAAGTAAATTTTAAGAAAAAAAAAATGTTTGCCCCCCCCCCCAAGAAAAATTTGAAATGACGCCACTGACCAGGACTCTCGATATTATGATGATGGAATGGATATCAGGGCATGTCAGTCCCCCCTCCCCCCAGAGAAGTCAGACCTCGCTGTTTGACTTCCTCAGTGAGGCCTGCCTGGATAGAAACGATAGAAAGCTTAATCCATGCAATTGGTGGAGTTATTTTATAAAATATTTACTTAAATAGGCAAGAAGCTATTATCATTGAGATCCTTTACAATATTATAAATCGCCCCCGAGATTGGCGTAGTAGGTAGAGCGCCTCCCTCCTATACCAAACGTCGCGGGTTCGGACCCAGGCAGTCCGATGATTTTATTTAAGCCATTTGGATACCAGATGGCTTAAATAGAAATGCCTGAACCCCACAATTGATATATTAATCACAACGGTTATCGTCTAAAGTCTTAAATGGCCTGAGTTGCCGAAAAGACTGTGTGAATGTGTGTGTGAGTGTGAGTGTGAATGAGAAAAAAGTGTGAATGTTTTTAATTTAAAAAAAAAAAAAAAAAAAAAAAATATTATAAATCACATATTTTGTTATTTGTATGTGATGACACTAAACACGTTATGCAATTAAATTAAAACTAAAAAATACAAACATTTTGAGCAATCTCCTGTGAGCAGGCGTGGCATCTAGTGAGCATTTATGAATTCATTCACCTTCTAGCCTATTTATAGATATAAATTAATAAATGGACCGTTTATTTTGAAAGTGGTGTAAGTCCATTTTCTAATGTTTCGAGAAAATGAAAGTTTAACATATTTGGTTATTAAAAAATCTATTAAAAAAAAATCTTTTTTTTTTATAGAAGCCGTACAACCAGAGGTTTACTTTGCTTGAAAACTTTTTGCAGATTGAGATGCAAGAGGAAGCACTAATAAATCCTGATAAATAAAATTTTAAATTTTATTTCTTCCTCTTGCATCTCAATCTGCAAAAAGTTTTCAAGCAAAGTAAACCTCTGGTTGTACGGCTTCTATGATATTTTCTTGCGCTGTTTCGTCTATTACAAAAATCTTTTTACTAACCAAATTTCAATTGTAGAAAACATGGGAATTTTTTAAGAAATTTACCGCTAGCTAGTTATACCCGTGCATAGAAAATTTAAATTAATTTAATCATAAATTATGATGATATCTCATAAAAAAAAATGGACTTACACCACTTTCAAAATGAGTGGTCCAAATATAAAAATCAAATGAATATAAATATGTTAGCGTATTTAAATCTTTTAATTCACACATACATAGACAACATTAACTCTATTTAAATGTGCTTAATTTTAAAAAGAAAAGATTATTTAATCTTGGCATAAGAACACAAAGGGCTCTAAATGATAATAGCTTCTTGCCTATCCAGGGAAATATTCTATAAAATAACTCCACCAGCATCAGGGTTGGACCTCATGTGCCCTGGAATCCATTCCACGTGTTACGTAAGTTGAAAGGAAAAGAGAAAAGAAAAGAAAAGAGACTCACATGTATGCATCGGCCCAGTCTGTCGTTGTGATATCACCTAAAGAAATCACTCGTTGAACAGTTTCTTTCAAAGCTGGCCAAATTTCTTGAAAGTCAACATCTGAGGGCGTCGAAACGTCGAACATTTTGCAAGTTGATCAGTGGAGATATTTGCACCTTGTTCAACTCTGCCAGAAGCACGAATGAACTAAAGATGGATGGAACAAGTGAACCGAGAGAGCGGAGGGAGCTCTCTTCCCCCACCACTCGTCATATCTTTGACTCCTCCCATCTCCCCTCTCCCCTCCCCTCCCCTTCTCTCTCCACCCACTCTTTGCATATACATCTTTTTCCAAATCATCTAATAATAATAAATCTTACTTGTTAGAGTTATAAAAAATATTTCAAAATTACAAAAAAGATGCGATTAGATGCTAATCAATTATCTCTATTGGGCAAAGAATTCTTTTTATTTTCATTTTCCTACAGATAGATATCAAATATGATCTTCTCCTATACCAAACGTCGCGGGTTCGGACCCAGGCAGTCCCATGACTTATTTGAGCCACTTGGATGCCAGATGGCTTAAATAGAAATGCCTGAACCCCAAATTGATATATTAATTACAACGGTTATCGTCAAAGTCTTATATGGACTAAGTTGCCGAAAAGACTGTGTGAGTGCGAGAAAAAAGTGTGAATGTTTAAAAAAAAAAAATATGATCTTTTGAGAAGATGCAGCCAATATTATTTCATTAAATAGTGCTAACGTTTCGGTTCAGATTTGAACCATGATCGGAGCTACAAACATGTAATTTAATAATAAATACATCATATTGTCTGCATTCCTCTTGGAAATATTCCTTCTTGCCTTAGGCACAAGGGCGGATACAAGGGGGGTAAAGGGGGTAATTACCCCCGCCGAGATTTGGAAAAACGGGAAAAATTTTAGAAACCGCGAACGGAGCATGAAAAATTTTTGGTTCCGCAAACGGCACACGAAAAAATTTTTGGTTCCGCGAACGGCACACGAAAAAATTTTTGGTTCCGCGAACGGCATATGAAAAATTTTTGGTTCCGCGAAAAACAAAATTTTTCGTAGAAAAACTTTTGAGAACAGGCCTCCCCCCGAAAAAAATTTCTATATACGCCCACACCAGATTACCCCCCCCCGAGAAACACCTCTGGATCCGCCCTTGCTTAGGCATAATACTAGAGCTATAGTTATTAGGGGTCTAGGCATATTTATTTTTACCATTTGGTATCGATTTCTCCACAAAATGGTAATTTTGGGCTCTTAGGGGCAGGATTTTGAAAAACCTCGAAATCCGTTTCGAGATATATATTTAAAGAATCTTTTAGCGAAGAGAGCTAATTGATAGCTCATCTCGATTAAAAGTTATTAAAGAAAGTAAAAAATTTAATCAAAAAATGCATTATTATTAGGAGAGTTTTTACTCATAGGCCACATTTTTGTATTAAATATTTATTTAAAATATATAACGTTTCGACTGCTTATTCTGCTGCCGTTATCAAGTACTGTACTTCCTCTAATAATAATATTTCAAACCACAAAAGCTTTAATAAACACATTCCTGAAAAAATGTATTTTTTTCTAAAATGGCGATTGAGGGGCTTTATTTCTATTTTTGTTCAATGAAACATTCTAAATAGAATGTTATAAACAAAAGGTGAAATGTTGCAAGGTATTATCTATCTAGAGTTTATACAAACTATTTAAAAACCTTTTAAATACGTTTTAAGGCTTTCGGCCATTGACATTAGTGGATAAAGGGTTCTTTCAGATAAAATTCCTTATTTCCAAGAGACAAAAGAACCGAATACAATAAAGTGACCCTTGTGTGCCCAATATATTAAACAATAGCCTCTGGCTCTCTTTATCAGGTAGCCGAGATAATTATACATTCAGAATATAAACAAATTTTGTGGAATTAAAAAACAAATTTTTTTTAAACATTCACACTTTTTTCTCATTCACACTCACACTCACACAGTCTTTTATATATTATCTATTGTGGGTTGAGGCATTCCTATTTAAGTGGCTTAAATAAAATCATCGGACTGCCTGGGTCGGAACCCGCGACGTTTGGCATAGGAGGTAGGCACGCTACCTACTACGCCAAACTCGGGGGCTTGTAATTTTTTTGTATTTAAATCGTAAACAAAAAACATTTTTTTTTTTGTTATAATTTTATTTATACAAAACTTAACAGCGTCAAGGAGTGTCGAATGATTTGGCAGGACGCAAAATAGCGTGAATGACGAATGCGATTGACTCGTGTCGCAGGAGGCGATGTACAATTGTTCTCGAAAGACGTTAGAACAAAAATATTGCAATGTCAGCATTGGGATTAAATTTGCCGGCTTCAAACAACCAAGACTCCCTGGATCTGATAGAAAATATTGCAGAGATTTTGCATCTTTTACATGGAATTGTGTACTAAATGCGAAACAATTTCAAATAGAGTTGATAATTCTGCAGCGAACAATTTTTTGTTCTTTGATCCTTTTAACAAATTAAATATTTATTTATGCAAAAGTAAGTCTTTTTACAAGTACAAATGTTCTCAGACACTTTATTCATTCAATGTTAGAACAAAAGAACAAAATAATTGCCAGGAATTATCAGAGAAGGCTGGATTATGAGACATTTGATTTCAAAGTGCATTTGGACATCCCTCATGCAAAATACAATTTACAACTCAGGGATTTGCATAACAGGTTGCCCAATAAAGTTGAAATTAATCCAAAACACTCGGTGATATCTTTCTAGAAAGTATCCACTTTCATTTGAACTCATCTTTAGACGTGGAATCCAATCACATCGCTGGAAGTCTAACTTTGAAAATATCAATTGGATTGGAGACCAATCGATTTGAAATAAATAGAGACGGAGAGGTGGGAGAGGAGGGCGGGGCCTAGCCCCCCTCCCCTCCCCCTCCCCTCCCCTCTCGCCTAGTATTAATACAGGCCTGTGAGGGCTCTGAGTTCAGTCTTGTGCCGTGTGTTGCTCACTCCGTCCGGTCATCAAGCAGTGCTCACTCACAACTTCTCTCTCGACGTTTTTGCATTTTTTAGATCCTTCTTTTACAAGTAAGTTTTTTTATTTTTTTTGTTTTAATTATAAAATCGTCGTCTGCGGATTTATTAGAGCTAAGATCACAATCTATTAACTGGAAATTTGAGGAATTCATTTAGAAATAATTTGTTTGTAATTTGTATTTTTGTTTTTGTAGATCCCATCGCCGAAATGCCTTCTCCAGCCTCTTTCTCCGACTTCATCAAGAAAGGATTCCAGAGCAGATTAGTCGACTTTCTCTCTGCTGACGTGTCAACGGAATCTCAAGAATTCTTGGAGTATCAGAATAAATTGAGGAATTCTCTGCCGAGTATTCTTCTTGACGAATTGATGAACGATTTGTTGTTGCATTTAAGTGAACAAAGAGAGAGCGATTTGATGCTGAGAGCCCTCCAATTGCTGCTCTCTGCAAGGACACGGAGATTGCGCCTCTACCCTTTTGATTATGCTCGAAATGCAGAGGGAAATTCTTTAATAACGCAAGCGTTAACGTTAATCCAATCGAGAAAACCAAATTTAACACATCTTGAATTGAATTATGATTATTTAAATGATTTTTATTTACGAGGATGTTTAAAAGAATTTCCATCATTAAAATCATTAACTATAAAATCATTTAGCATTGAAGATTCAATGATGCAAAATATTTTGCAATTTTGTCCCGCATTGAAAGAATTAAATTTGATTATAGACCGTTTGAATTTCTCGGAGCTAAAAATTAACTCTTGGCCCAAACACGAAACACTTTCTGTGTTCAGAATAAAGAATCTTTCATATTTTTATTATTTTATAGAGCCAACTACGTCAGAGGAAATTTCAAAGAAACTCCCAAATTTACAAATCTTGAAGACAAATAATAATTTTTTAAATTTAATCCTTTCCAAAGAAATTGCACAAAATTTAAAGAGCTTATTAACTTTGACTAGAACACCCTTGAGAGCTCTTGAAACCCTTTACAAAATTCGCCCTGAAACAGACACAATTTGTTTACAATTTCTTGGAAGAAATTCACCTGTAGAATTTCTTCCCAATTTCCTCAGAGAATTGTCTATTTCTGTCTGTTTCCACCCAGCCAAATTGTGGCACATTCTTCAAAATTGTGGCTCATCGTTCAAGTCCCTGTCAATTGGCGTGACAGGTGAAGTCAACGTCTTTCGTATATTGAAGTTGTGTCCCGATTTGGAATTTCTATATCTTGACATGTACGAATATTTAGCTGTCCAAGTTGATCAAGTTGTCCCGCATTCGAAGCTTCGCCACTTTAGGATACACCAAGTATCCGCGTATTCAATCCCAATATTTTCAGGTTTAACTTCAATTCAAGTTGTAGAAATTGGCATTTGTAGACTCCATTCTCCATCTGACCTCGAGAATTTAATTTCCGCTTTTCGGAATATTAAAACTCTACACATTTATCTAGAATGCAATTTCACTCTGCATTGCATCCAAGAAATCATCAGGCGATGTCATCAACTAGAAGAGCTCGTCTTGCCCTCAAGAAACGATCATTTCAATGTCCAAGACGTTCAATCGTTTCTTCAAATTAATCATTTTAATCTCAAATTAATCAACTCTGACGCTTATAGATCGATCCATAAACACTCTCTGTTATTTGGGAGTGGCTTGAACGAATTATTATATGCCATCTCATAATTAAATGTCCATTTTATATCCCTTGCAGTCAATTTTTTCGCTTTTATTTTACATTTAGACTATCTGTATGTACTGTATATGTTGTAATTAATTGTATTCCGCCAATGTAATATAATCCCTACCAAAGAAGGCCAAGTCCTCTTTGGTTCTTTCTTGAATAAAATGGATGCTGTGCCACAAAAGGGACTGAGATCAATGGGCGTGCCAAGTTATGTACTCCAAAAGCAGGGCTTATTGTATTATGTACTTGGCATCCCTTTTTGTGGCACAGAATCCATTTTATACGTCTTGCCTTCAAAAAATGATCATTTTAATATCAAATTGTTTGTGCATTGCTGGTTTCTGTATTTTATCCTAAAATAATCTCAACATTTTAAGAATAAAATATTTATAAATTGATATCAAATATTTTATTTAAGTCAAATGATTATTCTTTTCTCAGGATTCCCTTTCTATATTCCTTGCATGAAATTGTAGTCTTTACTGTGTTGTTGGATTTAATACAAATTTGATAAACAAAAGGAGAGGATGTCAGCCAAACAGGATAGCCTCTACCCAATAAAAGATAACGTTTCGGCTTTATAACGCCATCATCAGGTCTTGTAAGAATTTCTGCAAGGCCAACTCGCAACAAATTTTGCTTTTATTTAAATTGAACAAAAAGAAAGAAATAATTTCATTCTCCTTGATTACAATTGTTTAGTATTTGTGACTTTTTTGTTAGCCTCCAGGCAAAAGCATCCCAACATGGAATCTCCATCCTTGTTTGGCCTTAGCACCAATCATGTAAGAGAAAGAGAGAAAAATCACCAAAGCAATTTGGGATATTTCTTGTTGCAATGCAAGTGGAAGGATCTTGAGTTGAAGCGAGGCGAGGCTGCCTGCCACAAAAGGGTCTATTTATGACTGTTAACGAGTGGGGGGGGAGGGATGGCTCCTTTGTTTTTTTATAGTTTTGTTCATATATTTAAACATTTGAAATAGTTTTTAATGATTTAATTTGTATTTATTTGTTTTTTGTTAGATTTTAAGTCAAGGTTAGGTATAGATTATAGATATTTGTTTTGTTGAAGAATTCTTGATTTTATTTTATTTTATTTTTAAAAAGAATTCACATGGCATGTTCTGCATATGGATGCATGAAACGACCTATAAAAAAGAGTAAAAGACAGCAAGGTGAAGAGGAGTCTGGGAAAACATTTCCTTTCCACAATGATAATTTCTTTTTTTAATTGACTAATCAACACTATTAGCAAGAGAATGATTGCCTGAAAACATTTAATTTTTTTGTACATATATGCATGCATGTCAAAACGATCTGCGGTTGAAATAAAATAATTTTGAAAGAGTTTTTTCTTAATAAGATAATTTTTCCTCACATTAATTTTCAAAAAAAAAGGCCCGAAATTTGATGATATATTAACATTATGATCAATGGCTGTGACGTCAGATAGGCGACATCTTTTATTCCAAAGCTTCCCTCCCCAGCTCCCTGGTCAAAACTGTGCTTTTCAATAGAACATTTACATACACGTTTTTCCCATTTCATTTTTATATAGTGTATATAGATTTTAATTTCTGAGTTGGCAATGCTGACGTCCAGTGGCGTCATTTCAACTTTTTCTTGGGGGGGGGGGGCATACGCCACCCCCCAAATGACGCCACTGCTGACGTCATTTTATATTAAAAGTCAACTAATTCTCTATCCGGCAAAGATCAAAGAGTTGAGTTAAGCATTGAGCAAGTGAGCAAATTTTGTTGTGTTGTTTCGTGCTTCTCTTAGAGAATAGAGTGAATAGAGCCTAGAGTAAGAGAATTTCATCAAGGCTGGCGATCTCGATGATTCAATATCAATAAAAGAGGGAATTTGGGACATTCAGGTCATTTTTGAATACAAATATTGAATTTTATTTTCACATTGTTCTGAAATCAACGACGTTGCCAACTAGACCAAGATATTTTCTGGTTTTTAGTGCTTTTCGATCCGAGCCCTGATACGATGAGACTCTTTGGAGAAATTTAAGCAATACAAATTTGATAGATGAACATGTAGTAGGCTACAAGTGGAAATGAATTTTTCAATTGTTTTCTAGACAGGTGCTTGGCCTTTTGAGCAAAATGCTTTATGCTCTTAATTTTCAAAATCCATTTATTCCAAGCGTTTTAAAATTTTCTCCAGGGGCATTGTAAGCATGGGCGTAGCCAGACATCTTGTTAGGGGGGCCAACCCCTCGTTAGGGCGAGAGGGGGGGGGAGGTTTGCAATTAATATATACATAGTTATTTATTTAATAAATTAATGTAGTGGATTGGGGCGTTAAAAAAAATTCCCAATGGGAAAAATATATATTTGTTTTAAAAATGCCTGGACCCCAATATGTATAATACTCATTAACGGATATCGTTTAAAGTCTTAAATGGCCTAAGTTGCCGAGAAGACTGTGTGAATGTGAGTGTGAATGAGAAAAAAGTGTGAATGTTTAAAAAAAAAAAAAATTATATATATTTGTTTGTTTTTTTTTTTTTTTAATTTTTAGGACAAGCCAGGGGGGGGGGGCAATGGCCCCCCTGCCTCCCCCTGGCTACGCCCAGGATTGGAAGAATTAAATTTGATCTCCAAGAAACTCGAAATGCATTCGTGGGCCAAAGCACCAAACACTTTGTGTTTTCTCAATAAACAACGTTTCATATTTCTATTCAATAGAATCAAATACTTCAGATAAAATTTTTAAAATATCAGGTACCAAATTTACAAATATAATATTTGAAACGAATAATAACACTAGTCGACAAAAATGAACTTTTTTTTCTTTCACAAGAATGAAGATATGAAATTCTAGAAGTATTTTTCATTCTGAATTCAGATATATAGTTAGAATTTTTCCATCAGGCACAGTTTTAGAGATATAGAGCAAAATAGATTTTAATAGAAAATGGGCTCTAAAACGGCTTTTATTTAGAATGTTCAAATTATTTTTAACGCGGACACCCCGTCAAATTATGCAGATATTTAGAATACATATAAATTTTAAGTTTCATCCCAATCGGAGGTCATTTAGACGTGCCGCAAACGGCTTAAAGTTTTGAAAAATCGAAATTTTCAAGATTTTTTTTGCTTTGGTCACCCCTAATACAATTTTAGATATCCCTGAATGAAAAAAACATATATTTACGATATTCTATAGTTCTTTGGCTTTCTAAAAATCATTCATTCGTAAAAATCTGTTAATTATTAACGAAATTATTAACAAAAACGTGAGCAAAGAAAAAACACAAGTACACTCACTGGACGAAAAAAATGGACCTCTTGTTCTTTTAGAACAGTGGTTAAAAACCGGGGGGGAACCCCCCCAAGGGGGGGTTTGGTTTTTTAGGGGGCGATAAATAAGGGGGGGGATATCAGTATTCAAAGGGAGAAAAATTTTTAATTTAATAAAATAAAATAATAAAGTTAGAGCCCGTAAATCTCCTATGGTCCGGATAGAAGAGGATACAATAGCTTATCGTAGAATAGGGTTCGCTTTAAGATAATTCCAATCTAGAATTGAAACGTCCATTTTTTTCGTCCAGTGAGTTTAAAAAACTTGTGTTTTTTCTTTGCTCAGGGGCCCCGGGCCCTTTGTTGTTAATAATTTCGTTAATAATTAACAGACTTTTACGAATGAGTGATTTTTAGAAAGCCAAAGAACTATAGAATATCGTAAATATATGTTTTTTTCATTCCCAGGGATCTCTAAAATTGTATTAGCGGTGACCAGAAGCAAAAAAAATTTTGAAAATTTCCATTTTATATAACTTTTTAAGCCCTTTTTAGCACGTCTAAATGACCTCCGATTGGGATGAAACTTAAAATTTATATGTATTCTAACTATCTGCATATTTTGACGGGGTGTCCGCGTTAAAAATAATTTGAACATTCTAAATAAAAGCCGTTTTAGAGCCCATTTTCAATCAAAATCTATTTTGCTCTATATCTCTAAAACTGTGCCTGATGGAAAAATTCTAACTACATATCTGAATTCAGAATGAAAAAATGTACTAGGTTCACTTATCAGATTTCTTGTGAAAAAAACCTTGTCGACTAGTGTAATTTTTACTTTCTCTTAACTCTATACCATATATATGTTAATATATATATAGAGAGAAAGTATTGGATTCATGTCAAACATTCGATGTCGAGATTTTGATGGATCTTCACGTTTTGAGGTCCCCTGAATCCAAAAAAGTGGTTTTCGCGACATGGTCTGTCTGTCTGTGTGTCTGTCGGTCTGTCTGTGTGTCTGTCTGTGAACAAAATATCTCAAGAACGAAAAGAGCTAGGAGGTTGAAATTTTATATTTAAGTTAGGCACCCCCATGGGACGTGACACGAAGCTTTTGAACAAAATCGACCAAAGAGTACTAGTACTTTACTGATGCACTTTTTCAGTTTTTTTCGATTTTCTCTAAATTTGCTCCAACGATTTTTTTTTAATTCAAAAATCAATTATTTTTTAGATTCTCTATAAAATGTATATTCTCATTTTGTCATTGAAATCTTCTGAAGACCACTTTACTCTTGTTCTCCATAGAAAAGATAGGAGAAATGGTTGCCATGGTAACAAAATATAAATATTTTGCCATACTTATAAATTTTACATCTTGAAAATCGAATGTACCCTACTGTCGGGAACTAAATACATGTCGACACAAAAAATCTGGTGTGACAAGCACAGAACACAACTTTCGATTACCGAAGGTAAGAGAAAGTTGTGTGCTGTGCGCCAGTCACACCAGATTTTTTAAATTTAATCCTTTCTAAAGAAATTCCCGTTGGGAGTCCAGGCATTATATTTAAGCCATTTGGGATTTGTGTCTCTGGTGGCATTTGTTGTTTTTGTTGTGCAGCCAAACAAAGGAGGCAAAGGATAAACATTTATTCTTTTCCCTTTAATCCGCTTTTGCCCGGCATTCTTTGCTTTGTTTCTATTGATCAAAAAAGAATTTCTCTCTTTGCTTGCCCCAAAATCTTGTGTGTTCTGTGCTGGCCACACCAGATTCAAGATGTAACCTCTCTATCTATTCTTTTAAAAAATATCAGCAGCGTCTCCAAAGGAAATTTTATTCTGTTTTATTAATTGAGAAATTTAAAACTTCTCAAAGAGAATTTAAAAAAAAGAGTATAAATAAATGTGCCCCCTCCCCTCCCCCCACCCCTAATAGATCGCAATCACAGAACTGAGGCCAGGGACGTTTTTGAGGGTAGAGGCCAAAGTGCATTTGCCGCCCCCTCTATAATTCCTATTTGCTTAATGCAACAAAAGCACAATAGATAGAGTTCATTGCTATTAAACATTAGTTCATTTACTTTAGTTAAAATGACCATTAATAATAAGAGGCGGGAGGGGCAGGTAACCGAAACAGTTTCGGGAAGACAAAAATTAACTTTTCCTACCCCACCTGGTTGGTGGGCAAAGTTAATAAAAAGGTCAATTTCATAAGAATTGTAAAAAGATTTTCTCAAACGGGGACCCCTTATGGATAGAAACATCCTGAGACAGAGATGAGAAATGAATGAATGATGAAGAGGCGGTACAAGAACAAAAGAACAAACGAACAGAAATGCCCCGTTGCACCGCATAGCCAGTATGTGGGCTCCAGGCATATTTATTTATAAATCGAATGCTTTGCAAAGGACATTAGAATTTGACCTCGACTCTTCAGAACGACATCCTGGGAGAAAAGAATTTCGTTATCTTTTGCGTTGATCGTCGAGTCCCTTAGAGAAATAGACTCGGGTCTAAATGGCCTCAGATGCCCAAACAAATAAAGCAAAGGAATGTAGGTACAGTCGCATCAAGAGAGCAAAGACCTCTTAAGGGAGAAGGGTAGCAAGTACAGTACAGACCATATTCTAGTTAAATATTCTCTGCAATTTCAAGGTCAAATTTCTTTGAGCTTTTTATTTTCTCTTACGTATATACAGCATATATCAATATCAATATAAAGAGAGAGAAAGTTTTGGATTCAAGTCAAAAATTCAAGAGATTTTAATGAAAATACTCGTTTTGTAAAATATAAATTATATGGCCTCAGTAGCCGAAAGGGCAAAATGAAAAAAAAAATCTGGTGTGACTGGCGCACAGCACACAACTTTCTCTTACCTTCGGGAATCGAAAGTTGTGTACTGTGCTTGTCACACCAGATTTTTTGAGTCGACATATATTTAGTTCTCGACAGCACGTAACATTTGAATTCAGATGTTAAATTTATAAGTATGGCAAAATATTTATATTTTGTTACCATGGCAACCATTTCTCCTATCCTTCTCTATGAACTACAAGAGTAAAGTGGTCTTCAGAAGATTTCAATTGCAAAATGAGAATACACATTTTAAAGAGCATCTAAAAAGTAATTGATTTTTGAATTTAAAAAAAAATCGTAGGAGCAAATTTTGAGAAAATCGAAAAAAACTGAAAAAGTACATCAGTAAAGTACTAGTACTCTTTGGCCGATTTTGATTAAAAGCTTATTTTTCCGGTCCCGGGGGGTGTTTAACTTAAATATAAAATTTCAACCTCGTAGCTCAATTCCTTCATGCTTAAAATTGAACACAGACACACACACACACACACACACACGCACAGACAGACCATGTCGCGAAAACCACTTTTTTGGATTCAGGGGACCTCAAAACGTGAAGATCCATCAAAATCTCGACATCGAATTTTTGACATGAAACCAATACTTTCTCTCTCTATATATATGTATATTAACATATACATAAAGGTAAGAGAAAGTAATACTATACAGACGCAAACGAAATAATTCATATTACGAAAGAAAAAAACTCTGGGGTGACAAGCACAGAACACAACTTTCAATTAACAAAAACAAAGAAAGTTGTGTAGTGTGCTTGTCACCCCAGAGTTTTTTTTTTTTTTTTTTATAAATTTGTTAATTTCAACAGCCCGGGAGCCGTGGCTCAGTGGGAAGACATTAGCTTCTCGCACCGGAGTCCCGGGTTCGCTTCCCATCCCAAGCGAGAAAAATTTATTTCATTTGATTTGACTACAAATCATTTGAAATAAATAGGGATGGGGTCTAAATGGCCTTAGATGCCGAGAAGGACCTTAAAAAAAAAAAAAAAAAAAAATTTCAACAAATTTTTGATTTATCCATCGATTTGAGCAGCAAATAGTACAAATTTATTATTAAGCGAGTTGGAAAAAGATTCAGCCTCCCAGATGTATAGGCAAGGAGTGGGGGAAGAGGGGAGGGGAGGTGGGAGGAGCCAAAGAGGACGAGTGGTGGGGGAATAAATGCATTTATAGACATTCAAATCAATAAATTTTATATTTCAAGAAATGTTTATAATCTCGACTCCTGGGATTTCTGAGCAAGGGCGGATCCAGAGGTGTTTCTCGGGGGAGGGGGGGAGGTAATTACCCCCTTTACCCTCCCCCTTGTATCCGCCCTTGTTTCTGAGCGACACAGAAACGGGCACAAAAGAAGAAAATTGATCGTTGCTTAGCAAGAATTTTTAATGAATTCAGGAGATGAAAGAAACAGTATCAACAGCAGTTCAGGAAGTTTTTTTCTTTTCGCAGGTTCTTAGGCAAAACGGTAATAAAGAAAGACTTTATTTTCATTGGAAAATTTTAATGGAATAGACGACCAGTGTGCGCATTGTCCTGGTTTCGGCCACAAGGACCATCGTCAGGCCTGTGAAAATACATCAAATTGTCAACAGGGTATAGATCACAAGTAGAATACACAATTTTTGAAATATTTTCAAACACAATCTCAAGTTCATTACATATCTTTATATGTATAATGAAAACAAATTAAAATCTTAAAAAACATTTTCAATTTTTCAAAAAACATACCCATAAATTTTCGATCTCCATTTTTGTATCTTATTTATGCCAATAATAATCTTAACTGTGAGGAAGAATTTTTAATCCGACCTTTGCTCAGGTATTCAGGTGCTTGAAGGCTTAAAAAAGGCTTTGAGAGATAAATAAATGTTTGACCCTTCCCTCCTAAGTGTTCTCTATTGTCCTTGTCGTTTATTCTAGGGATTATGAACAAGCAATTGTTTAAAAAGGCTTTGTGCATTCGGGCTTCCATTCTTTTGTGTCCTTAATGAAGGGCATCTTGCTTGTTAGTTAGAAAATTCACTTGCTTTTTGATGTTATTTTCCTATTATAGAATGCAGAGAAAGCTAGACTAGAGTTCTTTATTTATTTATTTATTTAATTCCCACAGCTTGTCATGAAATATCAGACAAGGGCTTCATATTAGACTACATCCCTGATGTACAAATTAGTATTTGTTAAATAAATTTTGATTTAAGTATATAACGCCAAAAAATTCAAAATTGAGTTAAGCACGGAATATTGTTTCAAATGCTATATTTAAGAGTATTTTTTTTTTTGAAATATGTCCTAAAAAAATTTATATTTAATGTTACTTGCAAAATTGACAACAAAAATGATATATAATCCAATCAAAACAAAAAAACTTTAAAGAAAATTTTCTCAAAACTCGGTAGCTGGCGCTTGACACACTAATGCATAACAGGATCCAATTAGATTAATGATATAAGAGGATGCAGCCAATACTAAATAAAAAGCATCTATTTTGTTAACGCTCTTTATTTAGGAACGTTTCGGCTATGATCAACCCTTAAAGCCATCTTCAGCCCTTCAAGAGTATATTTTTTTATATTATTAACACACAAAATAGATGTTGTCATAAGAGATATAATTTCAGGTCAAATGTATTTTTTAATTAAAAACTTTTATTTTATTTAACTTACTCTTTCAAAATCACCAACTTTGAGCCTTTGCTTAAGGCACTTCCCGATGGGCTAGAGGTGTGAAATTTGTTATTTAAGGGTCATTTTTGATGACGCGAATTGTGAGTCGGGTTTTAGCAAAATTGACCAAACTAATGTGGTACTTTATTTCACGCATCCTGCCTTCTTTTTTTTTAATATTCTATAATAAAAAAGACTAAAAAGTTTAAAATAAAATTATAATAAAAAAACTTAAAAAAAAAATGCTTTTATTTAAATTGAAGCAAAAAGAGAGAAATAATTTAATTTAATTGTTCTTGTTAAAATTGCAGAATATTTATGACTTAAAATAAAAGCGTGGGGCGCTTCAAAGTGATTCCGAGGCTCTAAGTATATACAATTGCTTAAGCTATTAATGTGCGCCCCACGCTTTTATTGTAAGTCATAAATATTCAACAATTTTAACAAGAACAATTAAATTATTTCTTTCTTTTTCATTCAATTTAAATAAAAGCATTTTTACTTTTTTTAAAAGTTTTTATTTTATTATATTTTTTCAATTTTCGTTACCCACAAGAGAGATACAGTAAGAGAGCAAAGCCTTGAAAAATTGAAAAAATACATTCGACTCAATACATTTGACCTGAAATTATATCTCTTATGACAACATCTATTTTGTGTGTTAATAATATAAAAAAATATACTCTTGAAGGGCTGAAGATGGCTTTAAGGGTTGATCATAGCCGAAACGTTCCTAAATAAAGAGCGTTAACAAAATAGATGCTTTTTATTTAGTATTGGCTGCATCCTCTTATATCATTAATCTAAATTTTGTTTTTTTCTAAATATTCCTAAGTTGAAATATTTTTGGAAAATATCACAAGTGATATCTCCCCCTCCCCCCCTCCTCCAAAACCTGGACAAAAGCCTGGACCCAAGGCCAGAAACTAGAGGGACAGGAGGGTTTTTTTTATAACAACCCCCCCCTTGGGGTTTTTTACACATCAAATTATGATTTGAAAAAAAGATTTAAAAAAATTCCTTTAACACGAGGATTTCTGGCTCCATAAAAATAAAAAGGCTGTCATCACGGAGACATTTACGTTTTTGGGGCCAATTCTGCGCAGAAACGTGCGCAGTTTGAAAGCTGAATCAAAAACTTTTTTAGGGAAGAAACTCTAATAGGGCCTTAATATACATGGAAATATATATTTATAAATAAAATAATATATAGACACACCTCGTTTGGAAGAAAATAAGCTAAGAATTGTTTTTTACTATTTTTACAAAGGATTTTTGCTTTCTTTAGGTAAATAACAAATAAAACAATGAAAATTTTATTTCTTTAAAATTTTGTTAATCATAAAACTAAAATGTATTTTTATATTATAAAGAAATGAAAGCATTCATATATTATATTAAATATAACTTGATTGTGATTTGGAAGCCTGGAGGTTATGGTTTGGAACCTCTGAACTGAATGTTCAGTCGAAAAGAAACCTGCAACCAAAAAACTACCGCGTTTTATTTTATTAACTACCAAAACACGTGCACAATTTGAATTTAAATCATTTTTGTTTGTGCAAATCCATCTAAAATAAATATTTTAGCTATTATCAAAGATTCTATTCCAAGTGACAATTTGAATAATAATACCTAATGTTATTTAAGAATTATTTAAGAATCTAAATTTTATTTTACAAATGAGGTGTGTCTACATATCTTTTACTTTTATGATACTTAAATATTGTGCAAAAAATTGAGTAAAATATATTTGTACATTTCTATAAAAATATGTAAGAGTTTGTAATTTCAATCAAAAGATTTATTATTATGGCGAATTGGAAAAAGATGTATAGGCAAAGAGTGGGAGGAGAGAAAAGGAAGAGAGGGGAAGGGTGTAGAGGGGAGGGAGGGGAGGATGGGAGGAGTCAAAGATATGACGAGTGGTGGGGGAAGAGAGCTCCCTCCGCTCTCTCGGTTCACTTGTTCCATCCATCTTTAGTTCATTCGTGCTTCTGGCAGAGTTGAACAAGGTGCAAATATCTCCACTGATCAACTTGCAAAATGTTCGACGTTTCGACGCCCTCAGATGTTGACTTTCAAGAAATTTGGCCAGCTTTGAAAGAAACTGTTCAACGAGTGATTTCTTTAGGTGATATCACAACGACAGACTGGGCCGATGCATACATGTGAGTCTCTTTTCTTTTCTTTTCTCTTTTCCTTTCAACTCGTACGTAACACGTGGAATGGATTCCAGGGCACATGAGGTCCAACCCTGATGCTGGTGGAGTTATTTTATAGAATATTTCCCTGGATAGGCAAGAAGCTATTATCATTTAGAGCCTTGACCAGCGGCGTAACTAGCCTTTGAGGGCGGAGGGGCGAAGCTCAACTAGGGCGCCGTTTTTTAGTTGTAATATAATTTAAAAGAAAACTATCAATGTTTTTGAACAATCTATGGAAAGAATATGATAAAATCACCGACCCTGGGCTATATCTTAGTTGCCCTAGGGCGCCTATGTCGGTATCGAGGGGTGCCGAAGGCTTGATGCGCCTGGGGCGGAGGGGCGAGCGCCCCCCTTCGCCCCCACCTAGTTACGCTACTGGCCTTGACAATATTATAAAGACACTTATTTCGTTATTTGTAAGTGATGATTGAATCTTTTAATTCACACATACATAGACAACATTAACTCTCTTTAAATTTGCTTAATTTGTTTATTATGCCCGTCCCTGACTTGGTTTGTTTGTTTTTTACGGAGTTGAAATGCTCTTTTAGACGGGCTTTTGCTCAATTTGGCATCTCTTATTATTAAATGCTTTTATTTAACTTACTCTTTCAAATTCACCAACTTTGAGTCTTTGTTTAGGTTATTTTCCGATAAGCTAGAGGTGTGAAATTGAATATTTAAGGGTCATTTTTGATGACGCAAATAGTGAGTCGGGTTTTAGCTAAATTGATCAAACTAATGTGGTACTTTATTTCACGCATCCTGCCTTCTTTCTTTTAATACTCTATAATAAAAAAGACTAAAAAGTTTAAAATAAAATTATAATAAAAAAACTTTAAAAAAAAAATGCTTTTATTTAAATTGAACTAAAAAGAGAGAAATAATTTAATGGTTCTTGTTAAAATTGTTGGATATTTATGTCTTAAAATAAAAGCGTGGGGCCCTTCAAAGTGATTCCGAGGTTAAAGACAATTCCTTATGCTATCAATGTGCGCCCCACGCTTTTATTTTAAATCATAAATATTCAACAATTTTAAAAAGAACAATTACATTATTTCTCTCTTTTTAGTTCAATTTAAATAAAAGCATTTTATTAAATTTTTTTTTTTATAATTTTAATTTAATAAGAGGATACAGGAGCAAGCAGCCAGGTAGTTAGTCTCCACGAAATGAAACTCTCTATTGAGGGAACAGTTTCGGTTTTAATGAAATATAACCATCATCAGTCGATTATTTGAATATTTACAAACAATATATGACTGTTACATACAGTGTGAGCTCAAATGACAAAGCATTGAGTCATATTGCGGAGTTGTCAGTAGATGTGTATTATACATAAATTATTTGTATAAAATACAAAGCAATGCAATCAGCTTATAGGATACGCCATGTTTGAGATACAAAATTGTTTTAATTAATGAGAGATTTTATTTATTACATCTGATATTATAGTAAATATTTTGTAAAATGACCTCTTAGAGGGTCAGAGGTGATGATGGTATACCGAACTCTTGTTTGTTTATTGAAAGGCGATAATCCAGCCTAACCCAAGCAAATCCCTCCGAGCGAAAGTCAATGGCAATGAGTTGAGACAAATTTCTTGATATTCGAATTTTTTATATAAAAAAATCTGATGGGACTGGCGCACAGCACACAACTTTCTCTTACCTTCGGGAATCGAAAGTTGTGTTCTGTGCTTGTCACACCAGATTTTTTGTGTCGACATGGATTTAGTTCCCGACAGTATGGAACATATGAATTCAGATGTAAAATCTATAAGTATGGGAAAATATTTATATTTTGTTACCATGGCAACCATTTCTCCTATCTTCCCTATGAAATACAAGAGTAAAGTGGTCTTCAGAAGATTTCAATTGCAAAATGAGAATATACATTTTAAAGAGAATCTAAAAATTAATTGATTTTTGAATCTAAAAAAAAATCGTTGGAGCAAATTTTGAGAAAATCGAAAAAAACTGCACTAGGATCGCATCAGGATGACCCTATTGAAATAAAATCCATTTTTCATCAGGTTTTCCAGATCATGTCCACGTAGGGAACTTTTAAGGTTTGCCTTACTGGAAAAAAAATATTTCTCATCGGGTTCCCCAGACGAGTTCCATGTTCCATAGTAGGATGACATCAGGTTGACCCAGTTAAAAAAAAAATTGTATTTTTCATCGGGATTTCCTGATTATGTCCATGCAGGGAACCTTTCAGAATTGCCTTATTGAAAAGAAAACTATTTTTAATCAGGTTATCCTGACGAGTTCCACATTAGGATCGCCCCAGGATAGCACTAATGAAAATAAATTCTTATTAGGAGAATTTTTAATTATAGACCACATGTTTGTATTAAATATTTATTAAAAATATATAAATATAGAATAAGCAGTTGAAACGTTGTACAGTATTTATATATTTTTAATAAATATTTAATACAAAAATGTGGTCTATAATTAAAAATTCTCCTAATAATAATATTTCAAACCACAAAAGCTTTAATAAACACATTCGTGAAAATAAATTCATTTTCCATCGGGTTATCCTGATCATGTCCACGTAGGGAACTTTCAAGGTTTGCCTTACTGGAAAATAAGACTATTTATTTTTATCGGGTTCTCTAGACGACTTCCATAGTTGGATGGCATCAGGATGGCCCTATTAAAAAAATTGATAATTCTTAAAGTATTAACTAGTGATGAGAAGTGGCTGTAGACTTTAAATTGGGTATAGAAAACTTTGCAGCCAAGGAATTAAATAAAAAACTTTTATTTAATTATTAACCGTCGACGTTTCGGTCGCAAACCACGTCGTCCTGAGGAAGGTCTTGATTTGCGACCGAAACGTCGACGGTTAATAATCATAATGACCTATACCTTACCCGTTTGCCAGGTTGTCCTGAAAACGTCCTTGTCGGGTCCTTACAAAAAATTCTAGTCGGGTAATTTATGTATAATACACATCTACTGACAACTCCGCAATATGACTCAATGCTTTGTCATTTGAGCTCACACTGTATGTAACAGTTATATATTGTTTGTAAATATTCAAATAATCGACTGATGATGGTTATATTTCATTAAAACCGAAACTGTTTCCTCAATAGAGAGTTTCATTTCGTGGAGACTAACTACCTGGCTGCTTGCTCCTGTATCCTCTTATTGTTAAATATAACAGCCACTTCATCTCTTCAGGTTTAATTTAATTGCATAACGTGTATAGTAGGGTGGCCTTTTGAAATCAATTTTTGAATTTCCTTATTTTACGCTGCTCAAAAGTTTCCTTTTACAAAAAACATAAGATGTGCAAAGTTTGCCATCGATCCGAAAATTCTTTCCCGAGGCTCAAAGCCCTTGAAGTTGTCCAAAAATCGATTTTTTGCTAAAATTTTCGATATTTTCTATTATAATATCCTAACGAAAAACAAATGAGATTTCCAATAGTAGCACCAGAAAGGAAATTTAATGCTCTTTAATTTTGATTATTATCATATTTGACCTAAATGTGACTGTTACCGATATAATGGGATCTAAAGCCCGCGCGCTCTTGAATAGTTGCTCACAGAATATATGTGTCATTCCATGCCAAATCGACAAATTTCTTTCCTGACCCCCGCGGATTTCGCCGAAAATTTCCTATCTTTTTTCTACCCCTTGAAAGACATTTTTGAGAATTTTTTCAAATTTTTTTACCCAACTAAAAAAAAGTTATGGATTTTTGAAAAAAAACCGCTCTTTATTTTCAAATAACTAAAAATTATTTTAAAATTGATATTTCGGAACCCCGCAAGGCTATAAAAATATTGTTTTTTAATGTAGTTTTCAGAAAAAAATACAAAAACAAATTTCAGAAGCCCGGATATATGAAATATTTCAGTTTTTTGAAAAAACCCTAATTTTAAATCGATCATTTTTTTTTTATTTTTTTTAAGTCAAAAAAAACTTCAACTAATTCTACAATTACCCCCCCCCTAATTTCAAGATGTGCCGACGATTGCTTCTATTTTTTTTTTGGTTATAAAAAAATTTTTCTTGAAATTTGGTTTATTTTTTACTTAACTTTTTAATGAAATTTTTTGAGCTTTCTTGTGAAACTTTAGAAGTTAAAAATGATATTTTATTGTTAGTATGATGACTTAAAATTTTCGAATAAAATTTCATTAAAAAGTTAAGTAAGAAATAAACCAAATTTCAAGAAAAATTTTTTATAACCAAAAAAAAATAGAAGCAATCGTCGGCACATCTTGAAATTAGGGGGGGGGGTAATTGTAGAATTAGTTGAAGTATTTTTTTTTTTAACATTCACACTTTTTTTCTCATTCGCACTCACACTCACACACACATTCACACATTCCCACAGTCTTTTTCGGCAACTCAGGCCATTTAAGACTTTAGACGATATCCGTTATTTATTACGATAAAAAAAAAAAATTAAGGGGTCCATTCTTATTTAAGCCATTTGGTATCCAAATGCCTTAAATAAAATCATCGGACTCCCTGGGGTCCGAACCCGCGACGTTTGGTATAGGAGGTTTTTTTGAGTTAAAAAAAAATGATCGATTTAAAATTAGGGTTTTTTTCAAATAAAACTGAAATATTTCATATATCCGAGCTTCTGAAATAATTTTTGTATTTTTTTCTGAAAACTACATTAAAAAACAATATTTTTATAGCCTTGCGGGGTTCCGAAATATCAATTTTAAAATAATTTATAGTTATTTGAAATAAAGAGCGGTTTTTATCCATAACTTTTTTTTTAGTTGGGTAAAAAAATTTGAAAAAATTCTCAAAAATGTCTTTTAAGGGGTAGAAAAAAGATAGGAAATTTTCGGCGAAATCCGCGGGGGTCAGGAAAAAAATTTGTCGATTTGGCATGGAATGACACATATATGCAACTTATTATAAGAAAAATCTAAATTTTTTCTATTTTTTATTCGGTTAACCTCTCTATCATGCCTTTCAGAGCCCCCCGCCCCCCCCCCCCCACCCCTCTCACATTCTCTCCATTTGGACAGAAAAAATATTAATTAATATTATAATTTTTGTATTAAGGAATAGAATGCAGCTATTTTTATTCCATTTATTAGGCACTTCAAGCCGACGTTTCGGTCAGATTTGCGACCATCCTCAGGGTTGAAGGCTTTCAATAAAACTCAATAAGTCGAATGAGGACTTTTATTGACACCTTTAAGCCCTGAGGATGGTCGCAAATCTGACCGAAACGTCGGCTTGAAGTGCCTAATAAACGGAATAAAAATAGCTGCATTCGCTCTTTCTTTATTCCTTGCTACAAGATCTATCTAATCAGCTAACCACCTCACACTAATATTATAATTTTTAACTTAAAAGATTTCTTTATTAATGCTAATTTGAATCTATAATAAATCCTTAATATCACTTTTAGCCTCCCGTCGTTGGATGTGCCACTGCCTCCCCCTCCCTCAGTCCAGAAATTTGGGCCTCCATCTTAACAAAACTCAGGGACCATAGTCATCTCTGGGCTGATATGTTCTCTGTTTTCAGTTAACATTTTTTTGGATAATTATCCACAAAACAGTTTTGAATTTTTTGTTATCAATTTGAACATGATTGTAGAAGTACCTGCTGTAACTCCCAATTTTGAATTAAATATAACTTTTAAAATAATATCCAAGATATGGTGTCAGTAAGCTAAGAATAAAGAATAAATTATCTAAAATAGCGCAGGTGTTCTTTTTTCTACTAGTATTCACAGCATTTGGGACAAAACAAAGAGCTTTAATTGTTTCTGAAAGGCACCAGTCTTCACTTAAAGCGCCTCAAAAATAGTTAATGGAATTCTGGACTCCTATTAATTGTTCTTTACCGTCATATGGCTAGACGCTCTACTGTTTCGTTTCTATCCAGGCAGGCCTCACTGAGGAAGTCAAACAGCGAGGTCTGACTTCTCTGAGGGGGAGGGGGGGACTGACATGCCCTGATATCCATTCCATTCCATTCCATCATAATATATATAGCAAGAGTCCTGGTGAGAATTTCCTTGCAATTTATGAATATATAAGGGGATAATAGAGCAAATAATAATTTTTTTCGAATTATATAATAATTTCAGGCTAATATTCTCACTAAAGGTGGCAGAGCCCGAGCCCTTTATGGATAAATTATATTCTGAGACGGAAATGTTTTTAAAAGAACATGTGCAAACACATTACAAGCAAATTGGAAAAAGGAAAATAAATTTGTTAAAGGCGTATTTTAAAGGCTGGACTCAATTTAGTCAAGGATTAATTTATTTAGATAAGCTTTATTTGTAAGTATTTAACATAGTAAGTTTTCTCTGAAATGGTCTGCATCCGTGGAGTCCCCTCTAATCATTTATTTGCATTCTAGTTTGCTGAACGAAGAAATTATAGAGAATCAGAATTCAGCACTTCATCGTGTGCATGATGCAAGAAATAAAATGGAAATTGGCCAACTGGGTGAGTAACTGGATAAAAAAACTATTGTAGAATATTATTGTAAAATATAAATCTGTTTTTGTTTGCAATTTTTTAAATAGGTCTTAAAATATGGGAAGAGCAAATTGTATTGACTCTTCAAGAGGATCTTGTAAGGCATTTGTTAGAAGAATTTCATCAAGATCGAATTGGCGGCTCTTGTCATATGTCTCCTTCAATTATCCATGGAGTGATATCGTCGTTTGTAGAATGTCATCAAAAGGATTTGCAGGTAAATACTTTGGCATTTTTACTGGTAGATATTGACTCTGATTGATTTGTATTTGTATTTGTATTGCGTGCAGTTGTATCAAAAGATATTCCAAGAGCCGTTCCTTGAAGCAACCGCCGAGCATTACAAGCGTCAAATAGCTACAATTCTACAAGAATGCAATCATAGGCAGTACATGGAGCGAATAACACTTTGGTTGGATCAAGAAACTTTGCGTAGCACCAAATTTCTTCATTTAAGGTATAGTCAGTCTATTATCCCTATCCACTTACTTAGCTGTTAGCATAGCTATGCTATGCTATGCTATGCTATATAGCCATATTTATATTTATTTATTGTAATTTCAGCTCTTTTGACAAATTTCGAGAATGCTGTATTGAGCATATGGTAAATGAACAGTTGGTGTTCTTAGTCAGCGAATGTCGAACGCTGATCGTTCAAGAACGTAGTGATGACCTTTGTTTACTCTACAATCTTTTAAAACCAACGACAAATGGCCTCACAGCTGTGATTAAAGAATTCCAAGATCACGTGACTTGTCAGCTCCGATCGGTTCTCCCTCAAGTTGCCTCGACGACGACGACGACGACGGATACCGGTATGAAGATGACATCATCAAAGCAATTTGTGGAAAACCTCCTCGGTTATCACACGAAATATAATGAAATGATTGCAAATATCTTTAATGGAGACCCTCATTTTAAGGGAGCTCTTGATAAAGCCTATTGTGTTGTGATCAATGAGAGAAACGATCCTAGAACGCCGTGCCGCTCTCCAGAAATGGTAACGTCCAGTATTTAAAAATATTCATTTTTTTTTACATGGATCATCCATCAGCTAAGCCTAGAATGTTTTTGTTTTAGTTGGCTAGATATTGCGATAATCTTCTTAAGAAATGTTCAAAAGTAAAGGAGTCAGAAAGTGAAAGAGAAGAGAAAGTTTTACATTCCCTAACTTTATTCCAATATATTCAAGACAAGGATCTTTTTCAAGTATTGTGTGAAAAGATGTTGGCCCAAAGGCTTATTAATCAACAAAGTCTGTCAATGGATACTGAAGAAGCCATGATTAATAAACTTAGAGTAAGTTTATTTCTTTTCTTTTCTTTTGGTCTTTCTCGTCTCAAACATCCACTGATTCTTTTTCTTTTTCTTTTTCTTTTTAGCTAATCATGGGCTATGAATACGCAAACAAGTTGCGTCGAATGATTACTGATAAGACACTTTCAGACAATTTAACCAACACTTTTAATAATTATTTGAGGCTAGACGAACATGTACAAAAAGTGGATATGAATTTTTCAGTTGATATTTTGCAAGTAAGTACCTATCTATATATAGTATAAGTTTTTTCTTTTCTTAATTGATTCATTTTTTTCTCTTCTTTTTTTCTTTCTAGACTGGATCTTGGCCTTGTAAGCAAAATGATTCATCATATTTTGCAATTCCAGAACAAATTGCAACAAATTTACAAAGGGTAATTATTCTTTTGCCTAATATCAATCAATATTAGAGGCGACGTCTAATACAAATAATTGTTTTTAGTTTGAAAGGTTCTACCAAGACAAGTACACTGGGAGAAGATTGACATGGTTACACCATTTATGCAAAGGTATATTCTATTGATAGTTAGTTAACTTGTGGTTAACAAGTCAAACAAAATGTCAAAATTGATAATGGAAATGATTTTTAGGAGAATTAAAATTGACATATCTGGATAAACCCTATTTGATCACGATGCAAGCTTCTCAAATGGCTATTTTGCTACTTTTTATGACAACCAACTCATTTACAAGCCAACAACTCGAGAGATTGCTAGAAATGAATGAGGAACTGTTCAATAGAAATGTGACAAGTCTAGTTGCTTGTAAATTACTCACCTCAAGCACACCTGTAAGTCTCTTTTATTTGATTTGATTTTATTCAAATAACTTATAATATTTCCTTCCTTTTCTTTTTCTAGACAATTGAACCTACAAGTATTTTATCTCTTAACATGGAGTTTTCGAATAAAAGAACAAAATTTAACATCAACGGACCTCTACAACGGGAACCTGTTGGTCAACAAATTAGACAGACTCAAGAACAAATTGATAGAGGTCGAAAATACACTTTAGATGCAGCAATCGTCCGAATTATGAAAAGTCGAAAGAAACTTGTTCATAATGAACTTATTCAAGAGGTAAATGTCGAAATTCTTTTATTTCTTTTACGGTATTTCTTTTATTCATTCCATTTCCATTTCTTTTGCAGGTTATCTCGCAATCTAAAAAGTTATTCGCTCCCTCCATCAGTATGATTAAAAAGTGCATTGACGGTTTAATATATAAAGAGTATTTAGCTCGCACGCCCGATCGTCGCGACGAATACATTTATATCGCCTAATTCATCCACACACTTTGCTTTCCTTTCCTTCTATTCCCTTCTATTCCCTTCTATTCTCTAATTTACAATTTACATTTCATTTCTGTATATATTGTAAATTTTAATTCTAAATAAATGTAAAAATTATTATTTTTTAAACAAATTATATTTATTCACTTTTTAGCCATCCATTCACCTTAGAGATACAAGTTTCCCTTACCATGGCATTATCAACTCTTTTCCACTCTCCTAAGCTCATATATATTAAATTGAACCAAAAAGAGAAATAATTTATAAGATTTAAACTTTCGACCGCTGGTTCTCGTTGAAACATTTTGTAAATTAAAATTAAATATACAAAATAAACACTAGGTTCTTTGTTTCAAAGGTTTTAACTTTGAAGCGCCCCACGCTTTTATTTTAAGTCATATATATTTAACAAGAACAATAAAATTAAATTATTTCTCTATTTTTAGTTCAATTTAAATAAAAGCATTTTTTTTTAAAGTTTTTTTTATTATATTTTTATTCTTTTTGATGTGTCACCTAAAAAAAAAAAATATATAAATTTACAAAATTAATATCAAGAAATTAGCGAAAAATTAATAGGCCTACTTAAGATTTGATATTTTAATTTATTTTTCAAAATTAAAATATATTTATTTATTTATTTTAGTTTACACTTTTTTCCATTCACACTCACACTCACACACGCATTCACACAGTCTTTTCGGCAACTTAGGCCATTTAAGACTTTAAACGATATCCGTTATTTATAATTATACATATTGGGGTCCAGGCATTTTTATATAAGTCATTTGGTATCCAAATGCCTTATATAAAATCATCGGACTGCCTGGGGTCCGAACCCGCGACGTTTGGTATATGAGGTTAGCACGCTAACCTCTACACCATGCCCCGAGGGCTTATTTTAGTTGACGTTTTAGATCCGATTTATCAGTCACTTGTTTTCTTCTTATGCTTTTCTATTTATTTTATCTTGAAATTTTCATGCCGCCACGGCATTTAGAATGATGAGAAATAATATTTCTAAATTTTTATAATGATGCCCTTGACTAAAAAAAAAAAGAATATTTTTAATTCTTATATCTTAAAGAAATTATTTTTAATGGATTTGATTAAATATTCACGTACTGAAGAATTCTCTTGGTTGCATTCGAAGAACGTCCAAGTGCAGCCCCCACCCATCTGAAACAAAGGAGAAAATTATAATAATTATTATTATTATTATTAAAAGTGGAATTTGAAAAAATCATTGTGTGGTTTTATGATACCACGATGCAAGTGAAACTTTTTTCGGATCGTAGGCGTTTAACTGAAAATTTTCAGAAAATTATTCGATTAAGAGTATTAAAATCGCGTTTTTAATCTTAACTTAATAATTGGAAAATGGAAAATCAATTGGCGTATGTTAAATTAAAAACTGAGAAAAATATTTATTTAGTATTTGAATCATTTTACATTATTTTAAAAATTATATTTTATCAATTTAAAAATTGAAAAATTAAATCTCACAATTATTTTTTATAATTCGTCATGTATATTAAATTTCAACTTTCCTAAATTTGACGTCACGGCTTGTAACGCGACATGCTGATAGGGAAACGAAAAAATTTGTGTCGATCAAAATAAAGTTTCACTTTAAAAATATTGAGAGAAGTGAAAAATGAAATTGGTTAATCGTATTGTCAATAATATTTCATAAATAATCAGCTGTTTTTTTCAAATTCCTTTTATATATATTAAAAATTAGTTACCTTGTTCTCGCAGAAAGCCAAGTCTTCTGTCTTCAAAATCTAACCTACACCCAATCTCCTCCCTCTGTGGCTCAGTTGGCCACCTAACTCTTCAGTGGAGAGCCTCTTCTTTCTTGAGACGATCGCGAAACACGAACACTCCCGATAGACAGGTAAGTCTATATTTCAAAAAAGTTATCGATAACGGAACGGTGAAACGCGCCCACACCCAAGTAAAGTTGAAGAAGAAATGAAAATAGAAAAAACGGTGTTAGGATGCGAATCCCGGTAAGTACAAGACCGGAGTCAAGGACCTGAATGCCTCAGTAAGAGTATGGTGAGGGTCGGAATGTATAAAAAAGCTAAACAACACCTAACCTATCCAAAGAGCGCACCACTCCGCCTCTAACCTACCCTCTACTGAAACATTCAGGCCAAGAATCCAGTGGACGACCGGGTTTCGATTGAAAGATTTAGATAATCTTTCTTGCAAAAAACGCGTTAATAGAAGAATCCTCTTTTTTCTCCTGAACACCAGTCAATTAGGGAATAGACATTCTTTTCTGGGAGTCCCTATCCTAATCACCTAACGTTGCAGTGCCCCAATCACTGCCGTCCTATTTGGGAACAATGGGGAAAGAATAACGACACCTATGCCAGTATAAGAACATCATTCCCCAATCGAAAAACATTCAGTTGATACTCAGAGGATCCTGAGGCCTTGACCCCCCCTCCCCCCCAAAAAAGAAAGAAAGCGTGAGCGCAGAAATGTTTTATCTCCCCCTAGTAGTATATCTAACTTAAAGGAATATGTGTATTTAACATTTAAATTAAGCTGAAAAAGAAAAAAGATAGAAAGAGATGAAGAGATACCCCAATACACATATCCTTCCTATGACTGATAAACCTAAAAGCTAAACACTTTGTTTTGTCTCATGAAGATGATGTCCCACGGTGGATGTTTTCATTTGCATTCGTAATAGAATACAAATTTTACAAGAAAACCTACTTACATACACATCCATTGTTATCCCACGATGTCTTCTGGGGCTCTGAAAAAAATGGTTAAATTAGGGATCCTGGAATGGAGAAAGAAAATATTAATACATCCTATTTTTATTTTTTAATCTATCTAAAATAAGTTATTGAAGTCGAATCAAAAAGAAAAAGAAATTTTGAAAAAACCTAAATATATCTAGCTCTGCGCCCCGCTAATAAAAATATACAAGCCTTAGATGTACTGCAGGTGCTGGAAGCGCAGTTTGAGCCCTGAAGACAGGAGCAGCTAGCAGGTTCGATGAAGTGAAGGTGGTGATGACTCTTCTTACACTGTTTGCCATCTGAAAAATAAAAAAATAATATAATAAATAAATTTATTCTATTTAAGGGTAGGAGGATGGTTTTAAGCCCCAGTGGTCATTGATCTTCAATAATATTTTATAAAGAAAAATTGTTTAATAATACTTTATATTAGGGAAATTGATTTAATTTAAAAAAAATTTTTTTTTAAGATTACATTAACTTTCCCTGCCAACCTACGGTTGATGGGCAAAGTTAAAAATTCTTTGAATACACTGTGCAACAAGAAAAAAAGCCCCGAGATAATTTCTTCAGATTCTTAAGTAAAATCACCTCCTGAATCCAAATATGACCTTTGTTTTCCCCCAGCACGTACCGTTTTCGGGGGGAGCCCCCTACTTATTTCCACCCCTTTTCGTTAATTATAGGGCCACGAATCAAATTTGGAGAGATGAAAAGGAATATTTTAGCCTTAACATTTCTTCAGAAGGTCTAGAGAAGTGAAAAGTTAAAAAACATTAACATTTGGATCCAAGGGGGGATGTGTGGGAGGATTTTGTCCCTTAAAATGTAAAAAAATCATTAAAAATGGTCGATTTTTAACAATTTTTTCACTGATTTTCTACATATTCCAGCTGACAGACCCACCTCTCCCTTCGTTAAACATCCCTCAACTAAAAAAAAATATATACGCAAAGCGGGTGGGGTGTGGGCGATTCCGAAGCCCCTATAAGAATTTTTTTCAATTATAGACAAGAAATAATTTCTACCCCTTTAGATAAAATATGGAAATATTGCCCCTTGATAGATATTCATTCAAGAATTTTAAATCCAAAAAAGCATGTTAATATATGAACAAATAGAAGAATTAAAAATTTCGGTGGGGGGGGCAAAAAATATTTAAACTTTTAAACCCCTTGATAGATATTCATTCAAGAATTTTAAATCCAAAAAAGCATGTTAATATATGAACAAATAGAAGAATTAAAAATTTCGGTGGGGGGGGCAATTACACAAAAAATATTTAAACTTTTAAACCCCTTGATAGATATTCATTCAAGAATTTTAAATCCAAAAAAGCATGTTAATATTTGAAGAAATAGAAGAATTAAAAATTTCGGTGGGGGGGGGTGGACAAAAAATATTCAAACTTTTAAACCCCTTGATAGATATTCATTCAAGAATTTTAAATCCAAAAAAGCATGTTAATATATGAAGAAATAGAAGAATTAAAAATTTCGGTGGGGGGGGTGGGGCAAAAAATATTTAAACTTTTAAACCCCTTGATAGATATTCATTCAAGAATTTTAAATCCAAAAAAGCATGTTAATATTTGAAGAAATAGAAGAATTAAAAATTTCGGTGGGGGGGGGTGGGCAATTCACAAAAAATATTTAAACTTTTAAACCCCTTGATAGATATTCATTCAAGAATTTTAAATCCAAAAAAGCATGTTAATATTTGAAGAAATAGAAGAATTAAAAATTTCGGTGGGGGGGGGGGGCAATTCACAAAAAATATTTAAACTTTTAAACCCCTTGATAGATATTCATTCAAGAATTTTAAATCCAAAAAAGCATGTTAATATTTGAAGAAATAGAAGAATTAAAAATTTCGGTGGGGGGGGGCAATCACAAAAAATATTTAAACTTTTAAACCCCTTGATAGATATTCATTCAAGAATTTTAAATCCAAAAAAGCATGTTAATATTTGAAGAAATAGAAGAATTAAAAATTTCGGTGGGGGGGGTTTACAAAAAAAATATTTAAACTTTTAAACCCCTTGATAGATATTCATTCAAGAATTTTAAATCCAAAAAAGCATGTTAATATTTGAAGAAATAGAAGAATTAAAAATTTCGGTGGGGGGGGGGCAATTCACAAAAAATATTTAAACTTTTAAACCCCTTGATAGATATTCATTCAAGAATTTTAAATCCAAAAAAGCATGTTAATATTTGAAGAAATAGAAGAATTAAAAATTTCGGTGGGGGGGGGTTTCACAAAAAATATTTAAACTTTTAAACCCCTTGATAGATATTCATTCAAGAATTTTAAATCCAAAAAAGCATGTTAATATTTGAAGAAATAGAAGAATTAAAAATTTCGGTGGGGGGGGGATTGCACAAAAAAAATATTTAAACTTTTAAACCCCTTGATAGATATTCATTCAAGAATTTTAAATCCAAAAAAGCATGTTAATATTTGAAGAAATAGAAGAATTAAAAATTTCGGTGGGGGGGGGTTGGGCAAAAAATATTTAAACTTTTAAACCCCTTGATAGATATTCATTCAAGAATTTTAAATCCAAAAAAGCATGTTAATATTTGAAGAAATAGAAGAATTAAAAATTTCGGTGGGGGGGGGGGCAAAAAAAAAATATTCAAACTTTTAAACCCCTTGATAGATATTCATTCAAGAATTTTAAATCCAAAAAAGCATGTTAATATTTGAAGAAATAGAAGAATTAAAAATTTCGGTGGGGGGGGGTGGGGCAAAAAAATATTTAAACTTTTAAACCCCTTGATAGATATTCATTCAAGAATTTTAAATCCAAAAAGCATGTTAATATTTGAAGAAATAGAAGAATTAAAAATTTCGGTGGGGGGGGGTTGGGCAAAAAATATTCAAACTTTTAAACCCCTTGATAGATATTCATTCAAGAATTTTAAATCCAAAAATGCATGTTAATATTTGAAGAAATAGAAGAATTAAAAATTTCGGTGGGGGGGGGCAATCAAAAAATATTTAAACTTTTAAACCCCTTGATAGATATTCATTCAAGAATTTTAAATCCAAAAAAGCATGTTAATATTTGAAGAAATAGAAGAATTAAAAATTTCGGTGGGGGGGTGGGCAATTCACAAAAAATATTTAAACTTTTAAACCCCTTGATAGATATTCATTCAAGAATTTTAAATCCAAAAAAGCATGTTAATATTTGAAGAAATAGAAGAATTAAAAATTTCGGTGGGGGGGGCAAAAAATATTTAAACTTTTAAACCCCTTGATAGATATTCATTCAAGAATTTTAAATCCAAAAATGCATGTTAATATTTGAAGAAATAGAAGAATTAAAAATTTCGGTGGGGGGGGGTTACACAAAAAATATTTAAACTTTTAAACCCCTTGATAGATATTCATTCAAGAATTTTAAATCCAAAAAAGCATGTTAATATTTGAAGAAATAGAAGAATTAAAAATTTCGGTGGGGGGGGGTTGGACAACAAAAAATATTTAAACTTTTAAACCCCTTGATAGATATTCATTCAAGAATTTTAAATCCAAAAAAGCATGTTAATATTTGAAGAAATAGAAGAATTAAAAATTTCGGTGGGGGGGGGGCAACAAAAAATATTTAAACTTTTAAACCCCTTGATAGATATTCATTCAAGAATTTTAAATCCAAAAAGCATGTTAATATTTGAAGAAATAGAAGAATTAAAAATTTCGGTGGGGGGGGGTGGGGCAAAAAATATTTAAACTTTTAAACCCCTTGATAGATATTCATTCAAGAATTTTAAATCCAAAAAAGCATGTTAATATTTGAAGAAATAGAAGAATTAAAAATTTCGGTGGGGGGGGGCAAAAAATATTCAAACTTTTAAACCCCTTGATAGATATTCATTCAAGAATTTTAAATCCAAAAATGCATGTTAATATTTGAAGAAATAGAAGAATTAAAAATTTCGGTGGGGGGGGGGCAATAAAAAATATTTAAACTTTTAAACCCCTTGATAGATATTCATTCAAGAATTTTAAATCCAAAAAAGCATGTTAATATTTGAAGAAATAGAAGAATTAAAAATTTCGGTGGGGGGGGTTTGACAATTTACAAAAAATATTTAAACTTTTAAACCCCTTGATAGATATTCATTCAAGAATTTTAAATCCAAAAAAGCATGTTAATATTTGAAGAAATAGAAGAATTAAAAATTTCGGTGGGGGGGGTTAGACAAAAAATATTTAAACTTTTAAACCCCTTGATAGATATTCATTCAAGAATTTTAAATCCAAAAAAGCATGTTAATATTTGAAGAAATAGAAGAATTAAAAATTTCGGTGGGGGGGGGTCACAAAAAATATTTAAACTTTTAAACCCCTTGATAGATATTCATTCAAGAATTTTAAATCCAAAAAAGCATGTTAATATTTGAAGAAATAGAAGAATTAAAAATTTCGGTGGGGGGGGTTTCACAATACAAAAATATTTAAACTTTTAAACCCCTTGATAGATATTCATTCAAGAATTTTAAATCCAAAAAAGCATGTTAATATTTGAAGAAATAGAAGAATTAAAAATTTCGGTGGGGGGGGGTGGGCAAAAAATATTCAAACTTTTAAACCCCTTGATAGATATTCATTCAAGAATTTTAAATCCAAAAAAGCATGTTAATATTTGAAGAAATAGAAGAATTAAAAATTTCGGTGGGGGGGGGTTTGGCAACAAAAAATATTTAAACTTTTAAACCCCTTGATAGATATTCATTCAAGAATTTTAAATCCAAAAAAGCATGTTAATATTTGAAGAAATAGAAGAATTAAAAATTTCGGTGGGGGGGGGGGGTGGGCAAAAAATATTTAAACTTTTAAACCCCTTGATAGATATTCATTCAAGAATTTTAAATCCAAAAAAGCATGTTAATATTTGAAGAAATAGAAGAATTAAAAATTTCGGTGGGGGGGTGGGCAACAAAAAATATTTAAACTTTTAAACCCCTTGATAGATATTCATTCAAGAATTTTAAATCCAAAAAAGCATGTTAATATTTGAAGAAATAGAAGAATTAAAAATTTCGGTGGGGGGGGTTTGACAAAAAATATTTAAACTTTTAAACCCCTTGATAGATATTCATTCAAGAATTTTAAATCCAAAAAAGCATGTTAATATTTGAAGAAATAGAAGAATTAAAAATTTCGGTGGGGGGGGGGGCAAAAAATATTTAAACTTTTAAACCCCTTGATAGATATTCATTCAAGAATTTTAAATCCAAAAAAGCATGTTAATATTTGAAGAAATAGAAGAATTAAAAATTTCGGTGGGGGGGGGTTGCACAAAAAATATTTAAACTTTTAAACCCCTTGATAGATATTCATTCAAGAATTTTAAATCCAAAAAAGCATGTTAATATTTGAAGAAATAGAAGAATTAAAAATTTCGGTGGGGGGGGTAACAATTTACAAAAAATATTTAAACTTTTAAACCCCTTGATAGATATTCATTCAAGAATTTTAAATCCAAAAAAGCATGTTAATATTTGAAGAAATAGAAGAATTAAAAATTTCGGTGGGGGGGGTTGGGCAAAAAATATTTAAACTTTTAAACCCCTTGATAGATATTCATTCAAGAATTTTAAATCCAAAAAAGCATGTTAATATTTGAAGAAATAGAAGAATTAAAAATTTCGGTGGGGGGGGGGTTGGGCAAACAAAAAATATTCAAACTTTTAAACCCCTTGATAGATATTCATTCAAGAATTTTAAATCCAAAAAAGCATGTTAATATTTGAAGAAATAGAAGAATTAAAAATTTCGGTGGGGGGGGTTGGGCAAAAAATATTTAAACTTTTAAACCCCTTGATAGATATTCATTCAAGAATTTTAAATCCAAAAAAGCATGTTAATATTTGAAGAAATAGAAGAATTAAAAATTTCGGTGGGGGGGGGTACACAAAAAATATTTAAACTTTTAAACCCCTTGATAGATATTCATTCAAGAATTTTAAATCCAAAAAAGCATGTTAATATTTGAAGAAATAGAAGAATTAAAAATTTCGGTGGGGGGGGTTGGGCAAAAAATATTCAAACTTTTAAACCCCTTGATAGATATTCATTCAAGAATTTTAAATCCAAAAAAGCATGTTAATATTTGAAGAAATAGAAGAATTAAAAATTTCGGTGGGGGGGGGTTCACAAAAAATATTTAAACTTTTAAACCCCTTGATAGATATTCATTCAAGAATTTTAAATCCAAAAAAGCATGTTAATATTTGAAGAAATAGAAGAATTAAAAATTTCGGTGGGGGGGGGCAATACAAAAAATATTTAAACTTTTAAACCCCTTGATAGATATTCATTCAAGAATTTTAAATCCAAAAAAGCATGTTAATATTTGAAGAAATAGAAGAATTAAAAATTTCGGTGGGGGGGGGTTAGACAAAAAATATTTAAACTTTTAAACCCCTTGATAGATATTCATTCAAGAATTTTAAATCCAAAAAAGCATGTTAATATTTGAACAAATAGAAGAATTAAAAATTTCGGTGGGGGGGGGGGCAAAAAATATTTAAACTTTTAAACCCCTTGATAGATATTCATTCAAGAATTTTAAATCCAAAAAAGCATGTTAATATTTGAAGAAATAGAAGAATTAAAAATTTCGGTGGGGGGGGGTTGGGCAAAAAATATTTAAACTTTTAAACCCCTTGATAGATATTCATTCAAGAATTTTAAATCCAAAAAAGCATGTTAATATTTGAAGAAATAGAAGAATTAAAAATTTCGGGTGGGGGGGGCAAAAAATATTTAAACTTTTAAACCCCTTGATAGATATTCATTCAAGAATTTTAAATCCAAAAAAGCATGTTAATATTTGAACAAATAGAAGAATTAAAAATTTCGGTGGGGGGGGGTTGCACAAAAAATATTTAAACTTTTAAACCCCTTGATAGATATTCATTCAAGAATTTTAAATCCAAAAAAGCATGTTAATATATGAACAAATAGAAGAATTAAAAATTTCGGTGGGGGGGGGGGCAAAAAATATTTAAACTTTTAAACCCCTTGATAGATATTCATTCAAGAATTTTAAATCCAAAAAAGCATGTTAATATTTGAAGAAATAGAAGAATTAAAAATTTCGGTGGGGGGGGTGGACAAAAAATATTTAAACTTTTAAACCCCTTGATAGATATTCATTCAAGAATTTTAAATCCAAAAAAGCATGTTAATATTTGAACAAATAGAAGAATTAAAAATTTCGGTGGGGGGGGGGGCAAAAAAATATTTAAACTTTTAAACCCCTTGATAGATATTCATTCAAGAATTTTAAATCCAAAAAAGCATGTTAATATATGAACAAATAGAAGAATTAAAAATTTCGGTGGGGGGGGGCAAAAAATATTTAAACTTTTAAACCCCTTGATAGATATTCATTCAAGAATTTTAAATCCAAAAAAGCATGTTAATATATGAACAAATAGAAGAATTAAAAATTTCGGTGGGGGGGGGATTACACAAAAAATATTTAAACTTTTAAACCCCTTGATAGATATTCATTCAAGAATTTTAAATCCAAAAAAGCATGTTAATATATGAACAAATAGAAGAATTAAAAATTTCGGTGGGGGGGGGTTGGGCAAAAAATATTTAAACTTTTAAACCCCTTGATAGATATTCATTCAAGATTTTTAAATCCAAAAAAGCATGTTAATATATGAACAAATAGAAGAATTAAAAATTTCGGTGGGGGGGGGTTGCACAACAAAAATATTTAAACTTTTAAACCCCTTGATAGATATTCATTCAAGAATTTTAAATCCAAAAAAGCATGTTAATATATGAACAAATAGAAGAATTAAAAATTTCGGTGGGGGGGGGGGGGGGCAAAAAATATTTAAACTTTTAAACCCCTTGATAGATATTCATTCAAGAATTTTAAATCCAAAAAAGCATGTTAATATTTGAACAAATAGAAGAATTAAAAATTTCGGTGGGGGGGGTTGGACAAAAAATATTTAAACTTTTAAACCCCTTGATAGATATTCATTCAAGATTTTTAAATCCAAAAAAGCATGTTAATATATGAACAAATAGAAGAATTAAAAATTTCGGTGGGGGGGGGGGGGCAAAAAATATTTAAACTTTTAAACCCCTTGATAGATATTCATTCAAGATTTTTAAATCCAAAAAAGCATGTTAATATATGAACAAATAGAAGAATTAAAAATTTCGGTGGGGGGGGTTGCACAAAAAATATTTAAACTTTTAAACCCCTTGATAGATATTCATTCAAGAATTTTAAATCCAAAAAAGCATGTTAATATTTGAACAAATAGAAGAATTAAAAATTTCGGTGGGGGGGGGCAAAAAATATT